>JAWNNQ010001873.1:2400000-3000000 GCA_035044765.1 Leucophenga montana
TATCCTCCAACATGTTCACATACCGGTCTGAATTCACTGTCACTGTGATCTTATTTTCTCCAAGCTGAGAAAATTCCACACCATACTGTAACTTGAGGTAAATGCAAAGGCCTTTTATGCAATTCTCGGTGATTAGTGTCAGCCCATCCATTCAAGTGAAAAGTCAAAAGAAAAGCAACCAATTAAATTATGACCTTTCTTTCTTTATATAGATATCCTCCCAAGATTGTGTTCTGAGGCCGCCATTGTCTACTTATTATTATTATTATTAATATTATTATTTTTTGTTTTTTTTTTTACACATAGTGTTATTACATGGTATATTAGTTTTGAGCAAACATTTTTTAACACCTTACTTTTCGGTTTCTTTAATTTTTTTTTTTTATTATTTGAAAATAATTAATTATTAAATTGAAATTTACGAAAAGTGTATGGATCGTTTTTTTTTTCTTGTTTTTTTTTTCAAAGGGTTTTTTTTTCTTTCTCTCACACAGACATTTTTTAGGTACATTTTTTGGTGGATGCAAATTTGCGAAGATTCCACACACAAACGAAGAAACTTTAGCAAAACTGTGTATTTTATACCTGAATCATGAATAAATATTTATTTTCATGAATATATATTTATGTTCTAAATTTATTGTTAGCTTGGGACAAATTTATACTTAAAATTTTCTTGAATTACAAAACTTGAAAATATGTATATAACAAAAAAAAAAAAAAAAGGAGCAAATGAATTTCAGATAATTAATGGTAATAATATTGGACCTCTTTGTACGACACTTTAGTATAAATTTCATAAATTAAGTATAATGATTTTAAAACGCTTTGCAACAAAAACATAATACATACAAAATTACATAACAAATATTTAAATTTAAAACATGACGAGACATTACCAGAAACTGATGAACTCATGGTATACTATCTCTAGGTATAACACTCCTACAAGAGTAACTTGAAATTTCAATACTCGCACCTATTTTACAGTATTTAACGGTAAAAAATCAAATTCAGTTGTACATTTTTTAGAAATAAATTTTCGAATTATACAGAATGCCTTGATTTGCCTTAAAAATGTGTAAGCATACTTTGTATTATATTTTTTAGAACAATAGAGTCAAATCAAGGCCTACTACGAAAAAAAATATGGCATGTAGATGGTATATAGTAGAGCACCTGGACTACAGTTCTTCCTTGTTTTTCATTTCACTTAAACGCCCTGACTTGATGCTGTAGTTTATTTTACTTTCTGAATTTCATGTTTATATATTTACCAAATGAAGAGCTAATCAGTTAAGACTTGGTATGTACACCAATTTTTTGAAAACTAACTATGTAATAGGCTGGTTTTGATTTCACATACCTTTCCATAAAACACCAATCAATTTTTAAACGATATTTTGAATTCGGTTTTTACAATATCTTATTTTTACAGATCTTAATCTACTCGTATGGGTACGAATATTCGTATTTGATGATATACAAATTAAACCCGTATTATCACTTTCATTCGTTTTATTCGAATAAATGCAAACCTCAATTTACTTACGAGTAGTCTCATATACTAATTTTGTGGTCACTGTAAGAAACTTGAAGTTAATAAATTGCACTATTTAAAACTATTTTGAAATTATGTCCATGTCAAAATAGGAGGAGAATTGGGTGGATGAATTTTCGAGAAGGAGAAGAAACAAAGTTGTACAAATGCCACAAATGTTGAGCATTCAATCATTGTTAAAAATTTGAGGCTGTGCACCTTTTTGAACGTAGTCCAGCCTAAGTGCACGGTATATAAGTACCAATATATGTGGGTACTATGTAGGTAAGAAACTCTGTGAAAACGTCGAGTCGAGTTGAGTTGAGTATTTCGTTAAAATTGAGAAAAATGGCTAGCATTTATAAAGAGCCGCAATGATGTGGTCATGATGCTTTGTGGCTTTTTTCGGTAGTGCCATAGAAACGGCATCAACATCAACAATAAGACTAAAAGTTGCAACAGTGGCTGTGGCAACATATTCAAAATAAGCACACACCTACGGACAGATAGACAGACATAATCTACACATACTTGTACATAAGAGGGTTACCATAAAAATTTAAACAAATTTATGGAAAATATAAAAATAAATTTTATATAATCCCTTTTTCTCCAGAGGATCTGCTTTAATGATGTTGAATTAAAGTATAAAAAAGGCAATTTAATTTACAATATCGAAATACTCTGTCGGCTTTCTTATGTATACTTATGTACGCTACTACTTACTCCAAAACAATGTATTTTTTTAAAATATAAAATGGGTAATCTTACAATTGATTTTCAGACGGATATTGATTCTATTAAAACAGGGTGATTCAGAACTTCATACAAAAAGGTTTCAAATTTTAAAAAATGACCTAGATTCCACAATAAGAATTTACTCCTTCAGTGATTTATAAATTTAATAAAATCAATTTTTTATGTGTCAAAAAATTCCAAAATTCCATGAATGTCATGGCTTATCCGACTCCTATTAGTTCTAGTTAGATAGCATGATACATATCCAGCATTGATAAGATTTTTTTTTGTAATATTTGTATTGATTTAACTCTCAAAACAAAACAATTCTTGAGTTTTGTGCTTTCACGCTACAGATTCATTGATTAAAATAATCCGGCTGAAATCAGATTGTATGAGTACCCATAAAAAAATAAAAATTAAATTAAAGACAAAAGGACATAGCTATAGCGACTCGACTTGTAATGCTGATCAAGAATGTATATACTTTGTGTTGTCTGCCACGCCTTCATGGAATTTCTTTTAAAGTTCAATAGAATTTTTTTCAACACTAGAAGGAGCAATCATCACGATCTCATAGATAAAATTATTATTATTTTTTTTTTTACTAATTTCCAGTAGAAACTCATTTCTGCCTGAAAGACATTATTTGAGATTCTTTTGATCCCAAATTACCAGAATAGATGAATTAGCCCCCATATAAACCCACCGCCCACTTTTGTACTTTTGTATTTAAAACTTCTTTATTTGAGTCAATATCAGCTTGAAATTCGATATGGTGGTTTTGTATGGACGGCCGTTTGTATGGACATGTTGTAAACTTCTTCATTTATTATGAACGGCCGCTTATCATACATGTTCTAATGGGATCCACTTTTTGAGGTAGTCCCCATATAAACCCATCTCCTAGTTATGTTTTTTCTTGTTGTTATAGTCAATATCATCTTGAAATTTGACATGATGGTTAATTATGGGCGTGAGCCGCCCAATTTTAGGGTATCATAATAATATCAGTTTCCATTAACGTTTTTCCTTGCCTGCCTTAGCTTCGCTTTCTTTTAAATCACACAAATAATAGACTACTGCCCTGTTTCAGGCTAAAATTGGTCGAATTGGTCACATGACCCTTTATTTTAATCATGTTACGAACAGTATTACGTAAGGCGAAGAGTTGAGTGGGGGTTTCTCGATTTTTACGAAGGAAAATGTAACATTGACGAGGGAACAATTCACCCACGCCGTGTTGTTGATCAACGTGCTACAGAACTTCCATGCTTACTGAACACCATTTCGATGAAGATGCTTTGTGAATGGACGAAGAGGAAATTGATGACAATTCAATAAACCAATTAAGTTTTCAAGAAAAAAAACTATCTGGACTCCCTGTCATAAAAGACATAAGGCCCAATATCCCAATCTTCATGGATCAATAAAGAACAAATGGCTTTTGGATCGATAATTTTGCTTGTTATTGTTTCATAATGTATCTTTTGTACATTGTGTACAAACGTTTTCTGCGTTTGGAAAAAAATGGCAAAGAAAATGGTGTTGCGTAATAGTTGAACGGCCCGTAATTGCTGTTTTTGTACTACCCACACAACTTGGACCCAACCCATTTTGGAGTTATTGTATGAACAAATTTGGTAGAGGTCTAGATATAATATAATTTATGGTTCAAATTAAGATTCTTAGACAAAATACAGCGTATCTTGCACTAGAGTCTTCTATCAACAAATTACTAATTATTTTGTTAGGATTACAGAATTGTTAAAACATTTAGAACTACGCTCGTACAATCTATAGTACATATACTTGTATGTTTAATACTAGCTGGCATATTGTAAATAAACTCGATTATGAGCAGACATTAGACTCATTTACATACAAGTATGAACAAGAGCTTTGTTTCTCTGTCTATAGGTACATGTATTTTCCTTCATATGAATATAGACGGAAGTAACTCCTAAGCGAGCATAAAAATCAACACTTGCTAATGACTTAATTGTTTCCATTAGAAACTCATTTCTAAACACATTTCGCAAATTCTTTATATGGAACATAGTCATACGGTGCGTGTGAGGGAGGGAGATAAAGGATGGAATGGGAAATACCCGGCCAACCCGCATTGGCTGCCACAGAGCACGTCGCCAGTTTTTATCCTTGTTCTATTAACAGCATTTCTAAATGAAATCCCGACTAAATGTCTGTCTATATTGTAATTGGTGTTGTTGTTAGTCCTGTTCATGTGAAATGTGGGAGAGTGGGATGCGTGCCAGGCGAGCAGCTATGGGGACAGATGAGCACATATGGACCATATTCCTTCGTCTGTCTGAATGCTATTCTTGTGTTGCCAGCAAGTTACGCTTCATCATTTCACTGTCTGTGATATTTGTGCTGGGGTTTGTCTTGCCTCTTCTGCTCCTTCTGGCTTTTATATTTTAATGTAAGATACTCTTCTCTGCTCTCTTCTTCTGTACATACTACTTCAAAGGCTGTGCAGAGTGACTTCGTATTGATTTTTGTTAAAACAACCCCAAAGCAGAAAGTCGATTGGAAGGTTAGTCTGTGCAGATGCCGCTAATTCTGCACAGCATCCTTGCTGCGAGAGAACATCTACTTTATTGTGCGTTCTCTCTCTCTCTCTCTCTCATATATATATATATATATATATATATATATATATATATATATATATATATATATATATATATATATATATATATATATATATATATATATATTGTATTATTTATGGGTGTGTGTGAGTCTCTGTTAATTTAGGGGATGTTCTGTTCTAATCGCAATCACCCTCTTCCTTCTTACTTCGTAGAAAATGGCTTGAATCCGCTTGCATCTGAATGTTGCTTCGCAGCGTGCAATGAATGCGCATCATTCACCTCTGACCCTTCGCCATGGAGACGTGAAGTAGCAGACGGTATCATAGAGAGAATAAATACTTTTAGAAAAAAAAGAATGAAACTACGGGATCTACAATATTGAGAATGTTTTGCGACGGTTTTAGAACAAGTTTCAAACTTAAAGGTTCTCCATCTCATCATTATATATTTTAAAATAATTCACAAAATTCTATCAATATAATAATAATAGTTTTTGTTTTGCAGTTCAAACAAATGAAAGCGAGGGCTCTGTGAAATTACTGTGGCAAGAATAAGTAATGAAAGATTTATTTTATCTAAATAATTTTTTAGCCTTGTCCAAAAAGTAGTTCAAATTTTATGAAAGATGTGCAAAGTCGATCTACTCATATCACTTTGTCTGCGTGTCTAACACTATACAAATTTAATACGACTATAGATGTCAATTAAGTTCAAATTTCACCAGACATTTACCATTAGTTAAATTTTGTAAATATTTTTCAAGCTAAATCAATGATTATTTCAATTGGCTTGTGGTATATGGAAATTGAAGGTTGACAACTTTCTCTTTAATGGACCGTACACTACTTGATTATAACACTCGTTCTTCTATTATCCGGAATATATTTGGTAATGTAATTTATTTATAATACCGCTGCAATTTTATTGTATCATTTACTTCATTTAATATTTGAGACATATTCACAATTTCATATTTTTAAACTGTTTAACACATTTTGGCATACTATTCAGCAACATTTTTACTTGGTCTGTTTCGTTAATATTTTCCCATCTCCCATCTCAGGTTGTATACCTCGCCCATCTGACTCAAACTTTTCTCCAGAATATGTTCCGTTTAAGAATTTGATGTGCTAACTTCAACAGCAATCTATTTTGATTATATTCAAAATGAATATGAATCTACGAGTAAGTATATCTAAGATGTAATTATGTGAAAATTCCCGATTTTCAATAATATATATACAATAAATGTATCAATATTTGGTATATGCCGTATAAATGGTGTAAACCACAAATACGAGTATCTGTTATGTACGATTTTGATTGAATGGATCGGCACATTTAGAAATATATCGCCACATATTTTGGACAAAGATCGAAATTACCGCCCTCGTATATGGCGTGTCTCAGAGACTAGCAGCTAACTACCCTGAAACACTTTAAATAGCGGCAATGGTTTCTAATTTTTCGTACAGCGCATGCGTTACTTTTCTTTCTGTTTTGCAATGCACGACTGTAATCAAATCGAATCCACAAAAGGGCGATACTGACGGCTTTGTTCCACGGTCTGGTCTACAGAATGCTTTTCATTCATACGACCGAGCACCAAAGCATCGCTCACGGTTTGTGGATGCTGGAAGTTGATATCACAATCTGCCGAACAATGAGAAAAACACCGTGCATTCTGCCAGACTTCGGCAACGGCTGCGATAATGATTGCAAGACCTCCACAGGCAGACACGCGAATCTGGTGCATTCATTCGACTGGGAACACGGCACACAGTCTGGCTGCTGGACTTCATAGAGGACGACGACAACGACGCAATAATCAAAATAGTTGGAATTAACTTGCCAGCACGCACGTATTCATTGCCGCGACTCGCGCCTTTCGCTGTTCCGTTCCTGGTCGCGTCTGGTCCGTGTTAAATGTCTGTAAATGTCGGACTCGGTTTGGTGTGGTGTGGTTTTGTTTGTTGTCGTTTTCATGTTTACGAGCTGCGTCGTCTGGTCTGCCGCGTTGAAAACTGCCTGCCTGCCTGCCTGGCTGCCCGCTGTCTGCATGCTTAGTCAATTATCATCGGTGTCTACGGCTTCAGGTTCAGCTCCGGCTCTGCACCACGTTTTGTGGCTTGTTTGGCGGCACTTGCAACTATTTTTCCGGCAAAATTTGTTTGTAAACAGTCGCATCCCTTTCGATTCGGTTTCGTATTGTATTGGCGCGTTAAAGTTAACTTTATTGGACATCAAATTGAAATGTGTACAATTCAACATATTTGCTGACAATTAAAATTTAATTATTCGCGTCGCAGATTATCGTTTTGTGGATAATTAAATGTTGAAAATAAATATTACGAAGAGTAAGTATTCGCGCTTAAAAGCATCATTGTATAATAAATTTATTTTTTGATTGGTGATTATATCAGTTTATTAAAATTTAATATTAAAATCAACATACATGGAAATAATGTTCAAGTTAAACTATATATACATATATACATATGTACATATGTCATTGATTTTGCAACGTATTAAAGGACCATATAAAGTTTATAGATTTATTTTTTGTGAACATATCCCTTACAGTTTGTCTGTCTGCTGTCTATGACGAAGCAAATTTTTGAAATATGGACATGAAATTTAGAATAACAACTTTTTGCGACACTTAGTTAGCCACACATATTGCTGAGTGTGACACGCTCACTAGAAAACCATGCTCTTCATGGATAAATTTTTCTTTAAATATGTATCCTATCAACTGAAAGCTCATTAAAGGATGCCTTGTATATCGAAATCCACTTGCATCGCTTACAGATTATTCAGTATATCATTTCAAAAATTTTGTTTCATACAACTTACTCTGGTCTTTACGGTTTATATATGTATGTATAATTTTTGTGTATTACTTGAGATAGTAATATGAAACTCTGAAGATTTTTTACATGTTTTTAAAACATACATACATATGTAACTCGAAAAGAAAATGTGCTTTGTATACATAAAAATATTTTTTTATTTTATTTTGTGCATGTGTAGAATGTTTGAACTTCGGTTCTACCGAAGATAACGTTTAACTTTGATGAAGAGTAATTATAGATATATTGTAGCGCGCTATACAAAGTGCGATCAAATCTAAACGGGACTTTTGCATTTTCTCCTAGCGCCACTTAGTAGTTTGAAAAGATACATGCTTACCTATAATATTTTGTCCACTAGAAGCGGAGTTATTGCGTCCGAAGTGACAGTATACATACATATTTTTGATATAGGTACAGAAATGAGCATCGAACAAAGAGCCAATATGAAGTTCTATTTTAAATGTGATAATTTTATTGAAACGTTTCAATTGTTGAACCAAGTTAATTGGCGATGATTGTTTATCCCGTGGTAGAGCTTATGAGTGGTAGACGCGGTTTTAAAACTGCCGTATGGACATAAATGATAGCCAACCGAACCACCGCAGATTCCATCATAACTGTTCGTGAATTCATCAAAGATCAGCCAAAATCTTCATTGGTATTGATCAAAATGGAATTAAACATTTCCAAAACATAAATTTATCGCATTTGTACTGAACGTAGAAACCATCAAAAAGGTTTACACCGACATCACGGCCCACGGCAATAACTCCGCTTCCAGTAAACAGCAACTTTTCCAAAAAACTATTAATTTCGGAACGTAATTTGAATTAATATAGTAAATGTATTTGTGTATCACATTTGATATTGACGAATAATGAATTTTTTTTTTGGTCGAAAGTTATATGACGTGTTCCTTTGTATGAATGCATGTGAAACATTATATATTAAAAATAAGCTCATTATAGTGCAAGACCTAGTAATTTTATAATTTTTGGCTGGTTCGAACGGATAAAAGAAACGGACTTGTCTAACTACTATAGGATGTACAAAAAAGGCTTATGGGGCCTTCGACTTTCATAACCGATTTAAATTACATATTAAATGTAATTACATATTAATTAATTGTTTTTTTTTACTCCAAAAAGTATGCTGCCATTTAAAGAGTATTCCGATTATTCTAACTTTAGTGAATTATTGTGTACTATACTTTTCAGAGTAATGCTATGAGTTTTAATGAAGCCTGTAAAACTCGACCACAAATCTTCCAACGTTTAAAGTTTTATACTATTCATATTAATCAATTTTTGATTTTCCACTTCCGAAAAAATTGTTATGAATTTCCCACATGGGTCTAGATCGGACCACTACAAGTGGTACCCATAAAGTACATATAGTCATGATCAGCATAACAAGACGAGTCGATCTGGCCATATCCATCTGTCTATCTGTGCGCCCGACTGTTTGTCTGTGCGTTCCTGCCCGCCGTATTCCCTCAATCTTTGAAACATTAGTTTGAAACTTAATATTGTAACCAAAACGAACACAAGCACGAAAGTGACCATGATTTAACTAAATATCACATTTTAACCTATACCACTTCTCGTATTCGCCTGATTTGGCACCGTGCAACTTTTATTGCTTTGGAAAATGCATTTGCCGCTGAAAAGGGATCGTTTTGTGGACATCCAAAACGAATTTCCGGACGATGGCAATTACTCGGGTTCCAGTCTACCAAATGTCATGATTTTGTATACCCTGTATCCAAAGGCTTAAGGGTATAATAAACTTGTGCGATTGTAAATAATTGGCAAAAAAATGTCAAGGGTGCAGGATATTTCGTAATCGTGAACACACGACTGATTCATTCTTATTTGTTTGACTGGAAGTTGAAGTACCATATTTATTACCAACGCTCTAAGTCACTTATAGGTGGTGCCACCATAATATATCATATTTCAAAAGTCCTGTTTACTTTGGAATGCACCTTGCATGAAAATTTTCAACATACTCTTAGTTGTGGCTGTCTGATTACACATCTGTCTGGCAACATGAACCAACCGATCACAGAGACTACAAGACCTAGTGACAATAAACTTTTATAACTAAATTTCTCTCATACTTACTCAGATCAAGTTTATGAAACTTTGTGGTCGCCACGACCTAATTCCCGCCATATGACTATGCTTTGCTGAAAAATAGTTTAGTGTTTTGTGATGAGTTTCAATTTCGAGACAATTCTATTATATGTTAGGGTTTGAGTCATAATTTCGATAGTGTTTCGATCGAAATCAATTCGACAACATTTTGTCGGTGGATAGCGGTTGGATTGCGGTTGGATTGGTTAATTACAATAACTGTGATTAATAAAAAGAATGTAAAGAAAACGATTTATCGATATCATATCTAAATTGAAATCGAAATTGCGCCAGCACTGTCAGCCTTACTGCATTTGATAAAATTAATTTTCGAACATTTATTTTAATTATTAAATTGTTATGTGTTTTAATGAGCACTAATTGAGCAAAAATATAATTATTTAACAAATGAGTTAATGGGCACGTGACTTTTATGTTACATGCGATAAAATATGCAACTATAGTATGTTGTGTGCAAAGTTGGAATCTCTGCTACACTTAACAAGAAACAAATCTGCTGTGACATTATTAACATAATGTTCGCATATTATTTTAAAATTTCAAGGGAAACCCCAAGAATCCGGGAAGAATTATTCGTTCAATTTATAAAGTTAAATAAATCCAATGCCGCGAGTTTTTTTACAGCTGTGGTCGTTGTATGGCTTCAGATCTTTGATTTGATGAATCTTTCAACTAGTAACCATTTTGCTTCTGCTCTGTGAATATTTTCTTGTTTATATATTATAGCAATAATTTTGGGATTGCGATTTATTATTACTATGTACAAATTTCAGTATGTTGTTAAACTGTACACAAAATATGAAAAACTGATTTCAAAGTGGTCACTGATTCGCACATTGTATTCGAATTTGTATCTTTCGATCGAATTCTGTTACTCCATGAAACATTTCGATCGAAATTGATTTTCGATTGTCGCACCTTTTCGATCGAAATCCATCGCCTGATATTAGGTAGAAAACAAATTTTGGAGGCAATTCAAGGTCTACTACGAAAAGAATATGGCAGAATATTTAATGTTTAATAGAGAACCTTGAGTATAGCTTTTATTTTTTTAAATTTTTGTTACACTCTTCACACAGAGTGTGAAACGGAGCCGCTGTGAAGTGAACATATTCGAGTCGTTCAAGCCGAGTCCCTCTGCCTGTCTGTGTATGTATGTAGTCTTTTTATAACTAGAAGGAACAGTCAAAATTACAGCGATGTGGCCTCTAGATGAATTATCCCCATACAAAAACTCTGAAATTTATTTTATTGTATTGAATATATTTTAATTCATTTCATTCATTTGTTTTAAAATTAAAAATTTTTTTGAAATTAGTCCACTACATAAGGTGAATCCAATTTAGTTTGACGTTCAGTTCAGTATCTGATTTCGTATAATTATGTTTTACGATACATTAAAAATGAGTATATATATATATATATATATATATATATATATATATATATATATATATATATATATATATATATATATATATATATATATATATATATATATATATATATATATATATATATATATATATATATATATATATATATAAGTACCTGACGAGACAAGTCCATCTAGCCACCTTCGTCTTTCTGTTCTATGTATTTGAGTACGGGAACTAATTCCTCAGTCTTCATCCAAACTTACTAAACGTTGGTAATCTGGTTTAAAGTTTGTAGATATTGCAAGTAATTCTTTCCTATTTGTTAAGCGCGGAATGAAATATTTCATTGGAAAGAAACTTTAGCGATGTCGTTGATGTATTTCCGTAAGGTGTGACTAATCCATCAGCATTTTATTCGGCGAATATCTGGATCAATCGGACCAAAACCGCAAACAGCAAGTAGATCTTGAATGCGTATGGATTACATTGTATAAAATCACCGTTCGAATTAATTATGCTATTCACGGAAGACGAATAGGTAGCGGTAATAACGCTTTTTCAACTATCGGGAAAGAACTCTCTCGAAGAGTAATCAAAATATGTTTGAAGCATAATTCTGTTGTGTCTCCCGCCTTATTTTAACAGTGATTCGATTTTTACAGTGATTGGATCTTTACTTAGATATGCATGGATATCCACGTCATGCCTGACACCATTAATATTAGAGATACAATACTTGGAGTATAAAAACTCTTTTGCAATACCACACCAGAAAATGTTTTACAAGTAGAACTCCTACAATATGACAATCATTCAAAATATATGTACAATATATACGGGTATATTGTTAATAAGTATTGCACGCAGTTATTCATTTATTTATTTTCTTTTTAGAAACTAAGTATGTTTAGATCAGACCACAGTGACATGTAGCTAAAAACGTATAGTTCAGATACATACTGTTCGAAGAACAATCTTGATATGCAAATTTTGGTAAGTAAACATTGTAATTATTTATATATCGTACATGAGTTAAGAAGTTGAAATTGTTTCTAATTACAATAGTCTAGCGATGGACACAACAAATAATTGTTTGAGAATGATTAACAGCATTGCGAACTAAATATTCATAGTTACATTTGGCATTTAAATACATATTTAGTTACAATGTAATTAGCAAACAAAGATAAATTGCAAATGAATTATTGATATTTCGAATGAACGTTAATTGAAGTCTCACTACTGATTTATGGCGCTGGCATTTCAGATGAATGCATTTGAAACATCCGTTAAATGCATATCTGACAAAACGATTTTTGCTCCTCATGCATAAAAATAATGTTAATTTTAAATACGTATGTATCTCCTTCTGTACGGACGCGTTAAAACGAAGAATGAAAAATGCATCAATAAATAATAATTTAAATATTTTATATGCCATGCAATAAATGCGAATTAGCTGGAATGTGCGTTGTATATGCTTTAAATGCAGCCCCTTCTCTATTAGTCTCTCTTTCTCATTCTCATTCTCTATCTCACCCTCTTTGTGTGTTATCCATAAATGTATCTATACGTAGAGAACATTCTGTGCAATTCCATTTGCATGTGCATTTATATATCTGTCTGTCTGACTGTCGTGTATATGTTGGACGATATCTATCTATGAATGCGAGGTTGGCGAATGTGCGCTGGCGCTGTCATTAATCCTTTCAAGCGTAGACAAGTGTAAACTGCTCTGCTGCTGACATAAACGCCCCAGCCTCTTTTCTACCCCATTCCAAAGTATCTCTACAATGCGCTGCTGGTACTTCTGCTGCTGTGGTTGCGGTTGATGCTCAAATAATAAATTAAACTAATTGCACAATCGATTGCCCAACACAAACTGCGAATCGTCCTTTGTCCAATGCCTGTTTGTTGTTTCGCGCGTGATTTGTGTGTGTTTGATTTTGGTGACTTTGCTGAGTTCCGGATAAGATGCACTAAATCTCTTGGATATTTGTGCGATAACCTTGGAGTCGCATAATATTCTCGAAGCTTAAAATAAATAGTGTTCAAACCTTTGGTAAAGTATCTCAACAATACGGTTATCTCCACTGAAAAAAACTTTTTTTAAAATAAAGTATTTGTTTTGAAAATATGTGGGGCCCGATAATGTTTTACGTTGCTTTCGCATAATGCATTTGTTTGAAATTATAAGGCACGAAGCAAAGCATGGTGGAAATAATGCAAATGTGAATTAGGCTTTGAAACATCTTATTATATTGCTTTAATTAATTATTGGCATTGCCTAGATTACATATTTTTGTGTATGACAAATTATAATTTCTCTACAATACCATTCAAACATACAACTGCATATATAAAGGTATTTAAAATATTTCGATTTCATACAAAAACTGTTATTAAATAATTTTTAATAATTTAGTACACAGTGCTAAAAATATAAATAAATCCGAAACATTTCTAAAGTGACTTAGTAGTAGTTGTAGTAGACGAGTACAATTTCATCCGTTACTTCATCCAACACTTCAACCGATTTAAGACTTATCAAAATTTTTATAAACAAGATCAATAGATCTGTGACTTTTGTAAATAAGAAATTGGTTTATTATCGAAATCTACTATGTATGTCTGCGGTCAAGTCAATCGAAAGCAATTTAGGAATAATATTGTATATTATTCCGTTTATGACTTTTACGGCTGCTCCCATGCTATCGTTTAATCTAAGTTTCATGTAAAGAGTGTGTGTGTGCAATTCGTTGGGTTAGTGACGATTGTTTAAGCCTTTTACGTACAAAATATTCAACCGATTTTGATAAAAAATAGATTGTGCACATCTGTAAATGAATACATATCAAATTGTATATATTTTGTTGTCAAAGTCGGTTAATTACTGTGAGCGTTGCATAACATTTAAGTAGAGTTTATTATGATTTAGACTGAAATTATTGCTCTTAATTTATATATTTTAAAATTTTAGCTCCATTAGATGAACATTTTTCAGCATTTTTTTTTGCCTTAATATTAAAAAATAGCTTTCCATTCTCAATAAAATGTTTTGAGGCATCAAATTCAAAGAAAAACCGTTATTATTATAAGGAGTATTTATTGAGCTATAAGTTCGTAAAATTAAATGTGGTAAAATATGGACGGATATTACTCGATCCATTATTTTCGTGATTCTGATCAAAAATATATAAAATAAGTAGTTTAGTTTAGGTCTCTATTACATCTTCAACACTGCATTACGAACTTTCTGACAAACTGGCAATCTTCTTTTTACACACTGTGTGTACACACCCAATCAATAGTCATCTGTGGTTGCCTTCTTACGTAGAACGAGTAACAACATTTTGTCATTAGACACCATATTTTCTGTGTTGAAATTTATCGATAGAAGCGATAGCGCGACTATCGTCATTTCTGCATCACTAGTTTTCTGGCAGCATTTCAACTGAGCGCCGAATTTATTGCAGCGTACTACTATACTACAATAAAAGAAAGGCAGAAATGTTAACAGAATTTAAGAACGTGCTAAAGCATTTGGACAAGCTCCAAAAATATGTAAATACTTAACGCGAATTTTTCGGAATTCTCGCGTTAAACATTTTTGTGTACCCTTCTCATATAGTGTGGAAAGGGTAGTTACAATTTATCAGAAATTTTGTAAGGCACTATGAGTTTCTTCCACACATATGTATACACCAAGAAATAATTGTGCAGTTGAGTGTGCTCGACTTCGAGATATTCTGTACATTTGTTAAGGGGAGCATGTTTGTATGGGTCTAGCTCTTATAGTGAAGTTGGAAAGTTCATATAATCATTACCTGAAGAAAAAATAGAACATTGAAGTTTCTATTTCTTACAGTCTTCGAGAACTGTTGGTTTAAAGAAATGGACATGTCTATAGACACCCAAACCATCAAACCGATTGAGGCTAAATTTTTAGGAAAAATTCAAATAATATGGTCGCGGTCGATGCTCGGGTTCCACTATTTGACCCAAATGGATAATATTCGGATTGGATAATAGGGGGCGTAGCAGCGCACGACAAATAAGCTAGATTTGTCACATATGTACAGATTACCATAAAAAATAAGATCAACTGGGGAACTGAGCGGTGAAGTATTAAAATGAAACACATTTTTTCGTTGTCAATCATATTATTCAACTTTAAGTTAAACGACCACCATTTTCTGCAGTGGTTGAAGTTGAAAAAATGTTCATATCAATTTTATGTCAATCGGTTTATAAGTTTTTTGTCTCTCTTTAGCTCTATATATCTTTCTCTCTCCCTATCTCTTTTTTACCAATTTAGATAACTGTTTCCATTTGCAATTAAAATGCAGATACACATTGCGAAAAATTCTGCACAAACTGAAATTAAAACTTTTCTTGCATCGATGCCAAAGTTGTCCTTCGTTGCAATGGCAATCACACTCGGCCCACTCCATCCCAATGCCAAACTATACCCAGCCACACCCCACGGCGGTCGTTTGGCGTTGCTATCTGGACGCACTTATCTCCGGTTTCGATATCACGTTTCATTTTTTTTTTATAAATTAAAAACGAAATAAAAAATTTGCATTTACGAGTATCTCCATATCTCGGTATCTTTTTCAGTTACGGTTCTGTATGCAAAACTTTCACTGGGCGTGCATTCGAAGTATCCGCTTTGGTCTTCCATTGTGGCCGGACAGGGCAAGGGCGGCGTAACTGCTGAAGCTTCTGGAGTATTTGATTCTTTTTAATTTTGTTGTACTTCCACAGGTCCGCTGTAGAAAAGGGTATAATAAAATTTGGCGCAACTGACATTTTTATGCAGCCAGCGAAAACGAGACACGAATGCATTTTATATTTTAATGACAACGTCCGAAATAAAAAAAACTCACAATTTTTAATTGAAATCATAGTGAGAAACTCTTCCGGCGAATAAAATTATTCAGTTTAAACTGCGAAATGAAAAAATTAATGTTATTGCATAATTTAATTTAACTGTTTGCCATGAACATTGCAGAGGAAATTAAATGTATGTATTTATATTTAAAATATTGAATTTTTTTATATAAAGTGTCGTGCCGTTGTACGAGACCAACGCTCACAATATTTTAAATATAGGTACTCGAAGAAAACTAAACGTAGCAATTCAGTGTAAGAACAAACAATTTATATATATATATATATATATATATATATATATATATATATATATATATATATATATATATATATATATATATATATATATATATATATATATATATATATATATATATATATATATACATTTTTTTTTTTTTTGTATATATGAAACATACTGAAAATGGAAATCTGTATTTTTCACTGGAAACCAATTCCTCGAAAATATGCAAGCTTAGTTAGCCAGAGAGCAAACTGGGCAATGATTTTTCAATTTATTACTTGCTATCAGAAAACCATAAAGAAAGCTAAAACTCTAAACTTTGAAATTTCTACGCAATATATGAGAAATTCCTACTATTAGTTTACAGCATAAATAATTTTCTTTTGCACTTTTTTAGAATAATTTGGATGCGCTGAACACGAAAAATATATAATTTTTTTCATTTCTGCCATTCACCTAAGGAACGGTTTATTTGTGTTTTTCGATGTATGATTTTACTTAAACCAGCGACCAGAGTGAACGGCAAGGCCGATAGAAAATAGTGATATATCGCTAGAAAGGTGATTAAATTTCCGGTCTAACAGTTCCCACTTATATTTTAATTTACTGTTAAATCACTATCATTTTCATTAATTAAAAATAAATAAATACAGAACACTTGTTAATTCGCACAAAGTGCACTATACATCTATGTCAAACATTTAAATTGTTAGTTTTGTGTTAAACTATAAAAACAAGAAATAACGATGCAGTCGAATAGTGAACCTGTGATACAAATTTACTCATTAAGCTTTGATCTCGACATGAGATATTTTGTTCAAAAAATATAGAATATGAAAAATGAATAGAGAAAGATGAATAAAACTTCAATGAAATGATATGCAATTTATCTGCCAAAATCTAAAAAAATCTGCTTTGTAATGAATGAGCTACTGTTTCGACTCAATTGCTTGTGTACTAGTTTGTATCTACCAGTATGTGTGTGTGTGTGTGTGCATATACGGGAAAATCTATAACTTTGTGAGTATTTGGGTGAGTATGTGTTTGTCATGACATTATTTGCTATAAGGATTTCATTGTAACATGCATCGCACGCTTTTCTTTATCGCTCAGCACATCAACTGAATACAGCTGCCATATCTATCAACATCAACGCCAGTGAATCGAAGGACTGCGGGTGGCAGAAAGTGAAGTGTGGTCTGGAGTGGGATGCGATGCGATGCGATGTAGATACACCCACGGGAAGCGTCCTTCCAGTCGTTTGTAACTCAATGCTCTTTACTTGCCATGCGATTCATGTCCGTGGTTGTTGGTTCTTGCTGGCGTTACTGCCAGCGGCGTTGAGACAAACATGGCGAGATATAGATACATTAAAATGCTGTCGCTACTTCTACTGTTGAACGCAATCAGAATGCTGCTACTATTCATTCAGTCTGTTCTCCAGCAGACGCCAGCTTCAGCAACCAACTGCGCCCCATCTATTGTACATCTGCAAATGCGCATTTTGCCAGTCATTCTGTGTAAGATACAAATGCCACGTGCTGCGGTAGCTTCTGCTAGTCTTTCTGCTCCTGCCGTAGCTCATGTCGGTTCGGTTGTCGGACTTTTTATGTTCATTGAGAAACGCGCATCGTAGACTAACCCAAGGCTGGAGCATAAAATTTGCATATAATTTGCGTTATTTTTGTTTCATTTGCTTTACCATTACCAAACGCTTGTTTTATGTTGATAGTTGCAGTTGAATATGTTACCCCTCCTTATCCCGCCTAATACAACTATTTGCTGTAGTCACAATTGTTGTAGTAGTGTGTGAATCCACTGTTTCCGGTTGTGGGCGGATGTAAGCTCGACTGCGCCTGCAGTCCAAGTCTTTTGTTTTCCCGGCGTGTCCGCCCCGATGTATCTTCCTCTTATAGTCCGATCCGACCGTCCGTCCCTATTTCACTGTCTCATTGTCGCTCCGCAATGAAGCCGTTCGCTTGTATCTGCTTGTTTTAATCTGTATCTGCAATACTTGTTTTTGGTTTTGGCTTTGCGGTGAAAAGGCTTTGCTGAAATTGCGTTGGAAGTTGCTTGTCGCCTTTAAAGTTGCTAGGATTTGGTGAGAGTTAAGATTGTCACTACTTTGCGTGTACCACGAGAAATTAATTAGATTGTTCTTTTAGAAGCACAAGTACTTTCTGTATTTTATCCTAACTGATGATGTCGACAGTATGACAAATTCAAAGCCAAAATCAAATGACAGTAAATATAATTTAGATAAGTTCATTTTCAAAAGATTCTAAGAGCATAGTGCGCAAGTAAAGGTGATTGTTTCAGAGACGTAAAACTTTAAAATGAAATAAAACACAAAAACTGTGATAATGACTATAGTATTGGCTTTATTGGAATGATAATATATTTTTGGGCAATATAGGCGTGTAGGCAAAATCTGGAAGTCAATTTGGGTGAATGTCAAAATATACACGAAAGTTGCCACATTGGGAGTGAATAGAATTCAGAAGCCATAATTTATGGGTTGCTGCAAATATTGATTCATATTTCTTCAAAAATAATATCAGAAAGTTGCAGATGTTGGAGATTGCTAAAGGCTCACCATTGCTTGCGTTTTCTTTCCCAAATTGAATGACAGTAACATAGAAGAACATTAGTTTGTAAGATTAAATCAAGCGACGACCGTGGCCGAAGATTTTTACGGACACAAATTGCTGCTTGTCGAAGTCTGCTTAAGGGAAACATACATAAATACACACGAAATACAGCAATACATACATATACAGTGCTGCCTCAAAGTATGCTGTCAATTTTCTGCAAAAAAATTTGTAATACAGGAGTGGCACGAAAGATTTTTGTTTGTGTGGTGGTTTTAAAAATCTCGTTTCAATCAAAGCGCTTGTTACGATAAAATTACGATGCAAATAACATGTCAAGAAAATTTGAAATTTTAAAATTTGTAGATAAAATTGTAGCAGTGTGGCACCTAGTCTAACCTCGAGTTTAGTATCTTAGTCTGTCATACAGCCAGAAAACTTCCTCTCAACGATAGGAACATACTCTATGAAGTTCGTAACAAAGATATTTTTTAATTTTGGATTTAAAATTCTCACGTCATTACCATCTTGTAATTCTTTTAGCGTTAAATTTTAATTTCAGGATGGTTGTTTTCGTTTTCAGTTTCCCAGCGCGACATTATTCCACTATTTTGTAATTTTTTGCGTTTTATATTTGTATTTAATACTACTTTATTTTTTATTTTTTACATTTTTGATATGTACTTTTGCTGATAAGTGTTACCACCTCGCTTCACGCATATGGTTTAGGTGGCAGCTTTCAGCTCTTTTCATGTCGCATCAACAGGGACTTCAGGATTTTATTAAATTAGTAATTTTATATACTAGATAAAAGTAAGTTAAACCAATTTAATGAATACTTTTATTTTGTTTTATAATGTAGGTTCCATATCTAAAGTTTTGTTTTACACAATTTGAAAATCATATCAGGTAGGTGATGCACCATTATCCAATTGATTATAGTTCAGAGTTAAGAACACCTTTATTGAGAAAATTTATTGGATATATACAAATTGGAGTTTGTACAAATGTTTCCCACTTATTTTTATTTTTTTGTCGATGCCGAAAAAAAAACAAGAAAAAATGGTAACTTTGGTACTGAAATTTTAATACCATTCACATGAAGATTTAAGCATGAACTTAGCAGATGTATAAACAAAATATATATTTATAAAATCTTACAACCTAAACGTGGGATGTAAGTTTGTTGGACTCTACCCCTAAAAGTGGGCCCTTAATAATTGTGCGAAACGTCCGTCCATATGAAACCACCATGTCAAATGTCAAGTTGATTCTCCCTGAAATGATAAAGTTTATCATGAAAAATCCCAAAATTGGGTGGTGGTTTGTATTGGGGCCTCCCTTAAATGTGAGCGTGGTATGTAAATTTTGGATCTCTATTAAACTGCAATAAAAGGGTCTATGTGCCGACTTACAACCGGATATCTAGAAAATGCGCAAATACATCCAAACAGACAGATGGACATAGCTAGATCGACTCGACTCGACTCCTTTAATGCGTTACAAGCTTTCAGACTAACTGATAATACCATTTCACACTATGTGTGAATAGTATAAAAACCAGTGCATTGTGAAATAATTTGTATTAACTTAATTAAATCTTTTATCTTCATTTTGGATTCAGAGATTGTACTTCTTTTTAATTTATTTTTTGGGCGCTGCAACTGAACGTTAATATAAATTGTGAAACTTGTGCACCAGCTCTTCTTGCCTATCCCCAAGACATTCAGACATCTACTGCAAAAGTCTCCACCCTCGAGCGCCACTTGGAACAAGGAACGAGAAACATCTCTGCAACAAAGTTTAATTAAATTAGTTGTACAATTTATCACAAGCTCGCAATCGTTTACAAAACTAGCCAAAAATCCCTAACAAGCATCCGTGCGAGTTTTATGTGCATAAATTGTGGAAAACTTGAGAGTTTTCAGTTTAGTTTTGCTATTTATTCACAGAAGTATTTTATTTTATTTCGGGTGACTGTGTATATGGACTATTTTATGTTTTATGGAATGTTTTTACGCGTACATGAGTCCGATAAGAGGCTATAGAAGTGAACAAATAAGCAGAAACGTACTAACGACTGTACAAACTTGCAAGAAATTAAAAAGTGAAGTATTTACTTCCGGTACACGTTGTTCTCCCTGATGATGTTCTCTATGATGGCTAGCTAGTGTGCAAAGCAGGTCATACGCTGTGAATTATGGCCAGGAGCTGCAGTTGAAACGGCCAACTAAAGTGGCACTTTGACTTTTCCACACGAGACCAAACGAAGTAAATACTCGTACAAGGCAGAAAGTGCAACTGCAAAAATTAAATTCGAGGCCTTTTTCATTTATTTTCAATTTTCCATCGGATTTTTTGTTGCCTTGAAAATCTGTTTCACATTTTATGCTTTTCCTTTTTGGCAAAGCATTTTCACCATTTTTATTGGCGCTGATGTGGATTTTACAGCCACCACCATATCCGCCATATTTTGCTCCATTGTTGTTGGGACTGTCGTTGGTTGTGTGGGTGGATTTTTATTCTTATGGTTCTGGTTTTTGGCCATCATTTCTGTGTGCAGTTGAAACTGTAGCTGTAAAATATTCGCGTGCGGAAGTTCCTTTTGCTCAACTCGTATTTTTCACTTCCTTGCTGCTGCTGCAACTCCGGCTGCATAAAAAGGCGGTTGGCTTTCATCAGCAACGGAAACTGTAAAAATCACACTGTGCCGTGCGCTCATTGCGGTTTTCAAGAGTACGATGAGGAGCGATTTATACTATAATACACCGGATGCAAAAGTAATTTAGTCCTTTTCCATTTTTGGACTGCGATAGTTTCAGCCGAATTTGCTGAAGTAAAAGCTTAAGTAGCTAATTTTGAGATTTTGTTGCGTTGAAATATTTTTATGGGAAACTTGTCTAAGAACGGATATGGTACATTTTAATATGATGCACAAATATGTATATTTGTGAAGCAGTTTATTAGTTTTGTTGAATTTGAATATGTAAAGAGCACTGAGTAAAATAAGATCCACTGGGAAAATAGAAGGTGTCATGCCATGATAAAACCCTCCATATATGAGGAACACCAAATTCGTTATATCTTATTACCTTTTTCAAACAGGAGGATGAGATGTAAAACAAATGTAAGGGCAATTGGAAAACCAAGATTCACTGGAAAAAAGCTTCAAAAGTAAAGTCATGACGTGTCTTCAAATTCATTGAGAAAGAAGGATTGTCACACTCCCAAAAAAAAAAAAAAACGTCTCTTATCCATTTGATGAAAATGGATTAGGTTGGGAACATATGTATAGGGCGTCGGAAAAAAATAGATCCACTGTAAAAATGGGTCATATCCTATATAATAGAAAACAAAATGGGACAAAGCAGCATACACTGACATCGGCAAGTAAAGTATGTATATTCTTGATAAGCTCGATAAGACGTGTCGTTCTAGCCATTCCCCTCTGTATGTTGGTCTGTCTGGATGATGTTGCGCGTTTTTTGAGGACCAATTTAAATATCCAATTGTAAGTTGGAACGTAGACTTCTTTATATTGCAGTTAAATAGATTATCAATATTGACATTTCACGTCCACTTTTTGGATACAAGCCACCCGCCCACTTTTGGCTTTGTGTATGAAAATTTTTTTTAATGCAGTCAATATCACCTTAAAAAGTGACCTTCCAGCCTCAGAAAACTGATTTTAGGTCGATACAAATAGTTTTTACGACTTGAAACTTCCTGTGAATGGTATTAAAGCGCGGTTCCACCGAAGTAAACATTTTTTTAAATTTTTTTCATATATTCCACATGCATAAATATGCAATACATTAAAGAGCCATTATTACCATTCTTTGCTGTTTTTGGACGCATTTGTAGCTCTCAATATGAACTCTGTGCATAACACTGTCGGCCATTTACACACAAACATATTTAAATATAAATTAGCATAAATTCGAAAGATAATTAAAATCTCGCAATGAACCAACGCTAGAGGCGGGCGTGGCAGAGGGCGGCACAGAATGCGCCACGCGCGATAACAGCTTTGCTGCCCTTTTGGGGCAATCTTGCTAAAGTATATTCCGAATAATGTGCACGTCTCCTGTGTGTGGCACGGCGTACTGCATGCGTTGTCCTTGCACGCAGCTGTGCTCCATGTCCATGCCCTTTTCGCGGAATTTATGCAAACTGGCGCAGTTCCATATTCGCATAAATGCATTTGCCGAATGTTGGAAAATATTTGGAGTACATTAAAGTATTAATTAGTCGCTGGAAGCAAGATACGCCATTAAAGGTTTCAGCTCGATTATGTTCGCTGGATGCTATAAGCGAAGTGAATGCAATTTGCATTTGGATTTGCCATTGCATATCTTATGTATTTTAAATGCACACATTTTATCATCATTTTGGTTTTGCATAATTCCATTTGCGATGGTTATTTAAGTAGTTAAAATTTTTGGCATCTATTGTACAAATGGAAATGATTTATGTTTAGATAATATGTATATCATGGCTATACATTTTAGCTTTCCAATTTATTTGGTGAAAATAATGAACACATTGCTTTTTCTTGTGCATATAATTTTTTTTTTATTAAATGCGAGGTTGTACTAATATAGATAGATATACTTACCATCTACTGCACAATTTATAGGCACTCATTTAATTGGTTCTCAGATAGATTCTCTTAACAAATTAATCTGTTGCGTGAAGCCACAAATATCAAGAATATGGTTTTTTTTTTTATTTAAATCAGATAATACAAATAATAAAATACAAATCGGGCTATGAATCATCGTATCTCTTCCCTACTAATATAAGTCGAGTAAGACATTACATTCATGGATGACATGCCAGTAACACAAAATATGGGAACTCGTAACGGTTCGAATGGAATTTATTTTCTCAATTAATAATCAGATTTAATAAATCGCTGAAAGAGTAGATTTTTTTTAAGGTTCTGATGTTTTTTGTTTGTTTGTGAAGTTTTGAATCACTCTGATTTAATAAAATCAAAATCTGTCTGCGAATCAATTGCTTGAGTACCCACATAATTTTATTTTCCTGATAAATTCATGTAATTATATATTCTAAATTAATGAACATACAGAGATTTAGCAGCAAATTAAAATACTAGTTTTTTCTGTTCACTGATGACGTTGGTTTAAATAAAACCATCGAAAAACACAAATATACCGTTATCTAGGCACAATTGAAAAATAATTCACTATGATTTCCATTTGTATATGCATTTTGAAAATCATCGATATGATTACAACCACTTTGAATGTTTGGGTTATCCCACGAAAATTTATTAAACTGAAGTAAAGCATCTTCACGGATTAATTTGTAATATAGGCAAGAATACTATTCACACGAAATTTAAAATCTTATTGTGAAACAAAAACGTGGGGGGTTTTAATGGGCGATACCATGAAGCGACCACCTATAAGATGCCGCCATATCGAATTTCAAAGTTGATATTGACGTTTTTCATACAAATGCATAAAAGTGAGCTGTGGGTTTGTATGGGAGTACTTCAAAAAGTGGCGCTAAGGTGTCCATTTGTATATGTATATGAAGCGGCTGTCCACTAAGATCCACCAAATCGAATTTCTAATATTGATTTAAATAAATAAGTTTTCCATACTAAAACGCAAATGTGGGCGGTGGGTTTGTACCCCAAAATGTGTGCGGGACACGCCCATTATCCTATGTTTGTTAAGCGGATGTCCATAAAAAGGCACTACATGGCATATCAACCAAATTTTTCATTTAATAAACAAATTTTTCGTACAAAACACAAAAGTGGGCAGTAGTTTTGTATGGGCCCCCAAAAAGTGGGTGGGGTCCCACTATCCCAAAACTTGGGCGGGGCGGCTCAGTACTCTATTAAACTGTAATAAAAAGAAGTGTATGTGCCAATTTCAACTTGATAGCATAGAAATTGGTCCCCAAAATGCAGTCAGACAGACGGACATGGCTAGATCGACTTGTCCCGTCGAGCTGATCCAGAATATATATACTTTATATATATATATATATATATATATATATATATATATATATATATATATATATATATAGAGAGATATAGAGAGATATATATATATATATATATATATATAGAGAGAGATATATATATATATATAGAGAGAGAGATAGATAGAGAGAGTAGAGAGAGAGTAGTATGAGCTAGAGAGAGATGATGATGATCGATGATGAGAGTAGAGTATATATATATATATATATATATATATATATATATATATATATATATTATACGATGCCAAACTGATAATACCATTCACACTATATGTGAATGGGACAGATATATATATAGATATAGATATATAGAATATATATATAGAGAGAGAGAGAGAGAGAGAGAGAGAGAGAGAGAGAGAGAGAGAGAGAGAGAGAGAGAGAGAGAGAGAGAGAGAGAGAGAGAGAGAGAGAGAGAGAGAGAGAGAGAGAGAGAGAGAGAGAGAGAGAGAGAGAGAGAGAGAGAGAGAGAGAGAGAGAGAGAGAGAGAGAGAGAGAGAGAGAGAGAGAGAGAGAGAGAGAGAGAGAGAGAGAGAGAGAGAGAGAGAGAGAGAGAGAGAGATATATATATATATATATATATATATATATATATATATATATATATATATATATATATATATATATATATATATAAATATATATACTTTATACAATGCCTCCTTTAATGCATTACAAACTTTCAGACAAACTGATAATACCATTTGACACTATATGTGAATGGGATAATATTTGCTTTAATTGCAACTTGTTCCATAAAACAAAATTAATAGTGGATAAATCGCAGTCATGGTTCAACTTAAGTTGCTTCTGGATATAAAAAGTCTCCATACTAAATTTCCCACCAATATTTTAAAAATTGAGGATATGTAGCTTTGAGGAACGCACAGACAGACAGACGGACATGGCTAATGGACATGGATCGACCCATCTTGTCGCGCCGATCACGAATATATATACTTTATGGGGTCTTTAAGGCGTTGCAAACATTGTGACTAAAATAACATTCTGTGTGAAGAGTATAATAATACTTTTTAGCAATTATAGCTTAAAAACACCAACTTGTCCATAGATAAGTTTTTTTTTTCAGTTAAAATGGTTGTGAATTAGAGGTTTAGAGCAGCGGCTCTAATTTCGAAGTAAATTAAATAGTTACTCTACATTGGTATTGGGTCATTCTATCATATGCTGGCTGTCACTTTCGGGAAGATTTCGTGATAGTTGATTCATTTACCTGGTTCTGTTGTTACTCTCGGAAATAACATGTGATATTCACAACTTGCGATTTAAATTGCGATAGAGCGAAAAGAGTGAAACCCAGTTCAAGTTTCGAATTTACTTTCGCAAACTCTACGCGAAATTGAAAACCGGAACAGTTATCCTCAAAAATTGCAGCCGCTCGATCCATATTCAATTTTTTATGCTCGTTAACACATCATTCTCTTTATTATGATATGGCGTTTTGAATGGACAATTTTTTAAATGCTTTATAACAAAAAACGATATACTTTGTTATGCGAAAATTTGAGTTTCAAATCCAACGCCAGTTTGTTTTGAAGTTTTATCTTGGAGTAGACCAACTCTTGCAGAAACTTTCCACACACAATCAGTCGGACGAAATACTCAACTTAGACCAAACTTTTCACATACCACATTTAAATGCAAATTTATTTAAAATTACAACAATCCTCATAACTACATACATAAATACACCCACAACAGAAACACACTCGTATAGTATAAACATAAATAAATAACTTTTTGCTAGTTGTGTGAATACATTTTAATTCATATTGCTTATTGCACATAAAATGCATTTATGCACAGAAAGTCATAAATAAACAGAAATGTTTGTATTTTGCTGTAAATTACAGATTAAAATGAAATGGAATAGCATAAATTTTGCGAAAAGCGTTGTCTGTCGTTCCCTAAGAGGAGGCATCCGATCCGAACCGATTCGAGATGGCGGTAAGTATGCCGTGCATAAATTATAAGTTCATTTTCGTTTAATTGCACATTTTGACGTCAAAATAAGGACGTGAAGTTAAAAGGCTAAAGTAAATATTTCCAAACGGCTTGTTTAAGGTTGAAATTTTAATTTGCGTTGCATTCAACAGAATGTTTTCCTTTATTTTGTTTGTAAATTGACGTAGATTCTGCATCGCCAGTCCATAGATAATTCCAGCATTTTAAAGCAGTTAAATTGCGGAAGGACACAGCTGCTTGATCGTGCTCCTTCGTAGTTGTGTGCTTAAAGCGGATTCACGTTGGAATTTAACCAATTTCGAGATTGCTGGAAAAGTTTCACTGTTCTGAAAGAAACAGAGCATAAAACTTTGACATGTTTATGACATTTGAGCCTCGTTGTTTGTACGATGTCCTGTATTTATGTTTGGTGTGTGCACATATGGTGCCTTTGGACATCAAATGATAACATTGCGCCTTCTGCTTTTGTGAAAATTTTTAGTTTCATTAAATTTAAAAAGTTCTCCTGTCAAATGTGTTTCTTACATATTATATTTTCTTCTTCTTATATATTTGCAGCATATGTTAAACTTGGGAGCTAAGTGCAAAAATATGCGGACTGTGATGCTTAATTTAGAAAAACGCTCCCGTGACCTACCCTGTAGTTCCGGGCTTTTGTTTTATAGGCGTTTCGCATGCCTCCGTTGTATATCAGAAGCTCGTCTCTACAGGTATCTCACAGGGTAGAAATAATCAGCAAAATGTTAGGATCAAAGTGAAATTAATATATATTTTTTAATATGTGAAACAAAATGGTGTGTGCTATAAAAGTGTTTATATAAATAAGTAAATTAAGTAAAACTTTGCGTCAGTTTTTATAATTCGCGTTAAAACTTATTGGCCCGATATTTTATATTATATTTTATCTTTTAAACTGATTTTGAGAGACTGGCTCTTACGTTTCTAAACACAAGATATCTTAAAAGAGATTACAAAAGATGTCACAAATCTCATCACCCTTAAGTATATAAACGGAGAAAATATCGCGTTTGTAGTGACCGTCAATTAGCATGTACCTGAGGACATAAAAGGGAGCTTGTAGCCGAGGTTTCCTCTTTGTTGTCACTTTGAGGTGGCGGGAATCAAATCCAGCACACCAACCGGATGGGATGAGGCTGTCCATAAGAGACGTTCGTGAGCAGCTTAGGCCGTTTGGAAAATCGTTTTTGACCATTCCCAAGTGAATGCCCATCAATAACGACCCCATCCCCAAACTGAATTAATATTTGAAATATGTACATTGATAGGGAGTGAGTGAATTACATAAACTAATGCTTATATTAAAAAAAAAAAGATTAAACTTATCTAAAAACACATTTTTATATACTCTTGATTAGCTCGATGAACCGAGTCGATCTAGACATGTCTGTCTGGATCTTTCTGCGAACCATCCACACATCATATCAGCTCGATGAGAAGAATCGAGCTAGCCATGTACGTCTATTTATCTATGTTGTTGCGCATGTTTACACAATGTACCGTAGGGTAAAAGGGTATATTATGTGTGTGCGAATGTATGTAACGGGCAGACTCTATAAAGTATATATATTGTTGATCAGCTTTGGATGATGAGTCGATATAAACATGTCCGTCTGTCCGTCCGTTCGACCGTGTGTTTGAACAATCAGATCTGGGAAACTATAAGTGACAGAGACTTTTAGTTTAAATATTTAGACTCTCTTTTCCCTCTTCTAGTATTAAATAAATATGCTTTAAGAGGTAGCTACCATACAAACTTGTCCTGTTTGAGTTTTGTATGGATATTTTTTTGGTTTTATTTTTTCTTAGTTCTAAGTTTGCACCAATTCTAATTTGTTCGAATAATCAATTTGTAAGATATCCAGCCGTAACCCAGACATATTTATATTGCAGTCAAATAGAGTGTCCAGGCCCAATTTTTAAGGAAGCCCTCATACAAACTACCCGCCTACTTCTGACTTTTTGTATGAAAAACTTTTTGATTGCAGTCAATATCAACTTAAACAAAAAAAAATACGTTAACTTCGGTTGAACCGAAGCTCTAATACCATTCACAAGAAATTTTAAATAGTATTGTAACACATAAAAGTGGGTGTTTAAATAGGGGCTATCCCAAAAAATGGGCGGTACACGCCCACTAGTAAATGTGTATGAAGCGATGTAGTAGATGTGTAAGATGCCACCGTATCAATTTTCAAGTTGATATGGATGTTTTCCATACAAATGCATAAAAGTGAGCTGTGGGTTTATATGGGACTACCTCAAAATGTGGGCAGGACACATATTCTTTAAATAACATTACCCTCGGTAGAGAGTTTTGTTTTAATGATCCAGGTATCCTTATGGAACCTAAACTTATTTATAATAATCACATTTGTTCAATAGTAAGCAAAAGGTGTCATTGGCTTTGCTAAGCGTCGGTCTAAGGAATTTAATGACCCTTATAGTACCACTAAACTCCTATATATTTCTATTGTTCGTCCGATTTTAGAATTTGGCTCTTGTATTTGGAACCCATATTATGATATTCGAGGATCGTATTGAGTCAGTAAAAAAACAGTTTCTTCTGTTTGCTCTTAGGAGTCTCAATTGGGATCCCGATATAAATCTTCCACCCTATCATGATAAGTTAAAATTAATTGTTCTCCCAACCCTCTTGTCATGCCGTTCTATGCTCTCAGTTGCTTTCATCATAAAATTCTTATTGGGGAGATTGATTCTCCCTACTTACTTCAGTCCATAGTACTAAATGTCCCCATTCGGCCAAATCGCAACTTCGTGCCAATAAAATTGCCTTTTTGTACGACTAATTAATAATTCACCCCGAGCTCTTTGTTCTATCTACAATAAGTTTCCGCTATATTTTTCTTATAACTCTTCCTTACACTATGTAAAAAACTCTGTACTCACAAATCATTATTCAAAAAAATTGTAAATTTCATTTAGCAACTTCTATTTTCTTTATTTTTGCAATTGCGCCTGCTTGGACCACCTCCCAGGCTGTGAGTAGGGGCACAGTCGGTCAACCTGGCGTGCCAAACAAAAATTCCTCCGACGGGTCTGATTGTCCGCAACTTCCTTCTTCTAGCTTTAAGTTAGTTTAGTTACATTTTTATATTTCACTTATTAAGAGACTGTTTTATATATGTAGTTGCAAATTTTTAAATAAATAAAAAATAAATAACGACACGCCCATTTGTATATGAAGCGATTGTCCACTAAAATCCACCAAAACAAATTTCAAGCCAATATTGATTTAAAAGAAGAATTTTTTTTATAAAAAACACAAAATTGCACGGTGGGTTTGTATGGGGCTACCCCAAAAAGTAGGGCATGGCAAACAAACCAACGACCAACTTTTGCAATTTTGTATGAACAACTTTTTCATTACAGACAAAACCAACTTGAATTTTGACTTATAGCCTCAATAAAACTTTTTTATAAATGTCAAATTCACACTGAAATTATAGATATTTATTCTCGCATAGAGTGTGAAATAGTATTATAAATTTGTCAAAAAGTTTACGACGCATTAAGAAAAATATCATAAAATAGTATGTATATAGATCGTTCGGTAGAAATCTTTGGAGCCGTCTACGACATGTTTAACGACCAGAGCCGCTGCAAGTTGATTAACACGCGAGCCAATCTACACTTACGATTGGACAGATCTTGTTCTACCTGACTCTTATGGGTATATGTGCTAATACAATTATCACTCAAGCAGCTCCAATGTTACCCACACTAATACGCACGATAGCCGTTGCTATGACTATAACTAGCGGGCGTCTTGGCTCCGTTAGTGGAAAATTACTACTTCCAGTATTTATAGAACTCGGTTGTGAATAAATTTAATTATTAAAAAAAAAAAAAACAAAAGAAAAAAAAACGTTGAAGGCTGATTAATCTGTTCTCAATTTACTTGGTTTGAAAAAGAACTGATTGTGAATTATAAGTATAATTATAATGAAAAAAATTTTCTCGGAAATAGAAAAGCGGCGAACTACAGAGCATTAGTAAATAATATGCTATCCAATTGTAGAGTCCTTGGATGCAATATGAGCATTAAAGTTCATTATTTTCATGGCCACTTAGATCGTTTTCCTGAAAATCTTGGTGATGTCAGTGAAGAACAAGGAGAACGATTTCATCAAGATATAAAGACGATGGAAAAAAGGTGCCAAGGAAAATGGGATGTCCACATGATGGCGGACTATTGTTGGAATCTCCGGCGTGATTGCTCAAACCCAAGTCACACCAGAAAATCAGTCAAGAGGAGTTTTTCATTCGTTGAGTAAATTTGTAAAAATGTCTTATAAACGAATAAGTTCTTTAATTAGGTAACAAACAAACATGCATTTCTTCGTAATAAACATATTATTTTTTATTAATTATGTTATTCGTTAATCTCTGTGAATAATTAATTCCCTGAGAGCAAAAATGGCGAAAAACTCATTTTTGGATGCGCCGAGTTTATTGGCCATAACTTTGGCAAATATTATTCGATAATTTTGAAACTTTTACCAAATTAAAGGTGAGGCTCATGATTATAGATTTCGTACTTTGATTTGATGACGTTGAAATGAAAATTATGCATTTTACAATGAAATGATTTTGACAAAAGTCCTGTTAAGACCAATGGCTGTTATGGTTTCTTGTATTATTTTTAGACAATCCTCTCCAGAAAATTTTCTTCAAATAGTGCCTGTCTGTCCGTCCGTCTGTCTCCTATCTGTATGATTCAAAACTAGTCCGTAATTTTTTACGATATTAATTTGAAATTAGCTTTGAAGACACAATGACCATGCCATGGCCGTTTCTAGGGGTAGACCCCATATAAACCCACCGGATTTGGCATGGAAAACTTTTTTATTACGTTCAATATAAACTTAAAATTTGATTGATATTGGACGGAAGCTTCACAATTATGTTAATGGACGTGTCTCGCCTAGATTTAGAACCAAACCACACTTGTCAAATGCTGCATGTATGGGTTACATATAATTTTTCTCCAAATGATATACATCCCATGTGTATCTCTTAGTAACTACGCACGCCGGCTAATTTTTTAAAGATTGCACAGAACTATGTATAATTCTATACCTATTTACCGAAAAGTTTAAATTGATGAACCAAGTTTATGGTTATGATTGTTTAAAAAATTATTATTTTATTATTTTGGACAAAGAAACCAACCATTTACTTGTGCGGCTTCTGCCGACAGTAATAACTCCGATTCATAGGACCAAATGAATATTTTTACTGGATGTTGGGAAAGTATTCACCAATCTATATAGCAGACTAAGACACGAAGATGATGCCACTAGAAAATGAGTTATGTAAATTTTCAAGACAATTATCTCCCTGTACCTTTTATATATGAACCAACTTAATCTGACAATATCTCAAGCGCGGTTCGTTTAAATGAGAAACAGATGACTTTTGTGTTGTAAGCTTGAGGTTGCGATCATTAAAAAAATGTAATAAATTAACATTAATTGTCACGCAGATATCATCGACGTTCACGCCCGAGGATAAAATGGAACAATCGTCTGCATTGGTCACCAGTTTTATATAGGGAAGGTGAAGAGGCATCTTTGACAAATAAAGGTTGAACAGGAGAGGAGAGAAAACCCCACCCTGCGGAACACCTATCTCTAACTTTCGATATCCTGACCTCACACCTCTGAACTCAACGTATGCTCTTCTACCATTAAGATAGTTCAATAGCCAGAGTTTTGTTTTGTCAGGAAGCAAGGTGGAGTCCAGGTCTTGAAACAAGATTGCATGATCAACTGTATCAAATGCCTTATTCAAGTCTAGAGGCACCATCACTGTACGTACGCATGGCCTCGGCTTATTGAGTTCATCAGCTACAATAGTGGTGATTTCATTTAATGCTGAAGTCGTACCACGACCTTTCCTAAAACCATGCTGGTGATCTGGTAGAGGGCAGTGTTCTGTCATTGAAGGAAGTATTAATGACTCAAGAACTTTCACCACAGGTGAAAGAATTGAGATGTGCCTATAAGAGGAACCAAGTTCAGCTTCACTGCCGGGTTTCAAGAGAGGTACAATCCTCTCCTTGCTACCTTCCATACGTCAGGGACAATTAGTTGGGAAATGGAAAGGTTTAACACATGCACCTATAGGCCCAAGGTCAGTATTGAAATGGGTTGAGTGCCTTGGATGATTTTGCTTTCCCTAAAGCAGCCGAAAACTCCTCATATGTAAAATCTAATAAATCTTCATGTCCTTATTTCTTCCTAATGTGACGTATGGATTTACGCTTTAACCTACACTGCTGAGAAGGGTTTTGCTCGAACTGTCTAAAAAAATAGGTGACACACTTTTCTGACGATCCTATTTGCACACTCTCGAATGTGATAGATGAAAGAGCCCTATTCTGCGGTGCACCAGATATCTCTTTAATAGTGTTCCACAAACTTCGCGAACCCGAGTCACAATTATCCAAGTGCTCTAGCCATTTTTCCTTCCACTGCTCCGCAACGAAATTATTCACATTGTGAGATAACAAGGCAATACGACTGTCACTTGGATGATTGGCACGAATTCCATCAGGCAAGGTCGCTAAGCATGCAGCTTCTGCTGGGAAGCCTGGCTAAATATTAGGAAACCTACCAGCAGGAATATGGCTCTTTGCAGCCTTGGTGATCGCGTCTCTAAGAATTCTTTCACCTACCCTTACATCATTAGGAGGCAAGAGACCGCTGATTGATTGATCAAGACAACGTGTGAATTCAGTCCAGTCAGCCCTATTGTAGTTAACAAAGACTCGACGATCCGATTCAACTAAATCTTCCGGACGAGTAATGCTAACCACTATAGGGATATGGTCAGAGCTCAACGCAATATCAATCCACCAATCAGAATAGGAAATTAGCGAGTCACTGACGACAGTTAAATCAGAGGAGCTGGATGTGGTGGTACTCATCCTTGTTGCACAGTCTTCATTGATTGTACAAAAAGGAGAACCATCTAGTTGATCCCCAAGGTCATTACCTAACTCCGAGTACCACATCTCATGGTGTGCATTGAAATCACCAAGGATAACCCTATGATCCCATTACAGGACGTGGCCAAAATTGGTAGATACCCAGGGTCGCAGCTGTTGACTAGTGGCAGATATAAGTTCACAAACTCAATCTCGTCATTTCCGGACTTCACAGGCAGACATTACGCCTCCAGAAATAAATCCTGTTGACCAACAGAAGGCAGTGAAAAAGGTCTGAAATTTACCGTTCGATGATCGATGAATGCCAGACCTCCTCCACTGTTCCTGTCTCTGTCCTGCCTGACTATATTGAAGTCTGCAACAGATGCACGCCGACATGAGCTTGTGAGCTTGGTCTCTTGCACTGCTGCAATTAAGACGTCATGATGCTCCATATAATCCACAATTTCAACGCAGACCATTACAATTGAACTGCAAAACTCTACAAGAATTATACCGCTGCTCAATTGAAGGACTGAGAGCACGAGGCGGCGGGAGGATTGGCGAAGAGTGCGTATAATAGGAACTACATAACACCCGCACGGGTGACCGGGACACAGATGGGACACGCAAAGAAGTCAGCACTCCAATCCCTATGAGACCTTAGAATAGTGCAACTCCTCATATGACACCAATTGTGACATCCATTACACCGCACAGACATGACATTGCGATGTATCGGACTGCCACAAACAGAGCATACCCAGCTCTCAACGGCAGTTGTTTGTGAGGTAGTTGTTGCATTTGTGATAATTGTTTGTACAGAAACTGAGCTATCACTGGTATCAGAATTACCTAAGCCACAGTTAGCAACAAATTGCGCTGTCCAGTCCCTATGAGAGTGGAGGCCCGAATAAGATTTCAGGTGGCATCATCTGCCACACCTGGAAATTTAACCGAGGTTACATTTCGGAAAATCCTTCTCCCACAAACTGAGCAGAATCAGGTCCCGGGTTCCTCTCAATTCCGGCGCGGCACAGGAGTATTTTCAACAGCTGCGCCGACAAAACTGTTGATCCATGTACAAAATTGTACATATATATACCTGGTACAGCCACTTGGGCTGAGTTGGACAACCTTTGACTGCACAAATCTCCCTGTGCAGATCGGTCCGGGGCGAAAACCCAGTCGTCCTTGGTAACGTTTGTCTAAGTAGTGTTCGTTGGTTAGTCAACTTATTGTTTTGTTTCGTCAAAAGCTTAAGTAGTGTTAGAAAGAAGCTGTACCCAAATGGTATATTAACAAATGGTATATGACCAACATCAGTAGCTATAGACATAAACATGTTCGTCCGTTCAAGACTTCAAGTTTGGATATTTAGACTCTCCTATTCCTTCTTCAGTGTATTAAATGAATGTTCCTAATCAACTATTAAGTGTAGCTCCCATACAAATTTGCTTCCCATTTTTTGATTTTGATTTGAAATTTTAGTTAAAATATTAATTCATTATCCGTAAATTCGGGAAAATTTATATTACAGGGTGCGGCAGCATAACTTTTAGGCTGTAGGGATCGTAGTGTGGCGGGAGTACTACAAATCGACAGGCGTAGTTCTAAAGTTTTATTTCCTTCCAGATCAGTCGGTATCATGAGCGTGCATTTGCCGTCGAGGCCTATTTTTTTTGTTGTTTTTTATTTTATCATCGATGAAGCGCATGCATTCACCTAAAGTCACAGTGTTGTGTGCAATTTCCTTAGCTGGGATTATTGGTCCGTGTTTTTTGAAGAAAATCAGGTCACAGTAACAGTGAATTTAGAAGTAATTTTTTAATTGGATTCAGACGCTGTTAGCTGGTTACGTCTGATCTTTTATGATAGCATAAGTAGGGTGTAACCTGCACCAATCTATATAAGGATTCAAAGTATATTTGTTTTAAATCTTATTTCATTTCATTTCATTTTTCATTATGGTAGTGTCATTTTCCCATGCCGATAGCAGATCCATGAGTTTCAGCAATGTACCCATTTGTCGTAACAGTGGTGAAAGGATTGCTGAGAGACTTCTTTTTCTGACAAGATTACGACCGGCTTTGGTATTCATTGTTTGTATTTTTTCCATGATGAACATATTTATCGTCAAAAAATTAGCGTCAACTTGTCGCCAATCTTAAATAGTATGTTCTCCATTTGTGAAGTTGATTTTGAACCAATTTTTCTCGAGTCAATGCTTGAAATTCGAAGTTTGTTGACAAATTGTCTTTCTTAAATACCTGTATAACGGAGTTACAATATTCAAAGGCTTAAGTCCAAAAAACTATAATTTGGAGACATGATATTTTTTAATGTGGCTCGGGCAACATCGATTTCCTATTGAAAGAAATATACGATTTATTGAAAAAACTTAACGGCGAGCCTAAAATTGGATTACAGTAATTTTCTCTGTTGATCCACACATGAAACAATATGTTTTTATAAGTCAAATTCGCAGAGGATAAAAAGGAAAAAACGAACTGGAAAAAGTTGAACCGAAGCTCCAATACCATTCACACAAAATTTAAAATCGTCATGTAAAACATATACATGGGAGGCGGGTTTATATAGAGGCTACCCCAAAAAGGGGGCGAGACACTCCCATAAGTACACTACATCGAATATCAAGCTGATATTGGCTCAAATAAAAAACTTTTTCATACAACAGCTCGAAATTGGTTTATTGGGGACTACCCCAAAATGTGGGCGGGTCACGCCCACTAAATTAGTTTTGTTAAGCGGGTACCCTTAAGAATCCACCATTTTAAAATTTCAAACTGATATACATATTGACATACAAAAAGGCAAAAGTGGAAGGGTGGTTTGTATGGAAGCTACCCCAAAAGTCGGGGATCACACCCATTGTGAAGCATCCGTACATAAGAAGCCATCATGTCCATTTTTAAGTTGATATTGAGTACAATAAAAAATTTTACATACAACCACAATAAAAAAAAACTTCTTTATTGTAGCCAATATCAACCTAATAATTGATATAGTAGCTTCTAATGAACGGGCGCTTCACATATACATCAATGGGTGTGATCCGCCCACTTTTTGGGGTAGCCCCCATACAAACCGCCCGCTTCAGGAATTGGAATTGTAAGGCTAGTTTTATGGGTTTAGTATAGACGGATTGACATGAAATGATTCATCTCTCATCATATACTCTTAATAATCGGTTGTTTTTGAGGTTGATGATTTTGATATACGTTTAATACTTTATATCATGCAAATTTTTGATACCAAGGGTAATATCGCAGATCTAACATAAATTATGAATATATGAAAAATAAACTATTTTGGATGAAATTTCTATATACCAGTTTTCAATACCGCAGATTTTTAGTTTTATACATTTTTGAATGCCATTTTTCAATAGTGTGATTTGGTTTGCCACCAAATCTTTCTTTATACAAACTATATTTTAAAAAGAATGCTACCATTTCACACTATGTTAATGGTTATGAATGGTATAATAAAAAGCATTTTTATATCCTACACAAAAAATATTTGTAACAGGGTATATTGGGTTTGTTGAGTTGTCAAAATGTATATAACGTAGCGAAGGGAGCATCGCAGCTGAAACAATCAAACGGCTAATGACAGCGCGCTCTCGTTTTGTCAAGCGTCTGTCTGTTATGTTGTTTACAAGCCTACGGAAGCATATCGTTTTACGTCGCAGTTAGTGAGAAGAATGTTTGTGTATCGGACCAATGATACGGTAGCATCAAAAAACGCCATTGAGGTGGATATCCAAAAACAGCAACAATAGTTCGGGTTCCGCAATATGTAAGCAAACAAATTGAAACCAGCGAATTGCTCTGCGAAAGTGATGGTTTCCGCCGCGGTAACTGCCACAGGACGCTTACCAATCTTTATTGAACAGGGCGTAAAGATACATAAACAAATCTATCGTGAAAAGTTTTTAAACGATGCTTTGTTACCTTGGCCACGTAAACAATTCCGTATAAACCATTGGACTTTCAACAAGACTTAAGCCCAATGGATTTTTCCATACGGTCCATTCTGGAGGTCAAAAAATAAACTAAAAAATATTTCTCTTCGCCGAGAATAGGATAAAATACCATCGTACCACATTGGTGCAACGTGTGAAGCCTTCCAGGACAAACTATATGATAATAACATATTTTTCTTATAATTTGATATGTTTTTCCAATATACTGAAGTTTTTAAATAAATAAAAAAAACTGACTCATTGAAAACCCATTACCTTAAATATAATCATTTTAGCTACAACTTACAAGTGAATAGCAACCACGCTTTATTTGTAGTAATTAGTAATAATACTCATGTTTAAATGCATTATATTATCAAAACTGTGTGTATGAATTGGGTAGAATTGATTTAAAGCCACAAATTTAAAATTTCTGATTACGATTTGCATGATAAAATGAAGTATCTTACAAGCTACCAATAATTTAAAATATTGCTCATGATAATATTTGTTTAGCTGTGTAAATAATTTCTGAAGCCTTAACTCATATTTCAGCTCTCCTTCTGAGTAAGCGCAACCAAATGAACAATGAAGAACAACAGCTTTCAGCAAACTTGTCGCAGGTGACTTAACAACTACTTAACAGCTGAAATACGTCTCGCCATGCCTTGCTTCGCCTCGTCTCACCACAACTCATCCCGTCCACGTCATCTTTTTGCAGCAAGACGAGGACTCTTGCAGTCCAAAAAAAAAAATATCCTGCGACAACAGTACCCAACACAGAAGCAGCACAAAGAACGAGGAGAAAATTGGTGCACCTTTTAACGTTTATTAATAATTCAACCGCACGTAAAAGTTGCCAACACTTAACCAACCAAGCAAATGGCATCGTCGTCCATGCCAGGAATGAACACGAAACAAGTCAAGTGCGAAAAAGACGAAAAATCAGCAAACAAAAATCTCTGGAAAAAATCACAACAGTGAAGACGACGTAAGGACGATGCAGAAGAGAAGTTCTTGCTGCTTCAACAGATTCAGAGAAGACTTAAATAAAAAACACTTTGAAAACCAGGAGAAAAATGGTGGAAGAAAGGAAGAACAACGACTGTTTCTCGTCCTCTTGGCAAATAGTTCTTAACGCTGTTAAAAAAAAAAAAACAAAAAGTATCTGTAACGCACGAAAATAATACAGAACAATGAAGACGAGTGGGAAAAACTGTTTGTTATTTGCCAGCCGTTGCTCAGAGTTCTCTGCGGCTTGAAAGAAGGATGAATTTCCTTTGCAACTAATGTAAGACAGGACCAACCGACCGACTTGGCACGTTTCCATACATAAATAATGATTTGTGCTGGTTTTGTCTGTTATGATGATGTTGACGCAGGCGATACGTGTACACCGTGTGAGACGTAGTTTAGCCCTCAACGGAAATTGGCACCAACTAGGAACAAACATGCATACGTAAGATAATACACACGTTGGTGGATCAAGAACCCAGTTTTTGGTGGCAGAGGTGTGGTGGCATGTGTTGGGTCTACTAAATGGTCGAGCAACAAAAAATTACAAATGTAATAAACACTAAATAATACAATTATCAAAAGTTTATAATTAGAGGTAACTTAAATGCTGAAAATTTTTGACTGGGCATCAAGATTGAGTGTTCGAAAAAGATAGGGAATTTTAGATATTTGACTGAAACTATATACTGAAATGAAGGATAACGTACTGACCAACAGAACCATAAAAATGTCCCTATTAATGACTTCGAAGTGCCATAGGGTCATATAAAATTAAGTTATAAATTCAGCATCTGCAAGAGGCTTTTACATAATGTTGACGGGTTATTTACTTTGTTTTTTTTTTTATATTTTCGTGTAAGACCACCTGCGTGTTCGTTACTTCGTGCTCGTGTTATGTCCCGCGTTTGCCAAAATTTGATCGTGCGTGCTCGTGCATGTTTTTCAATACCAACTTCAGGCACGTATTGGACCGTGTCTAAAATATCAGACACGCGTCTGATATTTTAGACACGGTCCAATCTCTACCGTATACCATCAGCAATATGTAAAAGACCAGCTATTCAATACAGTTATAAAAAAATTTATGAATTTTGGCAATTGCAAAAGAAGCCTCTCGAATAGTTTAAAAATTATTGGTAGCAAGTTATCGGTATCAAGTAAAAAGCAAGGTAACCAACTTAAGGTCGACAAAGTTATTCTGTACACTTTTGTTATTGTAAAACAAAATCTTTTAGAGGAAACATTTCCCAAATCCTTCCCCTATTGATCCGCCATTGATACATAATTGTGGATTTAAGTATTTTAATTTCTGCACAGAACCCAGAAAGTCCCCTCTTTGATCCATAATTTTTTTTGTTGCCTTTATTCAATTTTGGTGCTATCTGAACTAATATAATATTCCTAGTAGGTTATTATATATGACTCAACAAAAGAATCATCCATACATATTTTGGTTCTTCTAGCTTAAGCAAAAAATAAATAGTGAACCATTAGTTCGCATGGGGACATATGATATAAGGTCTGGCATCAGATAATTTTGGATTTTTTATGTTACGAGTATATGATCAATCAGAATTATTTAACTTAATTAGTATTCAATTATAACATATTTATGCAACGACTAAATACTCGTACATATAATTTTCTTTTCGAAATACACAAAATAAAATAAAGTAAAACGCTAACTTCGGTGGGGCAGTAGCATTAATACTATTCACACTTTGTATGAAAGCTACATCTTCAAGAGACCATATCATTTTGATAAATATGTTGCTTAAGGTTATATAAAGTCTCCTTACCAACTATCAAACCAATATTTCAAAGATTGAGAAAGTAATGAGTTCACAAAAACACAGACAGAACGATGGACATGGCTTAATGGACTCGTCTCGTCGTGCTCATCGCGAATATGTAATATATGGACTCTGTGTAAAGAGTATAAAAACAAACATCTTAAATTTATTCCAAAACCTTTTAATGTTTCTCCCTGCATAAAGACAAATCTATGCAATTATTTTTTGGAAATGCTTAAACTAAAAGTGAGGTGTGACTTGTGAAAAAATGTTTATTTAAAAACAAAGTACATTATAGACATAATGTAATGATATAATACGAGTATAGCTCTGCAAACATAAAGGAATGTACACAAATTTAATCAATTTTGAACTTTCCGAATTCCATTCACATCCTTAAAACCAAGTGAACTCAAAGCACTAAACCTTCACGAAAATGAGAATCAGAATATGTTACAAAAATCTTAACAAAAATACGAACCAGGACAAGTCTATTCGTCTGATTGTCGGAGAGATTCTCTGACCAAAGAATACTCGGAGAAACTAGAATCACGGTATAGAACTTCTACGTGCTGCACTATTACAAGGTTACCTTTGCAACCGTTTCACCTCAGTGGTAAAATATCATTCTTGTTTGCAAAGTTTTATACACTCCCATGGAAGCCAAGGGTATACTAAGTTTGTGCAAATGTATGTAATAAGCAGAAAGCAAACATCGTAGTATACAGTATACACGTAAGTATACATATTCTTGATCACCTCATCGAGACGAGTCGCTTTAGCGATGTCCTCCTGACTGTTCGTCCGTCCGTTAGTTGCTGCGCATGTTTTGGGCATAAGATATTAAGATATCTCGCTGAGAGCCGATTCTTAAGCTTTTTCTTTTTGCCTGAATTTATAGAATATCTACGTTTATATGCAACGCCCACTTTTCAGGGTAAACCCCACCGCCCACTTTTATGTTTTTGTATTAAAATCCTTTATTTCAGTCAATGTCAGCTTGAAATTTGATGTGGTTGCTTTTTATTGACTGTCGCTTTATATACATATATAAATGCCCACTTTTTGGGATATCTCCCATTATTGTGCTTGTGTATGAAAAGCTTCTTTAGTTAAGTCTATATTAGCTTGAAATTAGAAATGGTGGTTTCTTATAGATGGTTATTTCACACAAATATACTAATGGACGCGTCCCGTAAAATTTCGTAAGTATTATAAATTTGGTTCAACCGAAATTGACGTTTTTTTTTTTGTCGTTTAGTCAGTGACAATTGTTGACCCATTTTACGCCCAAAATATCTAACTGATTTAGTATAATTTTTCAATTAAACTGGGTTTGCACAGTTTTGACTTCAATGCACATTTACCAGGATTTTGATCAGTTTTCGAAACACTTTTAATATGCGCCTTCCAATATAAACTCCAGTTCATTCCACGAATTTACTTCGATCGACTTAAAACGGGTTCCATAGCGACAATTTTAGTTTTCCGAACAAAAAGTTACGCGGGGCCGAATCAGATGAGTTCCGTGGTTGATCGATGATATTTGTCGCATGGTTATCTTAAAACTCGGTCACATTCGGTTCAGTTTTTATAGAATATTCGGCTATTTTGGTACTCTCGTACGTTTTTGTTTTTATTAAAAATGATTCACCATAGCACTTTTCTCCGTTCAAAACATAAAAACTAAGGCAAACTACTGAGATGTACTAAACTAAGCAGCTGATGTAAACAAACTGTTTGACATAGGTAGAGTAGAGTTTAGTATAGAAATTCGGGAGAGTGGTGCCAACTTACGAAAAACAAGGCATTAGACAAGATTTTTTAAATTACAAATTTGCGGTTCTTTTTTGACTTAATGTGTACTTTTATGACTGAATTCCATTTTTGTTTTACTAATAAATGCAAAACATAACATGTTATTATTTAGTTTTCGACATTATTAGTATGCCCAATGGAAGAACAAATTTTAATGTTTTAAATGATGTCCTTGTATTTTTGATTTGATAAAAACAGACCCATAATAATTAACCTGCAACAAAAACAAAAAGAACTCAACAATGACTGCCAATTAACATAATATTAATCCAATCAATTTTGCATTTGATTATATATTTTTATTTAATTTTTTGCTGTGGTACATAATCACCAAAAGGCAATCAATTTCATTGAAATTGAAATTTGTCGGCCTTAGTTTTTGTCTTTGTTTGCTTGTTGTCCACCGAATTCGAACGCATTCCTTCTTCTTCTTCTTCTTCTTCTTCTTTTTTGTGTGTATTTTATTTGTAACAAATTTAAAAGCTCAATTTGTCCGTTTATGTCAAGTTGTCATGCGAAAGCGAATAAAACAAATTAATAAAAATACAAGGATATACGAAGCACGAGTACAAACTGAAACGAACTTAACGCATAAAATATATTCAGCAATTGCATGCCAGATACAAAAGATGCTTCTCATTCATACAAGCTCGTACACAGTAACAGATACATTTAAGCTGCGGCGGTGGCAGCAGCAGATACAGATACACCATCATTCATCGCTTATATACAAAAGTCCAACGTCGCAACTTACTCCCGCGCTTCCTGCTCAAGTCGTGCTTTCAGTTAGTTCGGTTGCCAAACAAATGGCAAAAACTGTCGCTCATTCGCATAAATCCTGACGAATGATTTCGACGCCATCGCCGGGACTAAAAAAAAGAGCAAAGCGGAAAGCGGAAAGCGAAAGCAAAGATGGAGTTGGTGAGATAAAGCGGAAGTGACGCAGGCGGTTAAAATGGCGGTCGGAAATGAAATGGGTCAGGGGTACTGTACAGTACCGATGTTGGACAACAAAAGCAATTATATGTGCGAATCATTTTACAAAGCTATGTGGTTTGGGGATGACGATGATGATGATGATGATGAGATGAAACATTTTCCGTCCCGTTGCTATGAAACACATTTTTTATTTGCTTCAGTCCTTCGTTTCATTGTTTATTTGTTTTACTGTTTGTGCTCCACGTTCGACATTTGTTGAAAGCTGTGAAAATAAAACACTAACCAAGCACAAAACAATGGCAGCGACAACAACGACATCGACGTCAACGTCGATTTAAATGACAAAGAAATTGCCAACTCAATAATAAAAAAAAAAACCTCCCGAATAATTCGTACATGTTTCATACAAACCACATCCTGCAGCAGAGCCATTCCATTCCATCCACTTCACCTCTGCTTCATTTCACTCCTCGTTTTTATTTCGCTCCCGGATCAGAGGATCATAAAATATAAGAAAAAAAATTGCCAAAAAAGAAACAAAAATCGCAACCAGCAATGTGCTGAATTGAAAAAGAAAAGTCCAAGGCGAAAATCAAACGAGTGTCAATGCGAAAATAAATCGCATTCCTTCATTTCACCACCTCTGATGCCCCTCCTTTGCTCATCGAATGAAATGCAGTAAACGCTGCTCAACTCAGCGTGTTTCGCTCCCCAAGGATGGCAGCCAGCTGCCATAAAAAATTTAGTTGGCTTCCTTGACGCTAGAATGAGATTCGTTTAATTTCAAGGAAACACTTCAAGCATTTTTACGAAACAGGCAATGGAAACAAGAAAGAATGCTGCAGTCGAGTGTGCTCGACTTTAATATACCCTGTACTTAAATTAAGACTCCTTATATGATCATTATATGATATATTCTTTAGTGGTACGATCTGAATATATGCGGGATATGTTATTATAATATTAGGGTTTCACCTCGGAATGCAAGATAATAAGCTGTAAATTGGTATAAACCTTTGTTTTGGCGTTCTATATGTTGTCTCAAAAGTCTCATATAATATCGAGTTCGCTTTTTTTTCGCGAATATTTTGCTTCGCGAATATTTTGCTTCCTATACCTTAAATAAGATTTGCACCTATTACATATTACGCTCTATCTCAAAAACGGGTAATCGTATGAAAAAAAGTTGCAGAGAATTTTATACTCTACAACTTTTATAATAGGTGCAAATCTTATTTAAGGTATAGGAAGCGAGATACTCGCGACCTTTGATCTTGAATGTCTTAAGACGCGAACACGATATTATATGAGACATATAGAACAAAGGTTTATACCAATTTACAGCTTATTATCTTTCATTCCGAGGTTGACCCCTATTTTTGGCTAAGATGAGTGGGATAAAAAAAATTTCATACAAAAACTTAAAAATGAAAGTCAAGTTTGTATTGAAGCTATTCCCTATAGTTGTCCGATCTGGACACATGCGGTATATTTTATTACAATTTACGTTCGATTCGGCGTTTCTAGCGTAATAAACCAAAAAACAAAATCAAAATTGCATACACAAACTTAGGGCAGATTTGTATTTAGAGAGTCTAAATATCCGAACTTTAGTCTCCAAAATCTTTTCGTTCAAACAGGCGTTCGGACAGACGGACATGTCTCTATCGACTCGTCTTCCGATGCTGATCAAGAATATATATATATATATATATATATATATATATATATATATATATATATATATATATATATATATATATATATATATATATATATATACTCATACTCTGTATCAATAGTGTAAAAAGTTGCATTAAGTTTGTCCAAATGTATGTAACAGGCAGAAGGACAGGCAGAAGAATATATATATATATATATATATATATATATATATATATATATATATATATATATATATATATATATATATATATATAAAAAAATATATATATAGAGAGAGAGATATATATATATATATATATATATATATATATATATATATATATATATATATATATATATATATATATATATATATATATATATATATATATATATATATATATTATATGCGAATCTTCCTTCTGCCTGTTACATACATTTGGACAAACTTAATGCAACTTTTTACACTATTGATACAGAGTATGAAAGCAGGTGAAAAAGTTAACCTCGGTGGAACCGAAGCATAAATACTCTTCACATTTGCCTTTTGCTTGAGTACGATGGAACGTACTTAATTTTTTGTAATAGAAATCATTGGCGGATCCAGCAGGAGGGAACTGTGGGAATCGTTCCACGTTGATTTTGCCTGAAGTGATAAAGGTTTTTTTGTAAGGCTCTTATGGCAATATATTTTTTATGTCATTCACACATAGTGTGAAATGGTGTTATCAGTTTGTCTGAAAGTTTGTAACGCATTACAGGAGGCAGACTCGTAGACTCTATGCGAACTCAGCAATCATATATATTCTTGATCAGCTTGACAGGACGAGTCGATACAAACGTGTGCGTCTATCTATCATAAACCCCATAAACTGTTAAACATTACAATCCATATTAACTTGAAACTCGATATGGTGGCCTCTAATAGATGGAAACTTCACATAATTATGATCTAACCACCTTAAGTAGCCGCAAGTATCCTTTTTCCTTTTTCCTGTTTTTTTTCCATTGTTTATTAGTATGCCTTTCCGACAACACAATACATATAATCATATTAACTTACTAAATACTCTTTCAAAGTCAACTTTTTCAAATGCGCTTCCCTTTCGAAGTCTAACTATATATGCGAACTCAGCAATCAGAATAAAGAAAACCTGTATTAACAAGGATTTCTTTAAAAATATTATTACTTACCATTCAGACAAGTTTAATCGTAGTTCCCAATCCCACGAACGACCCTATGTGGCTGTTATGCATGCACGGAAGAAAATTTCTAGTTTTTTCTATAAAACTTGGGTTTTTCATATTTGTCTTCTTTTCAACCTTACTCACTAATTTTAGCTTTCATGTTGTCGAAACTTGATTTTGTTGGATTATTTTGATCGAAAAATCCATGAATAAGGAAGCATACCAAAAAATCAAGATATGGCGAAAAAAAAATGGATCCCTGATAGTCTACAGACACAGTTGTAAATGGATGATTTGTTATATTTTTTTTTTTTTAATTTTCCACTATTCTCGGCGCAGTAATTTCAATTGAAGCATTTATTTTTTGTTTAAATTCAATGGCGTCATTAAATATATCATTCAAAACTGTGTACGTCGGAGGTCGATCTATGTAGATTTACTAAAATTTGACGCAAATGTTCGACAAAAAATTAACGCGTGGCTCGCAAATTTAACTACAAATTTGTCGTGTAAATAGCCTCGTGAAAATACACGTGAAACGTTTCAGCAAATAAAATAATAAAAATTGATGATTGATTTTTAGCTTTATTCATAAATAAATCTAAAAATGGCTAAACAAAGTTCCTTCTTCGATAACCAAGAAAATGTAGTGTTTCTTCGATAATTAAAATAATCGCAAGTGCTCTTTTCGATAACCAAAAGAATCGAGAGACAGCTTCGCTAAACCAACCGTAGCTTATCAAAGACACAAACCATTTCCAGCAACGTTTCGTCGCATACGTTAGGTGCCATCTAGTGTAGCGTAGCAACTGAAGCATATTATAGCATTTGAATCGAAAGTAGCTCCATCTAGCAGTAGAGCAGAACTGCTTGAACTGCGAAGTAAATAATAACTCATGACCGTTTAGTAACGTGCGACGCATTTCCGTGTGGCTAAAACCGTAAATTGGAGGTACACAACACCTTTTTTTGCAAAAAAAAACTGTAATTATGACTTCTACAAAAATCGTCCAAGACCGTCCCAGTTTTGGAAACCTTAGAAATGGATAACTTGTGTGCAAAACTCGCAAATAACAGTTGTCCGAAAATAAGTGTTTTTTACTGATTCTTTGAGCAAAGAGTAAAAGATAAACCGTTCGCATCGGTTCTTTAGAAAAACGGTTTGCGCTCAACAAACAACCTTTTCTTTTAGTTATCTTTCGGTCTGGTTATTCCCGGACCGTTTTGTTGAGTGAAAGCGTCGGCGAGAGTGGCGTCGGTTTGACATGTTACTTGCCTTCGTGAATTGAGATAAAGCCATTCTAGGTATAAATTTACAAATGATTCACACAAGCCTATATAAAGCGGAGGTCGTTGTGAAGACATGATTCAGCTCGCCTATTCGCACACTGGGATGTAGTATGTGAAGGAAAAAAATTTGGAAATCCTAGATGATTACGGAATAACGCTTGATCAAATCTTTAGGTTAAAATTGAATTACATAATTATAATTTTTAATTTTCATTAATTTTTAACTCAAGTGTCTGTCGAACGGGCATTTTCAGCTTTACATTTTATTTTAAGTGAAAGGCGTAGTTCATTAAGTGCAGAAAATCTTAATTCTTTATTAGTTGTTAAGCTTAACTCATAATAAGTAATAAATGTATGTGTGTATATTACAAAAGTAGTACAACCGGTGTTCTTGCTACTATTGGGGACAATATGCTACTAAATACTTGCAAATAAATTTAAATTGTTCTTTTAAAAAAAAAATTTAACATTTTCTTTTAACTCAAAAATTTCTTTCAAGTATAAAAAATTCATATTTAAAATTTTAGGGTGATTCATCATCTAAAATAAAAACCGTTTGCGTTGAGTTGATCCTGTCAATCTTTTGCTCATTTGCTGAGTCTCATTATCTCTCTATACGTTGCGTTGCTCATTAACAGAGCGTAACACGAATAGCTCAATTCAAAGCGCTCAACAGAAAACAAAAACGAAAAGAAACGAAATCTGCTGCTCAGAGAGAGAGAGAGAAAGAGAGAGAGAGAGAGCGAGTGTATATGTTTTTCGCTTATGTTCGTGAGCAGAGCGTAACGAAAAAAACGGTAAACTGTTATTTGCAAGCCCTGCCTGTGTGCTTTCTCAAAAAATAATTAAAATAATACCTCATATTTTATATTTATTGCAAACTACACTTAAGAAAACTGAAAAGAAAATAAAGCAAGTTTTTAACGATAGCACAACCTAAAAATAATCCCATTTTTTCACCACAAATGGACTTCCAAAGAACTAGACTTATACTCGAAAAATATTATCCTCCGTGGATCAGACCCCTTACAACAAAATAATGTATCTTTGGTATCGTTGGAATTGCTGTTTCAAAACTACTCTGTGGTGCGTGTGGCGAACTCATTCCGACACGTAATTATACAAGACCTTCAGTTCGATTTACTTTTTATACCATTATATAAAAGCCAAAGAGTGAACTGTGGCATACCTTGCTATAGATGCTGGGGGGGTTTCGTATCGACATACGAAGATTCTATAGAGTTTCAGATTGATAGCCCAAAAAATAAAAAAAATAATTCTTTAGAAAAAGGAAAAGTGGGGACTATAGTTTCCACAGACTTTACTAGGATTATAAGAAACCACCAGATGGATATCTAAAAAAATGAGGGACTGGTATGGTTTGCTAGAAGACAGACAGACGGACATGACACGATCGATTTGACTAGTCGTGTATTCTTATTGGCGACTCCGATGTAATATTCCGATATCCGAAAATTGTAATATTTTTCATACAACGAATGAAATCTATCGCTCGAGAACCAATGGATTAAGCCCAAATTCGAAACAGAAATTCGTGTGGTGCTTCGATTTCACAATTTTTCTTTTTTTGCTCCAACATATAAGAAAAAACACAAATTCGACATATCTCAGTAACTATTTAAGGCTGATAGATGAGATTTGGTACATATGTGATGGGTAATTTATACCTAAATAAGTGAGCGCTCCCATGCCCCATACTAGAAAAAAACAAGAGGGACGTAGCAGCGCAAACCGGGTAAGTTAGGTATTGAGCCTTAGCGCATACAAAGTTGCGGGGGCCAGCTAGTAAAAAGTAAACATGAAGAAGTATTATTTACAGTGTGGGAACCGACTATACGATACCTTTCACACTTTCTTGGTTTATTAACCCTCGTCAGGCGCCATAACTTTACAACGTTAGCAGGCGGCATAAGTACAATTGTACCTCCACATACTTTGTATGAAAATTCTCCATTTATGCATAATAATTAATAACTACACATTGTTTAGAATATATTTTGTGATATTTTTATTGTATTGATGACTAGCTGGATAATTTATTATTATTTTAAACTTATGTATATTTTTACATGAATCAATAGTTCTATACCTGGTAAATTTCAAGTTGTTTCTTAGATTTATCAAATTTGACAACGAAAATACACGTGCATTTGGACACTGCTTAATAGGAATTTAGAGAGAGTCTACAAGTCATTTGAATGTATCACCATCAACAAGCAATTGTCTCCATTTAGAGGTCATACTAAATTACCTTCCAACCTGGCTAAAAATGGAATAAAGACTTTTTGGGCTTGTGATGCATTAAATTTCTACTTACAAAGTCAGATTTACACTGGGAAACCAACAGATGGTTCTCGACAAGTAAACATTGGTGAACGAACAGTATTGGACGTAGTCAGCTCGTATGTAGGCTCTGGAAGAAACGTCACCACCAATAACTTCTTCACTACTATGGAACTTAATAAGGTATTGAACTCTATTAACATGACATTATAAAACATGACATTATAGTGAGGAAAAACGAAGGAAAAATCTAAGAGACAATAGTAGTCAAGTCAGAGATCATCAAATACTACAACCAAACTAAAAACGGGGTCGACGTCATGGATAAAATTATGGGAGAATACACTGTGAAACAAAGCACGTTGCGTTGGATATGATTGACGTAACAGGGCTAGCATCTGACATCATCTACAGAGAACACAGCCCACAATTGAAGACCAATTATCAACGAAATAAGTTCCTGAAAGATCTTGCCCATCAGTTATGGTTGCTCGTATGTAGCTCGTAGTACAAACCGGATGCTTATGAGAATCTATTTCCTTCGAGGTGCAGTAGAAATTGTGCTTGGACGACGCATTATGGTAGCATCAGTAGTAGCAGCTGGCCCTAAAGTACCTCATGGTAGTCGTGGAGCCACCTCTGTCGTTGGTAGTTGCTATATCTGCCGAGACCTGAAGATGAAACAATGTAAAACTAGGAAGTCCTTTGTGGTTTGCGTGAAACCCGTTTTGCGATAAACACTCAGTACCAAAAAACAACGTGCATTACTTGCGAAGAAAATATACACGTATACAAACAGAGTATAAACTTTGTTTTATAATGTAAAAATAATTTATGTTTTACTTTTTAATAATAAAAGACCATGATAATTCACAAAGAAATGGTATTCTATTTTTTCTTGCATTATCTTTATACAAAATATACGAAGGTACAACTATACCTTCGCCGCATATACCCATAAAGTTTAAAAACAACTCAAACCCCTATTTTGAGAGGGGATGAAAATATTTTTCTGAAATTTGGACTACATATTCTAGACCAAAAATGTAGAGATGTCCCAAAATTTCAGCCCTCAACGATTTCTAGAAAAAAAAGTTATTGTAATTTACACGCTTAAAGTTAACTGCGAGTTATTATAATTATAATTAATGTTTTAAATGTATTTACAATAGTTGGCATTTAAATCCTTAAAAAAAATATCAATTATTTCCCGCATTAGCCACTTTTTCAACTTTGGGCGATATTATATCTGACCCAGTCAAAAGAGCGATATGACGTACTATAGTTCTTTTAGTTTCCGAGATCTGATCATTGAGGTTGGATTATTAGGCAGATATATGTATGTACATACGAAAATAGTTAGATTATTTCGTCTCGATCTAGATGGTCAAGAATTTATTGGTAGATCTTCGACCCGACATCTTATCCACTGTGTTACACTGAACAAAACTAAGTTATGCCTTCACATAAAATATGTTTTCATATGTGTGGGAGATATAAATGGATGAAATTTAGAAGTGTAGTTGAATAAAATCGTATTACAAAATGAAATATTCAATTAAAAAAATAAAATTTAGCATTTTAGAGCCTTAAATAAAGAACTTGAATGACTGCTGTTGCGTTTTAATCATGAATTAAACAAAACTATAAAAATATTTCATACTGCGAAACATGATTTGAGTTTGCAAACTTACTTTACGCAAATGCGGAATAAGATGCTACAGACGCCGAACAGAACCAGGGAAAGATTTAGAGCCAGAGCGTGGAGGAGATAAGGTTTTGCTGCGCTGCGTCGAGGATTATGTGCCCAAGTGTAACTAAAGCGAATAAGGGCGAAAAATCAACGAATCATTAATCAATCCTTTCATGATGTGACGCGGTGCGTGTCCTTTTATGTGTCAAAAGAGACGAAGACACAGAAGAGTGAGGGAGAGAGGGCACAACGTAAGAGAAGATTTGAAAAAAAAAAATAACATGGAAACGCAAACACGCTTCTCATAAAAAGATGGCAAAAAGAAAGCGAAACGGAAATTTATATAAAAAAGAATCTTTTTGTTTATTTTTACTTTTTTTTTCTTTTCTTTTGGCATGGCGCAAAGTGGAAGAAAGTATCTCGACACACGCAGAGATGAGCAAACTGTTGTTCACTGCGACGCTTAAAATGAATGAAAAAAGAAAAGAAAATGGCGTCTGTGTTTGTAGAAGGATTTTTGTCAATTTACATTTTGAGGCCGTGCTGATTAGATGAACGCGAACTGACAAACGCAACTGACAGCTCAGCAAGTAGGCGGTGGGTGAATCGGAGGATAAACTAGAAACATAAATTGGAACCAAAAGCGTGGGTTACAGTTGTCAACTCGCTGCAAGAAGATGAATTACAAATGCATAAAAATGAGACACAATTCGAGCTAAACATTTAAAATATTTTAAATATAAAATCATAGACAAAATTCAAGTAGAAAAATTTCATGGATACCTATATATCTCATGCGTGTATCTGCATAGACAGAAGCAGCAGCAGCAGCAGCAGCAGATGCAAGCGCTGAGAGATGCTTTCCATGGAACAAAAAAAAAAAAAAAAAAATTAAACACATGCTCACACATCCATGAACACATTACTATCTTATCTGCCACAGCGGAAAATACTTTCTCAACGAACAATCGCTCGTCTACATGTGAGCACATCACGTCAGAGAGATAGAAAAGTGACAGTTTTCATGAAAATAAGAAATGGTGCAGGAATCAAGCGAGTCAGATAGATATGCAGACAAGCAGTTGGACAGACAAACGGTCGACTGAAAGGAGATACAAATGAAATGAAATGGACTGGTCTGATCTGATCTGGTGGACTGGACTGGACAGACAAGCGGACAAGAAAAGAAATATAGTGTCTGAAGCTGATGTTGCTGCTTTCGATATTGTAGCATTCATTTGTGCGATTTTGAAGACCTACACCAATGCGTAAATTTGGAGCACATCATTAATTATTTGAGAGACCAAGTTTCAAGCGTCGAACGAGAAGAGCATTTGAGTTCAGTTTCGATATTCTTTTAAAACTCTGCACTTCCTGCAGACTTCTTAACAAAGCCACAAGAAAAAATCTTTGTTTCCTCGCATCGATTCAATTTCCAATGAAAGCAAATTCATTAAATTTTAAAAGTAGAATTTTCTATAAGCGTATAAAATTCTCAATACTCGTAAAAAGTGTGACAATTTAAATTGTTAGTCAATTGTTTCGGTTTGTGTAGAAATTAAGCGATCACTTTAGATTTACACACTTCAAATGGTTTTATTATTCCCAAGGGACATATAATGGCTAATATAAGAAATGGATAAATCTCAATTTAAGCATTGGAATTGTAAAAATTAAAAAAAACACTGGAAATTAGCAAAGATCTCAGGCTGATATTCGCAACAATAAACTTTTGGCCCAGAATTCGGTTTATTGCATGTTTTGGTCATTCATCAATTTGTGTAGAGTAAACGTAATATGACTCTTCTGAAGATCTTGTTAAAATAATGTACCAAGTACAATCTTCCTTCCTTTGATTTTCAAATTCATCACAGCAGCATTTATTAAGTACTTGACGATATATAGAACGAACCCTACCCATCTCATTTCACCGAAGATTTTATCAATGGAAACATTGCTAAAATTCATTTTGTTAACTATGGTGAAATTTTCTTGTTATTTCGGATCACTTAGCCCACAAAAGACCTAACAAGGTCATAGTGCATTATGTTCACTTGTTAATAATTGTTCTCTCTTGTTGAAATTGTAAATTAAAACTTGGTATAGAATCCTTTGTTCTACTCTTACTTAGCTGGTATACACAAATGATCATGGTACACAGGAATAGAAAATTACTGCCCACTATTCATTAAATGAGGCTATAAAATTTATTCTATTCTACTATTCATAGTATTATTTTGAAATTTGTGTAGGAAAAAATAGAGATACCCTGTACCTTGTATGGGGTTTCTTCTATACGCTGGAAACTGTGTGTTGCATCAAATGGGGCCTATTTTGAAGTTGACTAAATACATTTTTATTTGTGGGTTATAATTACTCCCGGTACATTGTCAACATAATGTATATCGACTTGACTGCAGTATGATCAAGAATATATATACTGAATGGGGTCTTACTTACTTACTTACTTAGGTGGCTCTACAACCGTCTATCGCTTAAGGCCGCACGTAGGAAGGTGCACCATTCGGTTTAGTTTAGGTCATCATAGACCTGATCTCGCCATCTTAAGCCTTGACGTCCTCTCTGACGCCGTCCATCAATCAAGTTCAGGTTTCCGTCGTAAACCTTAAGTGCTGGAGCTTCGGGGTTCATCCGGATGAGGTGACCAGGGCAGTGCAGCAGCTAGAACTTAATGCGCTGGATTATGGTTCATACGGGTCCTAAACTCGACGCCAACTCTAAGGGGACCAAAAATCCTACGAAGAATAGTTCTCTCGAACACTCCTAAAGACGCTGTATCCGTTGATGTCAGGGTCCATGCATCTGCGCCATACAGTAGGATCGGAATTATTAGTGCCTTATAGATTTCTATCTTCGTAGTTCGAGAGAGGGCTCTACTAATTTGATTGATGAGCACAAAGTAGCAACGATTAGCAAGCGTAATTCTTCATTTGATCTCTCGGATAAAGTTGTTGTACTGGTAATTTCTATTCCCAGATAGACGAAGTTTTCTACAAAATTGAAGCTGAAATTCGACCTGCTTACTCGCCGTTCGTTGCTGCCTATGATGTCTATATCATCGGTAGATGCGAGTAGCATCACTTCCTTATAGAAGATCATGCCCGACCGTTCTACGATGTACTTCATCAAGAGATTGAAAAAGTCGCACGATAAAGCATTACTTTGCCTGAAACCTCTCTTGGTATTCAAAGAGTTCGGAGAGGTTCTTTCCCACTCTGACGACGCTTTGGGTGTGTGATGGCGTCATCATGCAAAGACGAACTATCTTTGCTGGGATACCAAGTTCAGATAGGGCGTTGAAGAACTTCGTTCTTATCGTTGAAGAATTTCGTTATTATAGGCGTGTCGAAAGCAGCCTTATAATCGAAAAGTAGGTGGTACGTGTCTTTATTGTACTCATGGGTCTTTTCCAAGATTTGGCGTAACGTGAAAATTTGGTCACTGGTCAACCTTTTTGGTCTGAAGCCACACTGATACTGGCCTATCAGTGTATTCGTGTATGGCTCCAGCCGTTTACACAGTACGCGGGACAGAATTATGTATCCTATTGAAAGGAGACTTAGTGACTCCTGCGTATCTGTAACCAAACTTTCATTATTGTCCTTGCAGAAAGAAACTCCGGGCTTAAAACATTCGGTCAGACGCTTTACCTTTTGATAAAACTTTCGAGCTTCATTTCTTGGACATAACACCTCAACATCCTCAAGCTCACGCCTTTCTTGTTCCTTTTTTTTGCGCCTGAAAATGCGTTTCTCTTTTCTCCGATTCTCACGAGCTCTCTAACAGCTCTCGTTGCTCCCGACAGCAGAGTTCGTTTGTAAGCGGCGTCTTTCTCTGCAGTAGCTTGACGACACTCCACGTCATACCAAGGGTTCGTCACAGGTTTGGTGTACCCAATGACCTCCTTGTCAGCCTCGATTCCGTTCGCGTGCATTCCGTCGATCACAACATGATCAATTTGATCATTTTGATCCGTTGATCACAGCATGATTAACCGTGTGTATGTCTCGGTGTGGAGATCTGCTGCTAGCCTCTCAACATTGCTGGATGTAGCGTCATGAAGGCTAAATTTTCTGTTCGACCAAAGATTCCTTCCTTCCCAATTTTGGCGTTGAAATCGCCAAGTACGATTTTTACTTCGTGATTGGACAGCGCTCGTAGAGACGTTCGAGACGCTCGCAAAATTCATCTTTGGAATCGTCTGCGACTTCGGGGCGTGTGTACAAATCAGGCTAATATATGAAACTGGTGACAAGACCTCGTAGTTTCCTACTAACCACGAAACCGCATCCAAATTCGTGCTTCTTCGCATGGCAAGTATAATAGATGTCGTTTGCGGGTGTCGTCATCATGGGAGGATTGTATCCGTGGCTTCCTTTGTGTCTTCACTGGTACGTTTTTTGGCTGGTGGCGGGAACCAAACCCAGCGCACCAACCCCTAATTATGGGGAGTGGTTGACTTCTCACAATTTGCTCACCACGGAGATTCCGTGGCCTACCAGGGGATACGTGTTCTATCGGACGTTTGTGAGCTGCTTGAGTTGTTTGCAAAAGAATCGTAATGTGACCGCTCCCAAGAGAAACAGACAAAGAACTTTCCACTTCTGCAAACGACCCCATCCCCAACTGAATGGGGTCTACCTCCTAGAAATACACCATAAAAAGCGGCCACTTTTGTGTCTTTTTTTTTTAAATAAATCTTTATTTAAATCATTATTTGCTTCAAATTCGATTTAGTGGATTTTAGTAGACAACCGCTTCATATACATATACAAATGGGCGTATCCCGCCCACTTTTTGAGGTAGTCCCATACAAACCCACAGCTCACATTTACGCATTTGTATGAAAAACGTCAATATCAACTACAAATTCTATATGGTGGCATCTTATAGATGGTCGCTTCGTAAGGTAAATCCTATTTGAGGTAACCCCTATTTAAACTAACTTTGGCGTTTTTGTATGAAAAACGTTTTTATTGCTGTCAATATCGACGTGAAATGTGACATGACGGCTTCTTATGGACGGATGCTTCACATTAATATTAAAAACTGAAAAACCGCTTTTGTGGATAGCATAGAAATTTACCGCCTAATTTTTAAATTTTGTATAAAAACTATTTAAATATTAACTTAAAATTTCATATAGGGGCTTCTTATGGACGAACGCCTCACACGTAGAGAACAAAATGTGAATTCTTCATTTAAGGGGAAGTCCCCTTGCAAACCCACCACCCAATTTTGGAATTTTATATAGAAAACTTTATCATTTCAGGCAAAATCAACTTGACATTTAACATGATGGCTTCATATGGACGGACGCATACTTATCAAGGGCGTGTTACGCGCACTTTTAATAGTAGGATCCAACAAACTTACATCCCACGATTTTTCAAATTTTCTTTTTTAATTAAATATTTTTTAATTAAATAATTTTTTTTCGATTCATTTAAAAATTTCAAGAGTGTAACATATTTCGTAGTAGTGACTACTCGACTGCTCCAATTTTACTCATTTTAACCAAATTTTTTTTTAATTCTAAAGCCTTCTTTACGTTCGATAGTAAAAACAAATTTAAAACTATCAGTAACAGTATTGATAGTGTAATCGACAGTTTTTATTTATTTATTTAAAATATCAACTATATATATAAAACAATCGCTTAAACAATGTTTTAAAGTTAATAAATTAACAAAACTAACTTAAGACTGGAAGAAGGAATTTGCGGGCAATCTGACCAGCTGGAGGAATCTTTTTTTGGCCGCCAGGTTGCCCGACTGTGCCCCTACTCACAGCCTGGTCAATTGTCCATGCGTCCGCAATTACAAAAAGAAAGAAAATATAAGTTTCTAAATGAAATTTACAAATTTATTGAATAGTACAGAGTTTTTTAAATAGTTCATGGAGAATCAATCTCACCAATAACAATTTTATGAAGAAAAGCAACAGAGAGCATAAATCGGCGTGATACAGACACAAGTAGTTCAGGCACTAAGATATGTTTATGGCACCTAATTTGTATATTTGTCATGCCATTTTCTCAAAACATAAATCAATGCGTCGCTGATTATGAACATATTTCAATTAGGCATTTACTTGCAATATTTACAAATACAGGTCTTAGACCAAAATTATATTTACAATATTTCCTTAAACTTGAACTTTCATTTGTAACTTCCTAAAACAAAAAGCCATTTTAGAAAAACAAAACGCATCTCCGCTTTAAGAAATCCCTTTAATTAGGTAAAAACTTCAAAATGCCGCCGTTAGTTAAGCTCGAAATTTCCAATTAGCTTTGTGTCAATCATAATTAGTAACAACGGCGATTGTTACATTACAGGGCGCAAAGAAATCGAATACCGAACACAATTTCCTAATTCACATGCTCGCGAAGGCAGATGTGGGCTAAGGTGAGCTGAAGTGAGCTGTGCGAAGTCCAAATACCAACACTACATACCTGTAACTAATATCGTAACAATAACAACAAATTCGTTTTCAGGCGTTTTACAAAATACAAATCTTGTAATCAGCGACCGAGAAAGCAGCGCTAGTCCAAAGATGAACACATTATTTCACGCAGTGTAGATTATGCTAGCAAGAGAAATACAATAAAATATTGTAAATACATGGAGAGGCCGAGAGTTGGAGAGAAATCGCCAAGAGCCACACGCAGTTAAACGATGTAATACGAAATTTCAGATTCCAAAATGAAAACCGAGGCTTATTTCTACTTATATATGCTCGTACATCAATGGATTAGGAATTCTCTGATGTTGGATCTGATCTGGTACAATCTGAGTTGTGCTCTGCTGTGATGGCATGGCGGCCTGTTATGAATGTGACTAATTAAATTTAAAGATATCCAAGCGATTATCAATCTTTGGACGGCGAAACGTATCGATACGTTTCGATACAACGTAAATTCACACACAGATACAAGTATACAAAACAAAAGCTTCACAGCATCACAAATGCCAAAAACTACAACCACTCCAGCATCGCATGAGTTAAAAAACAATAACAACAACACCAAAAAGGAAAAACAACATCAGCGCGCATTTGTTCCATGATTGAAATAATGATTAATGAACTAGATGCCAAAATTCAATTCGAATTCTGGTACCAAAACCGGGAGGGACTCAAATTTGACATCCCATTCAAAAAGTGTATTGCAGTCACCAGGACCGCATGGAGCCGATTTGAATAAAAATGTAGGCGAAACTCATTTGGCGCCCCTTGAACCATTTTTGGTCGTTGGACTTTTGAAATGCATGAGAATTTATGAATCATTTGATATAGCTGAAACTTTCAAATCAGATTTCTGATATTTGGTTCTACAAGAAACAGCTATATTCGAGGTACTCGACTGTATTAAACCCTGTACACGTCATTTTTTTTTTAGTAGTAGGGATAAACAATTTTTCATACATATATAGGCATACTTTATTGTAACAAATTGTAACAAATATTTAAAAAAATTGACAACTGTATTTGTTTTTGCGGTAAAACGGTTGCGAGTTATGCGGTACGTAGAGAGTTTAGTTTCTCTAAGTTCTAGTCAGAGAACTTTTCTCTCAGACAGGCATACGGCTGGATGGATATACGTACTTTATAACCTGTTAAAAATTTTGTTATACCTTGTACAAAAAATATTTGTAACAGGCTATATAGGGTTTGTCGCGCTGTCAAAATATATATAACATATCGAAGGAAGCATCGGAGACCCTATAAAGTACATATATAGATATACTCGTGGTCAGGACAATAAGATAAGTCGATCTAGTCATGTCCTGACTTGCCTCAAAAATATATTAGCAAACTTTGTAAAATAGTTTGTAAAAAGCAAAATGTTGGGGGTAAATATGTATGCAGATCAAGTTAAGAACAAATTTTGGATGTCAAAGGTGAAAGGTACATTTTTCTTGTACATTTTTCTTGCTGTCGTACTCAAGTTTAAACGTGGCATACACGATTTTAAAATGGTCGTGATGATGATTTAAATGATGATCCAAGACCTGGATGACCCGAAGCATCTAATCGTGCTGAATTAGTGGAAGAAGTAAGTGAAATAATCGCTATCGATAGATATTTCACTGTGAGAATGCTGGCAGAAAAATTAAATTCATCTTACTTAACGATCTACAAAATATTAACTGAAGATTCGGGTAAAAGAAAGGTGTGTGCACGTTTTCTTCTACATCAGTTAAATGATGTAAAAAAAATCGCCCGTGTAGTCAATGAATTTTTGATGAAAAAAACAGATTTGTCTCATCGACCACCCTCCGCATTCACTAATCTATCACGGTGCGATTATTTTCTCTTCCCAAAAACGAAAACTGCAATGAAAGGAACTTTTTATCAGGTGCTAAAGAACATACCAAAAAGCGAGTTTAAAAAGTCTATGGATAAATTAGTTGAGTATTCCAAACGTAGTATTGAGTTAAATGGATCGTATTTTGAATAGGTATTAGCTTAGCAACATAATACCATGCTTCTTTTATTTTATAACTAAAAAGTTCGGTTATTGTTAGATCAAACCGTGTACATTTGATATTATATGAACATTCGACCAACGGTTTGCTCGCTTTGGATACCGCATAATTTCACATTCGCCCCAAAAAAGGATCATATCGATTGGTGCAAAGAAATGTTGAAGAAATACAGCTACAGCTGCTCAAAATACGTCGCCCGAAGATTTTGAAGTCTTTGAAGTTTCTACAGCTTGTTTTGGAAGTACCCAATTCTGAGTGGCAAAAGTGCTTCGAAAAGTGCTCTCACATCAAAATGATCCGCGTACATTTATGTTAAAAAATGTTAAAATTTCCAACGAAAATGTCAGCGGCCACCTAACGCACAATATTCAAGGCAACCTTAGTATATAGTATCTATAAGTTTGATTATTCTTTCATTGCTTTTAGGCCTTGTCTAGCACGGCCTTAATTCGGCCCTTTCTGGCACAGAGATAGGGAAACAGACTGACTGGCTCTCAGGCACATTGACTGTGGGTCTGGAGTTCTTGCTGTGTCCAGTGTAATCGCTTTGCATCGAATCGAAACGAATCGCATGCACATGTGGGCTCCACGGTGTCCAGCGTGAACCCAACCGAACAGCGTGCAATGCAGCAATGGCCGATGGCCAATGCAGGCACGCTCTTCCCTCCCGCATGATAAAAGATAGCGAAACAGAGAGGGACAGGGAGAAATAGTGCATACATGTGTGTGTCCTACCTGTATCTGTGTAATGTATCTCGCCCGACCATCAATTACAGCTTTCAAAGAGCAACAAAGAACAACACAACAGCTTACACCAACACCTCTGAGAACGTTTCCACTCCATTGTATTGACTCGGCTCTGCTCGCCTCAAATGGCCAAATTGCTTTGTTAACAGCTTTGTGCAGTGGCTCTGCCAATAAATGTTTTTTTAATTGACTTCATATTCGTTTTTCTCTTCGTGTGTTTCTGGAAAACCTTTGTCCGCTTAGCTTTATAAGCAATAGTTTAACTTAACCAACTAAGCTTCAGTTCGGGGTGATCGCAATGTGCGCCAAGTACTATCAGCGCCTCAATTACGCAAACCTCTCACATCGCGTGGCGTAATTATCATTTCGCTACTTCGTTCTTTCAAATTGAGCAATTAATAATTTTTGCTCGATTTGTTGCAGGTAGTCATAAATGTTTACAATTACTTTAGTCGCTTTTGATTTTTCATGCAACTAAATTAATGCGCTGCTTTCGTAATTCAAACGATTAGTTCACACGAAAACAAAATGCATTCTCATTGTATTAAGTAGTAATTATATTAGCATTTGCTTGAACAATTTGAAAAAAAAATGTAAAACATTTTGTCATGTTTTTAGATAACATTTTGAGTAGATTGTATATTTTCTATGCCCTTCACATACCTGTACTCGTAAAGTTTGCAGAGGCAGCAAAAAGTAGGTCTGATAGATTATACATTTTTCTAACGAACACTGGATATCATCCCATAAAGTACTGTGTAGACTATTTGTTAGCTTAGTCCAACTTTAAAATAAACTAAGTTATTAATCGTACTCATAAAAATATCGCAAAGTTTCAGAAGGCGCGACGTCGCAAGTGAACGATTTGTTTTGTCCGAGTGTGTTCGACTTTAAAGTAACCTCTACCTTGCTTAAGGCTCTTTATATGATTCTCATGTAATTATATTCTTTAGTGTTCCGATCTGGATATATGCGTAATATGTTACTAGAATATTAGCATTAATTAAAAATTTAACAACAAATTTTCATACAAAAACTCAAAAATGGGCCAGGGGTGCAATGATTATATGGAATATTTTGAAGGGATTGACATAAGATACGCCAATTATGGCATTTCTAGCTTAATTACGAACAAAAAAAATATACAAAAGCATAACAAATAAGATCACGTTTGTATGTGGGTTGCCCCTCATAGTGGTCCGATCTTGACCTTGCGGTATACCAAAACTTGAAAATGGGGCTAAATTTGTACGGGATACCCCTTAAAGTGAAGTTGGCATGTTCATTTAATAATCAACCGTATAATAAGAGAACAGATGTGACAGCCTCTGGTTTTAAGGCCTGTTTTGAGATAATTGGATACCAAAAACATTCAGTATGTGCCGTTTTTGTACGTCGACGCGGCGCTTAAGTGTACATAACAATTGAGGAGGCAGAAAAAACCACTGGCTGTGGCAAAATTGAATAAAGCTTCGGGCATTGACAGAGTACACACGGAATTTTTAATAAGCAACCGATTCGTTTCTGTGTGAGCTCACAAAAGTGTACCACGAGATGTTTCCAACGGGTGTTGGCGGATGCTGCGTTCATAGAGTCCGTGAAATTCTTAATACACAAAAAAAGAAATGAAAAAAACGCATATGAGAGCCAGGTAAAAGGATTCAGCCATTTCGACGAAGTGCGCAAAGTACCGCGTTTTTTTATTAAAAAAGTAATGCGACTTCCGGAAAAGGAGCAGGAGAGAACCATTTTTACACCCTTATGCTACACATAAACAACAGAGGTAAATTATGTGGGCCGAGAATTAACGTGCTATAAGCGCAGAATAGTTCATTCATTGGCACTCGTCAGTACCAACACTGTTAACATGGAAAGAAAATGTCAACAAACTATTTTTTGGTCTAAAACAGCAACAGGTGCATGAAGCTCAAGAACAAGCAGCCGCTAGCGCAACCAAGATGTATAAATGGTTAAACTTCACACGAGGAGCAACGTACATAAATGACCAATTCAAACAAGATGGAATGACATGAATTTTTAAAGCACACAGGTAACAACTACGTAATAAACCAAAGACGCACATGTTCCACGTGGAATAGAACTGAAGTCAAAAACTATCAAAACTTCTTCGGTCAGTGAACATAGGGTTCGTTACTCTGGGAAGATCACACTCAGTGGAAATTAAATGTATAAATGTATCAAAACTCTCTAAATCTATAAATATAATTGCAAAAATATAAATTGCTTAAAAACTGCACTTCACTACAGAAGCGATTTAATAAGTCTTTAATACGTGTAAATAGTATCATAAAATCAAATAGCCGACAGACGACTTTCAAGACATTGTGAGTAAGTTTTTTTTAACAAATGTTTTTCAAACTTATAAATTAGTGAAATAAAAGGAGAGTGTAAACATTCAAACTTGAAGTCTGTATATCTTATAATCTCCAAAGTCTGTTCGCTGAAACAGACGGTCAGACGGACATGTCTTTATCGATTTCTCAGCTGATGCTGATCAAGAATATATATACTTTCTACAATTGCACAAACTTAATATTCCCTACAGGATATAACAAAAATATTATAATTCTACTCAATTACATGTCTTGCTTAGTTTCTGTATCTACAAACGAAAAAAATTAAGCTATTCCAACTTATGGTAATGTAAGATGCTACAAATTTTAAATTTTCGTTGAAAATACCTTTTATCGATGGAAAATGGAAGATACTAAAAATGCAAAAAAAGGTTTTGATTGAAACTCGGCATTATATACCATTAAAATGGCCTTTAATCGTAAATTCATTAAATGTTAACATAGGTATATGAAATCAGTATAGGACTTTAGTTACTGATGACTCTTTACTAAGTTACGAGAGTTGCACCTAATGTCTTGAAAGTGCTTAAGTCGCGAGAGAACACTGCTGTTTTCGCTAGTTTCCCCTCACAAACCAAACAAGAACTCGTTAAGCGCTGTAGACAATTAAGCGAATCAAGTAAGAAGAGTAAACTTCTATTAAAAACATTAAGAGCATTCAAACTTTCTTTAAAATTTATAGAACTCAGGAAAGTGTCTGCAAAACGATGAACATAAATGGTTACAAACGAAGCGTTTTATTAAATAGTCTGCGACACATTGCTTTGAAAACCACATTGAAAATTTACCTATCATTAAAGATAATTTCAGCATTTTTCTCAAATTTCAGTTAATGTGAAACAATTATATCTTTCAAATCGCGTATTTAACAAATTATAAATGCGCATTGCGTTTCGCCCGAGGCCAAAGCTGGATATCGAAGACGCAGACAAAGATGATACTATGTTCGGAGTTAAGAAATCCAAGACTGAATTGGAAACATGCTTACAAGTTTCCCAGTTGCGGTTAAAGTGGCTGACGTTGATGTTGCTGCAAATCGAAATCAATCAGAGTTAAGTCAAAGTTAATCTGTAGGGGCAACTGGTAATGGATACCTGTCCAGCGGCCATCCTTACATCAAGCTGTACGTACGTCTAGATACAAAAGCATTGCAAGTCCCCGAGCGGTTTGTGGTCGTTTAAGCTATTCGTATAATTATTTGAAATGACCAAAGTGAAAATTTTGTTCATAAAAATCATATTTCTCCAATGAGCCGCATCACTGAGGGCCGAAATCGAACATAATGTGACAGGTAATAGTTGAGCGTATTGATAAATGGAATAGCGTTTAGGCAAATTGCTTAGACTTAAACACATTCCAAGACCAATTTGAAAAAAAAGTTTAAGAAAATTTAAAGATGAACCACATTTAATTTGTAGCCGTTGGAGCTGTCTACTATAATTATTGGAAAATAACATAAATCTGTGATAATTATCACAGATTATAATTAGAAACTATTCGAATAATGGAAACCTCAAGCGGAAGAGAAGTTCACAAGTAATTTTAATATTTTCTAGAAGTATTTTCTTAAAAAACTAAAAATCTTTATTTTTTTCTGGAAAGTAAAATTTATAGCTAAATTGTAAATTAATGACTTTAAAACACGTATTGAAAATATTTATTATTGTAAGCTTGAATTGTCACCGAAAAGATACAAGACGTTAAAGATTGTGTTGAACTTAATCATTAATCACTCAATCAATCATTTCAATCTGCAAATAAGCATCTGAAAATGTTTTTGGTAAGCGTTATTATCCTGTTTCATCATTCTTGTGGAATTCCCTTAACCGAGTTTCGTTTCGTAGCTGTAGAGAGAACACGCCTTCATTGGTGCGGCACCATTAACTCTCTGTGATGAGATATGTGCAAACTTTTCCAATTATTTCCTTATCAATGTGAAACGATAACACAAAGTAAATCAGCTGAGCAGATTGCTTTCCCATTTGAATTTTCGCTCAATCTCGCTTGTCAACATTTCATCAGTGAAATTTGCATATTTGCATGAAAAACAGCTTTCGCATTTAAATAAAAAGAAAATCTCAATAAAATAATTCCAGGGATTGTATCGACGAAGTTTATATCAATAAAAATGTTAATAAGACTCTTATGGCAGTAGATTTTTGTTTAAATGTTTAAATTCAGAAGCGATAGAGATTTGGAATTAGCTATTCTACAGCAGTTCATTTAGTTCACACATCCTGGGGAGGGGGCGACTGGGGATACCCCCAACAGCATTGTTGTTCAGTACAAACATTTTTTTTAAATTTATTTTCATAAAATATGCCAAAAAAAAATCTAACAACGCAGTATATAACATTAGCACAAAAGGTATAGTTTTCTTTGCTCTTGTTTTTCCACGTATTTCTCTTTTTAGTAAAAAATTCAAACTGTCAAGGGTTATACCAGTATGTTTTTGAAGTCGGTGATGACGAGTCTAATGTCAATACTTACGAAAAACTTATTATTTTAAAATGTGTTGAATTGAAAAAAATGTAGTATGCAGGGTTTTTGAGGTCGCTGAATCACTGAATTACATATGTGATGTCAAATTTTTCCAAACAAAATGGTGTCTCCAAAATGGTGGACAAGTTTTGGGAAAAGTAAGTCATTCTGAGTAATAGATAGTTAAATCTAAGTCTAGCATAGTAATCAACAATCTTAAAAACTCCAAAAATATTGGATGACTTTTACCAAAATTTTAAAACCATTTTGGGTCCGCCATTTTCATTTCGACATCAGATCCTCAAAAACCCCTTTATACTAAATTTCCTTTCGATACAATAACTGTTTAAAAAAATAAGTGTCTTCGGGAGTTTTGACATCGGACTCATAAACAGCGATTGAACTCGTTATACCAGCGATTCACAGTGACAAAGGGTGGGACTTCATTGCCAAAAGTTGAAGTGAGTTTATAGATGCACTCTTTTCATGAAAGTCGAAGTTGTAAACAATTATAGTAAGGAAGTTTTCACGAGTTAAATCCGGGATGAATTGTTCAAGTCACTGTAAACAAGACAAATAGTGATCCAATAGGTCGCCAAGGTGCACAATAAACAAGGTAACTCACGTATTAATGTGAGTATCTGCCTCACTTTAAGGAGTACTTTCCATACAGACACACTGCCCACTTTAAGGTTTTTGTAGTCAGATTTTTTTATTTGTTTGTTGAGCTAACCACTTAAAACACGGAATGAAGGCTTTAAATAATCACATTACAATTAGATCAGACGATCGTATATACCTATGTGACACATTTCTCATATATATTGCATTGAAAATAGTTTTAAAACTGTACAAATTTTTACTAGGAGTGACAGTAGCTCAACAAAAATGTATCAAAATTCCTAATCTTTGTCACATATACGAGAATATGATCGTACAAGATTCCAGAGACAGAAATTATACTCAAAAAACAAGGGTATAATAAGTGTGTGCGATTGTATGTAATAGGCAGAAGGAGGCGTGATAGACCCCATAAAGTATAAATATTCTTGATCAGCATCGGAAACTAAGTCGATTTAGCTGTGTCCGTCTGCATGTATGAGACAACCGATCTCAGGAACTATAAAAGCTAGAGATTCCCCTTGACCATACGCAGGTGTCTTATATATATATTTTGTGGATTTCATGACAACAACGTCCACCACGCCCATAGTACGGCCATTTGAGCCGAATGTGCACACTTTTTAAGGCCGCATAGCCGGAAAAAAATTTTGTTTCCGTTTTTTGTTTTTTTTTTTTTAAATAAATAATATAATTAAATGCTTTTTAATGTATATTTCTTTTAATAATAATAAAAAAAATGTTTAATTAAAAAAAAAAAATTTGTTTTTATTTGTAATTTAAAATTTTAATGTATAGGTCTACATTAGCAAGGGCGCAGGGTACATCGTAGTCGTGAACACACGACTGCTCCCTTCTTGCTTGTTTTTTAGATGATTATGAAGAGTATTAAATCTTAGGTTCTACAGAAGTTAACGTTTTCTCTTATTTACATTTCTCTTAACCACTGGAAACCCGAAAGAAATCGATTGTCTTAATGTCAAAATTTTTGTATTATCAATATATTTATAGGGAGCTGAACTGTATACGTATAGGTCTATAATTTGAATACATTTCGTACGGTATATGAAAGATATTTTTTGTCGGAAAGTTAGTTACTTACAAGGTAGCTTCAGAAGTCTCCGACCTTACATCGATTTCAAACAAGTTAGACTTCAGCTAGATTTTGAGCAATCTGCATCATTAAATTTGTGTGTTGGTAGCCAGTGAAAGCAAATAAAATGGCAGACAGAACAACAGAAATTTGAATGTTGCCGCTCCAATTCAACCAGCGGAGCACACTTTCTCAACTACTGCTGTGTGTATGTTTCAACTTGGTCTGGACTCATGGAACGGCTCAAAAACTTAGACCTATTGCTGTTAACGCCTAACAGTCAATTGCTCACATTGGTCAAAACAATTTTGTTTAAAACTATAAGCGCCATCCGATGTCATATTGGGTACTTCTGAAATTATCCTGGTGTATTGTGGAAATAGTTAAAATAAGTTGGATGAAGATTATATATATATTTTTAAATTTTGTTCATCTTAACTAGACACTTTACAAAATTTAATATTGTTATAAAATACAGAAATATGATTCACAGTTGCTATTATTGAGTGAGTAATTTATTCTTATTGAAGATAGAAATTGTTCCTACATAATGTGGACTTTTCTTAGGTATGAACCTGTTAGTCGAGTTATCTACTTCAACTTAGTAATTCAGATGGAACTGCTAATGTATAAATCTTCAAGCATGCTGTTACTCTTATCTATCATGTGAGAAGAGTATAAGTAGTTTGGGCTTACATTTTTACCAAACATGATGTTTTTCCAGTGCCAATACGAGTATTTACTCTTGTAAGAATAAAAGTTTTCTGTTTTTGTATGGGAGCTATTTCTTTTGTTGGTGCTAAAATTGTCCTCTTTATTCCATTAAAACTTTTGATGGGTGGCTTAAAACAACTGCAACAACATCACCGGCTAGGAAGACGATGAAAACAGAAATAAAAAGAGTCAACAAGAATAAAAGAACTCAACTCCAAAGACCATAATATACCACGGATGAAACCATTAATCACATTTGTGTCGCGTTGCGCTGAGCTGTTCCCATTCGCCGTCAGACAGTCAGTCAGTCGCAGCTGATTGTTTGACGTAGTGAGTGACTGAATCGGGATTTGGAAGTGGATAAGATGATTCCAAGTTGCATACTATAAAAATTCTTGGGCAGCAGTGTTAGTTACTTTAAAAAATATAATGGAGGAGCTACTAATGCTAATATATTCATATTGTAAAACAAAAGCCTTACCATATGTTATTTCATTCATATATGTACTATTTATCAATAAAAAAAGTTTTCTCTTTCAAATTAAAACATATTTTCATTTAATAAATCCTATATATGGTATACACAGTGGCGGATTTATATAGATTTTATTATATTGTCTCAAAGGCTTAATGCAAATGCTAATGACGACAAAGGGATATATTTCGTAACTTCGAATAGCAATAACTTTGCGAAAAAAAATTGATATATTGAACTCTTAAATGAAAGGGTATGATGTAACTCGAGAGACAGACCACAAAAATTGTTTGCATCCTGTACATAACCTCAAAAGTAGGAAAAAACGCCGTTTTTCGTGTACATAACCTTAAATATCTTAAAATCCTGAGGATTCTACGCAGCAAATTACTTCGGAAATGACCCTCAGCTTTCCAACAACAGACATGACCACGGTATTTGTGAACCTGTGTTATTAATTCAAAATATTGTGATTAATAAATGTGCATAGCAGCCACTTCTTTGTCCGGTGAATTGTGGGTCGCTGAATTCAAATCCGGCAACAAATATTTTTGTTCGCTTTTTTCTATTCGCTTTTTCTATTTTATCAAAAAATATGATTTTCTGAGGTACAAACAAAAATCTGTTACCGGATTTGGAAACAGCGACCTTCAATTATCCGGCCAAAGAACTCTCAACCATTTTTGTTGCCTAGTGTAATAAGCGATAATTTAACTCCCTATGTTTTTAATATTTTTTTTCTTTTCTCTAATTCTGATAAGAATAGAATTTCGATGATTTGTTCATATAAGACTTCGCAAATCGTTGTCGCCAACAATCATGATTTTAAAACTCTGGTTTACAAATTTCAATTTTAGTAAGACAGAATCTTTCTCTTAGATTTTCTTAATTTTGGTGCGCTGAACGCTGAAAAATACAGTAAGTTTTGATCCATTAGATAACGGTATATTTATGTTGTTCGATTTATGATTTTACTTAAACCAACGACTAATATCAAACGTGATAAATTTGCGCGTCCAAAGGTACCCAACGTCGTTTTGATCGAAAAAAAATTGCTGAGGTACAACAACAAGGAACTCTAATATCTGAAAAAATCTAACTTTTTATCAACAGTTTATGCAATTACAAAACTAGTATCGGATACAAAATTAAAATCTGTATAATAAATTCTCGAGATTGACTAGAAGTAAAATTAAAGCGGGTATTTTTGATATTCCACGACTGACAAAAATTCGAAAATAATCATGTCGAATTTCATTCCTTTCACATATTTTATATGAATGATAAATTCAGGGATTTTTTTAGTAAATTACGATAAAATAAGAGTTTCTGCTTCTATCTATCATACCATTTTAATTTTTGGTCAGTCCTGTTGGGCTTTAATATTTCCGTAATTGAAACAACTATTGATTAAAAACTTGAAACTAAGGATGTATTGGAATTATTTGAAAGTCGTGGAATTTGAAATTTCCACGACTTTACCGTACTCGTATTTCATCGTATTTCATTGGATCGAAATCTCTATCGAATTTGCATTTAGTCTGGTCACTAGTTTAAGTAAAATTATGAATCAGAGAATACAAATATACCGTTATCTAGGTGGAAAAAGAAGTCCAAAATTACGCTTAAATATTATAAGAGAAAGTTCCTATATTTTCGCTGTAATCTAGTGTTATACAATGCATTCATAAATTTATTATCTAGTCTTCATACTACAAAAATTCGATGTATCGAAATTTGGAACAAAAAGGACGCAATGAAAATGGCCACATCTTCAATTAGAACTCAAGAAATTTTTTTTTTAAAAGTTGAGCTCACCAAACACTAATCCTAGATCCGCCGCTGTATATACATATATGTTGATTTAATTGTCTACACAAAGAAGACTGCTATATAAATTCTGTTTATAAAGTAAATTTTATTAGAGACCTATATGTGTATATGAATTATAGCTATCTCAAGGTCATTTTACATTGAGAAATAATTTTGACATATATATAAAAATTCATGTGATACATACAAACCTACCCGCTAAAAATGCTAAATTTAGTGTATTTGACGTAAATCCTAATAAAATGTACCTCGTAGGTCCAGATCGGACTACTATAAGGGGTAGCCCCCATAGAAACTAACCCTCCAGTTTTAAGTTTTTGTATTAATTGGTTTTATTCTTAATTAAAATAGAAATGCCATATTTACGTATCTTACATCGATCCTTTGTAAATATTCCATGTATGCGCAGAACGGACCACTGAAAGGGTAAATGTAAACGTGACCCCCATATTATGGTTTTTGTATGTACATTTTTTTATTTTTATTCTAAATTAATTCTAATTTTTCTTAAATTCTAATCAAATATTCCGCATATGTCCAGATTAGACCACTATACAATATAATCTATGGTTCATATAAGAAGCATTAGACAAGGTACATGGTACCTCGAAGTCGAGCACACTATATTCTATCGTTTTTCATGTTTAATTTATGAATACAAAAATAACATAACTAAATAATATTAAAAAAAAATTTTTTTTGTTTGACCTTCAACCATTTAAAGTATATATATATATCCTGTGGGCGTTGTAGCCGTGGCATTCAAACGTTTTTCTACACATATTCTTCGTATTTATTAGAAGATTCTAAGAATTAAAGTTTGATGGCTGTATATACATACTCGTACATAGCTATATCCTTCAGCCTGTAACATACATTTACACATTTACACTTTGTATACCCACTGTATATGAAAATGTATATATTTGACCTACATGCGTACCTTCTAGATCTGGTCTAATATCGTATATTTTCTACTAATTTATATAAGAAAAGACGTTAGCTTAGGTTGGATAATAACTGTACAAAAATAATGAAATGGATGATGTAATCTTTATTGGGTCATACTTAATTAATGCTGAATATATGTAAAATGAATATTGAGATATAAAATGTTCATACTAAATCTAAAATTCATTTATTTTGTACTATTTCAGGTTTCATAGAAATTTAAGAACCAAGTCTCAATGCATTGATTTGGAGTTCCTAAATTTTGATAAAAGAATTTTCTTTGGTTTCTAATAAAATACGTAGCCCTGGTTACCGGTCTCGAATATTTCGGCGTTCATACAGCTTGGGCACGGTCACACGGACTTTCTTAGATCGATTTGTGTTCTGATGCTGATCAAGAATGTGATGCAAATCAACACAGGGAAATAATTATAATACTTTTCACACTATGTGGAATTTTGAAATGCTTTCTATTGAATGTGTTATCAAAGAGGTGGTCACGAATGTGTATAGTAATTTATGTGGCTTCCATTGCTTTCTTTGGATGTCACACAGATTTTGATATTTTAACATATTTATTCGCAGGGTACAAAAGTTGTGCAAACGGTGCGGAAAAGCTTAAACAATTTCAAATCGGTTTTGATTTGATGGTTAATTTTTTTAAATATTATTATTAGTTTATTTTCCTCAATTGAGCTACTATGTATGAATATAATAAAGAGTCACTCCAATTAAAGTTGTAGTTGTTTTTATTGTTTGGCGGTTGTTTGAAAACTAATGACTTTTTGATAATGACCATCAAAATCGAATCAGTTCGAAGTCGATTAATTAGTAGCATCGGCTTCGTCAATTGCGAGTATTTATAGTATTGTGTTTGTGTATATTTTATAGCACGTGTGCTCATAATTGACTCGAATGTAATTATTCGGCAATTAGTATATTCTCACTATACAACATATTGTATATTTTGTTTAAGTGCTTCCCGACCAAAAAACAAAACCAATACAATTCGAATTCGACTTTAGCTTCTTAAAAATTATTATATCGGCTCAGAAACAATTTACTAAATATGTATATGTATATTAAAGTGCATAAAGCAGAACTATTTGTTGTTGTTGTTGTTTTTTTTTTAATTTTTTTCTTTTCTATATAGTAAATTACATAACAATCATTCTATCGATTAACTTCTGTTCCTCATTTGAAACTGCCATGTCATCTTCCATCACCATCACCATCACCATCGCCATTGCCGACAGCACCATCATCCTCATCAAGAGTAACAGATAATAAAACATTGCGCGAAGTGCGCCGCGTCTGGGGCTATTTACATACAACAATATCGAAATTATTGCAAGTCAGTCCAGTGTCAAATTCCTCAAAACAGTAGTCAGCCAGACAAACAAACATTGGCCCATTCAGAAAAGCCACAAAGAAGAAGATGATGTCGACGACATGACTGACTACAAAACATCTTCGGTCGATAGCAGTAAAAGTGAACAGACCAAACACAAACGCAGCTCCGTCTCGAGGTCTTTTTCGTTGAAATACCCATCGATCGATACATTTATAACGTAATAAATGGTCAGTACTATGTTTCGCTGGAAGATCGATGAAGTGTGTAGTGAAAAGAGGCGGAGCTAAGCGCTTCACAAACAAATTTTGAGTCATGCGCCATCATCGCAGAAAATAAGAAAAAACAAAAAACAGAAGTAATCTGGTACAATTTCTGAGCATTGTATGCGGTGCTGTGTTTTACAGTAGCGTCCAAAATACAATACTGCCTTATCACGGTTGAAATTGCCAACTTTTTATAAAAATTCAATTTAAACTATCTGCATATTTCATAATTTTGAGAGCGACTATGTAAACATAACTTTTTTGTATACCATTCACACATAGTGTGAAATAGTATTATTAAAGGAGGCATCGTAGACCCCATAAAGTAATATATATTCTTGATCAGCTCGACGAGACGAGTCGATCTAGCCATGTCCGTCTGTCTGTTCGTCTGACTGTATGTTATTGTGCATTTTTTGGGGACCAATTTTTATGCAATGCAGTTGAAATCTTGCACAAACACTTCTTCTTGTTGCAGCTTAATAGAGTATCAAGATTGACCTGCCACGGCCACTCTTTGGGGTAGCTCCCATACAAACCCACCGCCTACTTTTGACTTTTTGTATGAAAAACTTTTTTATTGTAGTCAACATCAACTTAAAGGCATTTTATTTTCGTCATGTTGGCAACACGGCAGTGTAGCCTGACATCTCCCCTTTGCAACGAGACCGGTTGAAGGTCAGTGTGTTGAGAACTGTCGACACAACACGTTTCGTTAACAATGTCAATCCAGTCTCCCGCCAAGAGCGAAATACGCGGCGTCATCCGTTATCTCGTTTTGAAGGGAAAACCTCCGTTTGAGGTTTATAATGAGGTGAAAACTGCATACGGTGATAAAGTTATGAATCGTACGAGTGTGTACAAGTGGTGTCGCGAGTGCATGATGATCAGAGGAGCGGAAGACCTTCAATTGTGACTGACGAAATTGTGGAAAAAATCGAAAATGCGCTCCGTGACGATCGCAGATGGACTGTGGATGAACTTTCTGCGATCCGCACGAAACAATCACAGAAACTCTCGGATATCGGAAACTGTCCCAAGGGGTAGGCGGGAAACTACTTCGAGGAAGGCATCAAATACCCCGCTTCACCACCTGCATAGAGAGGAATGGTGACTATGTCGAAAAATAGCTTACATTATGTACTAAAGTATCATGTAATTTTTTTGTTTAAATAAAAAATTTTAAAACCAACAAAAATTCTGTACACTTACATTCTGAATATGCCTAGTATGTATAAAATACAGACACGTATTATTTCAATACCACGAATTGCGCATTTTTTGACGGTTGTGAATTGGATAGTTGGGAATAATTTTGTTAGAAAGGAACTAATTTAAAAAAATATGTAATTAATTATGGGTAACTATCGATTACAGACCACGACCTCTATAATCGCAAAAATAAAACTATGCAGCAGATACATATACCTATATGACCATTCTTTAATGACAGCAGAAAAATTCAGTGAAGTAAACTGGCTTAAATTACGTTTCCAAAACAATAAAATAAGTTTCACGGACATTTTCGTAAGTGTGTTTCTTCTGGTTATACAAAACCTATTGTATATTATCCTTTTTTATGCACGATATTTTGGGAATGAGATGAATTTTAACGTGTCTCGTGCCGAGATTGCTTAATTTTTCTCAGATATCATCATTTTGTACGCGACTTTTTGACCAAAAACAAAGTTAATGTCACTCCGCAAACGCCGTATTGATTGATTTATTGACAGTTTCGTGATACTTTTTAATCATGGTATAAATACATTTAGCAATTAATAAAGAAAAGTTTTCTAACTTAGATAAACTAGACTCGCAGTATAGATTCTCTAGATAGCCGAATTGTTGCTAACTTATCTTAAAATAAAAAAAAAACAAACAAAAGTTTACGGTTTTACCGTATTGTTAAATAATCATATTCAGTTTGAACTTTTTTCCGACATACTAACCTCAAAAATTAATTTTGTCATAGTTTTTTAGATTACTTTGAAATATAGAAAGCGAAATTTGAGGCAAGTTAAGGTCTACTATAAAAAAGTATGATATACTCAGGGTATAGTGTACGGTCGAGCACCTCGTCTATAGCTCTTACTTGTTAATATTTTCAGAACAAAACATATTTTTTGCTACACGGTTTAAACATGTGTTTTAAGATTATTAAAGATTTAATGACATGTTTCATTTGATTCAAAAATGAATCAGGTCTACAAAGAGTTTGTTAAACATTTTTTAATTAAGTAGTTATTCCAATACATTCTGATCGAATTCGAATAATTGGCCCTAATGTGTTCATTCCTATTTCGAAAAACTTACTAAACTTTAGAAAGTGCTTAGTAACATTAAATTCAGCTGAGTTGCGTTTACTAGCCTGGTTTAACCAGTTCAATTATGTGTACGTAGTTTTATTAAAATAGAAATCGTAATCAATTATTGAACCCAAGAATAAAATGTAGAATAGTAACAATATTTTAGACTGCACTGTGTTCGTGTTAAGATTTTCTCGCATGCCACTCGTCTCTCAGTAGGTGTGTTCAATGGTATTGCTGTCTCGCTTTCAGAGTACATTGAATTATATGCGGCGGTGGTGGTGGTGGTTGAAAATGGCGTAATTGATATGAGTGATGTGGCGATTGTGTAGGGAGAAAGAAAGAGAGCGAATGAAAAGAGACTGAAAATGAATGCGAGCGACTGGTACAGAATCATATCATATCATGGCTTACCCTACACAAACTGAATAAAGTGAAATGCGTGTGGGCCGGTCTTCGTTTCTGGCACCGCTGCTCTGCTGGCTCCAACTACACTACTAAGTAACTAAGCTAAGCTAAGCTAAGTAAGTAACGAGCTGAAATAAAACCAGTAAATCGAGTTTGAGACAACTGACGCGTCTTCAATGGCGTATTGTGAAACGAAAGAGAGAGAGAAAAACAGAGAGGGAGAGAGAGAGAGTCGCTCAAGAGCGAGAAACAGGTTCGCTTCGTTCAGCTTGCAAACGCTCGAACACAACAAAAGAACGGCTCGGATGGTTCGGACGGAAACGGATTGTTTTCGGCGCGAGTTTTTAACGCGTTGAAATAAAAAATCAAAATAAGTTTATAAAAAATAGTAGCAGCTAAATTGAAAATAAAAAACACGACGTCGCAAAAATATAACAAAGTGGAAAAAAAATTATCAACAAAAATTAATTAATTTTTTTAAATTATGATTTTCTCATTTTAACAAGTGCGCCAAGCTAAAGATTCACCAAAATAAAGTTCACAAATAAATCAAGTGGAAAAATAAAAATCAGCTTTGTGTCTTAAAAAAAAAAAAAAAATACACAATCCTCTTAATTTTAGTGTTCAACAACAGAAAAAGCTCATAGTTTCAAGGTTAGCAAAAAATGCTACCAAATTTTGTGCAAAATCTCCTGCTGTGTTAATAATCAGCAACAAAAAATAACAAAACAAATTTTTTAAATTTTGTTTATAAATTTTATTGTGCATTAAAATATATACATAAGTATATATACGAAGCTATATTGTCAAGGTCGCATATTGGAAGCGTTTCGTATTCATTGAACTTGTTTTGTTTCGTACTCTGATCACCTGCCTTGCAATGAGTTCATTCCTAATGGGTTACCCACATGCGCCGCATCATGTTCAAAGCTCAATGAGCATGGGCAACGGTCTGGATCCGAAGTTTCCGCCAGTTGCCGATGACTATCATCACTATAACGGCCATTACTCCATGACAGCAACGACGGGACATATGGGCGGTGGAGTCGGTGTCGGAGTAGGCGGCGGTGGTGCTCACCTTGGAGTTGGCATCGGTGGAGGAGGTGGTGCTTCTATGCCTACACATCCGCATGCTGCGCATCCGGCGGATATGGTCAGTGATTATATGGCCGCTGCTGCACATCATCATCATAACTCCGCCACCGTTAATGCTCATCACCCGCACACGCATCATACGAACAGCGCGCTTTCAAGTCATCATCACCACCAGAACAGTGGTTATACGAACTATGCTGCCACGCCCACGCATCATCACCACCATCAGAGTTTAGGCTATTATGGGCATCATGCTGCTGCGGCAGCTGCTGCAGCGGTACACCATGCACCGGAGTATATATCCGCAGGTGAAGTGCCGCCGTTGGGCAATAATGGATATGCGTCTGCAGTGAATACACCGACGGGTGGCGGGGGCGTTGGTGTTGGGGGAGGTGGTATTTCTGCAATTGCATCAAATGGTTACTACGGTGGTTATTACGGTACAAACGGCAGCGTCGGCAGCACACACTCACAAGGTCATTCGCCACACTCCACCCAAATAATGGATATACCCCTGCAGTGTTCGCCCACAGAACCAGCGACAAACACGGTGCTTGGGCTCCAAGAATTAGGTATGTGTAAAAGACGAAGATACAAAGTCCATAAAATATTTAACGGTTCTTTTATATTGGGGTAAACGATAGATTGTCAATTAATTAGAATACCTCAAAGTTTCGGCATGCTAAAGTCAACAACCGACGGCTTGGTTTCCTTTCTTTAAAAAATGTATAAAAGCTATTAGTTTTTTTTTTTTGTTTTTGGTACGGAACCGACGTTTACTACTTTTTTCATTTAAATGTTATCATTTCCATTTATTTATCTGATAATATCATAATATCATAATGAACAAACTGTTTGTTTTTTGGGTGGCTTTGCATAAAAAAAATCAATGATTTTTGTGAATTGTAATTATTACAACCAAAGTTAGGGTGTGTGAGAAAGTTATTTCAACTGTATTTAATTCAACAACTGATCATAAATCGATGCCAAATTTTGCAAAGTTTACAAATTCACTAAAAAAATATTGATGGCAGTTGCAAAATAAAGCATCTTGTTCGCACTTCTTACCATTGGTATCTTTTGGGTCTAAGGTTTGCTAAATTGAAATAAGAGAAAACATTAACTTTTGTGGAACCGTATAATAAATGCTCTTTGCAGTCTTCTACTTTGCTTCGCTGCAATTTACTTCAGGTCTTACATTTAGATGCTTAGGATTAACAATTTGCAATATAACAAAAATGTATTTGGCATGAAAATTGCCCTTTTACGGTTGTAAATGAGGTAGAGGATTGTGGATAATTTTGTTGCGTATGAAATAGTTGGAAAAAAAGGTAATTTAATTAAACCTAACTAAAGAAAATTTTAATTGACCGAGGGTTGAACCTGCCCTCTATTCAGTTGAGGTATCGAGCCCTAAAGTGTATAATTTATACAATATCAGGTATTAGTAATGAAACTTATTGTCAAACTTAATTGTACTCACTTTTTTATGTAGTGGACCAATTTCAAACAATTTTTATTTTCCAAATAATTGCTTGGAACATGTACGATACAACAAAATAATTGCAAAGTGTTTTTGTATGTCCACTATACCTTATAGTGGGTAAATCGCTGCCATTTTGATAAGTATTCCGCTTATGACTTTAAAAAGTCGCTTTTTATTTTATTCATATTAGAAGAACGAAAACACTTATAATTGAGAACAAAATTAGTGGGCTGAGTGCTCAGGTGAAATAGTTTCTGTTCTGTGTAAACTGATATCACTTTGAACACTCATATGAGCAGAATCGGTAATATGTAAAAGCCTATCAAACTACTCAGCTCAGCATATTATGCGAGTATTCACTTAGATGAAAATGTACAATAGCTAAAATAAAAGAATGTTTGAATTGCAATTAATGTAATTTCACAATTTCAATTTCACAAAAAGGTTTTCATACAAAAGCAAAAATTGGGCGATGTGTTTCTAGTCCTTAAAAAATATACAGCAACTATCAAACAGACGGACATGACTAGAGCGACTCGTCTCTTCGAGACTTCGAGAGACGAGAATATATATACTTTATGGGGTCTACGATTCCTCCTTTAATGTGTTACAAACTTTCAGACAAACTGATAATGTCATTTCCCACAATGAGTGCATTTTAGGAAGGTGGGAGGTGAAATAACAATAACGACAAACGAATAAGCGCAAAAATGTTCAATTTTATGCTTATATTCGGTTGGTTGAATCGAGTAGTTACCATAGATACTAGAAACATGAATGTTTGTCTGTTTGTTTTTCTCTTGTAGGCGTTTTTCCAGTTCAAATACTTACTTATTTTAGCTTTATTATTTGATCGGATATTTTGATACCATTCACGGAAAGTGAAGAATAGTATTATAAAAGTGTCATAAATTTTATAACACATTAAAGTTGACATTGTTGATCCCAGAATGTATAGATATTGTTGATCAGCTCGACGAGACTAGTCAATCTAACCATGTCCGTCCGTCTGTCTGTGTGATAGTTGCTGCGCATTTTTTAGATATTTATCGGAAACCAGGTACCTTGACTTATTTTTGTACAAAGTTTTTTTAGTTTACTAGTTTTGGGATAGCCTCATTCAAACCTACCACCTACTTTTAGATTTTTAAGTTATCAAAAACTTTTTTTCATTGGTTGGGATATACTCGCACAGCTGATACATGAATTGAAATTTTATGTTTAACTTCAATTTAAAGTTCTAGACCAAAAGTGTTATACTTGTAACATATTCAAATGATGATATGCCTTATTCCACAACACTCTCTGACTTCGATAACTCCTTCATTGCATTACAAATATGTATCTAGACTCTATAAAACGCTTTGTGTAACATGTATACATATGTACATATATAAAAACTCAATTCTCTACTTACTTGAACGCGTTATGGCCACAAAGATAATGGACACCAGAAATATGGTGCGCTTCTTAATTGTCGTGCGATCGAATATAGGCGGCAGTACAGTACGAGCTGCAATATCTGTAATCGCTGTGATCGATAGACAAAAGGCCACATCCCATTTGTTATAACCCAGATTGGCAAAGAAGAACGGCGTTACCATTTTGAAATTCATTTCCGCAAATTAGAAGATCGACAGACCGAACAGAAGATTGAGAAACATTTTGTCTTTGAGCAAATCAACGTCCATGAGTGTAGCAAAAGTCGCCAGAAATTCGGTTTCTTTTCGGCTTTCTTCTTTTGCAGTTCATCATCTGCAGCCGCTGTGGCCAATGCTTCCGCTTGCTTATCCATTTCCGTTGGCTTCATCTTAATGAAATGGAGTTAGTCAATTTTGTTTTTGTTTTGTAGATAATTTTATGGCATTCATAATAGAAAATGATTTCGGTCATATGGCACCGTTGCTGCCATTTGCCCGAAATCATCGGAATTTCATCCTGGATCTCCAATATTCTACCACTTTTTCAATCATTTTAGCTTCCAAAGCTGAAAACGATGCGAGAATCCTACTGAATCTAGGTCAATGGGTCCGCTTCTGGAGATAATGTTGTTGTCAAAATATTCCCTCAATAAGTCGATGTTTGCTCCAGAAGTATGGTATGTGGAACCATGCTGTTGAAAAAGGCCTTCCAGGACATGTTCACGTATTTTTGAAAACCAAGAATCGTTCAACATGCACTAAACTAAAGCATGCGGCAAAAATTCGATTAACCATTCAACCACTCATTCATACTGAACTCTTTGTAATTGAAGTCTTTGCATTATGCTTTGCCAAACAATTAAGTATCACATTAAACTTGCCTGTTCAGACTTACCTACCATTAAAAACATTCCTGCTAAAAAAAAAACATAGATTATCTGGGATGTGGTGGATTTCGATCGAAATGTTTCGAAATTTAATCTAAGTGTTTCATGCAAATTCTGTTAAAATTGAAACTCAGAAGACCCACCAATCGAAATTCCATAGGAATTGCATGGAACTTAAATTTCGTCATATACCTGTTTATAGATAACTTGAAAACGAGAGTCTGATTGGATACTTTCCTTTCAGGTAGAGTATTTCTATCTAGAGAGTCTACATCACTTATACGAGGCTCTATCACTATATGGAATGGTTGTGTGACATTGTTCTTTCTACGTTACTCTAATAGCATTTTTGGCGAAAAATCAGACAAATTTTGATGTTTACTTTCGGGCTCGTATGTATATGGTTGATCCATAATCGTAGACTTATAAAGTATAAAGTATATATATATACTTGATCAACTCGACGAGACAAGTCGATCTATCTATGTCTGTCTGTCTGTTGGATGTTGTTTCGCATTTTTTGGGGAACAGTTTTCGAGATATCATTTTGTTAGTAGGCACATAGACTTCTTTTTATTGCAGTTTAAGAATATTAACGTTGACATGCTAAGCCTACTTTTTGGGATAGCCCCATATAAACCACCCCCTTCTTTTTTTAATTTTTGGATGAATATTTTTTTAAAGCAGTCAATATCACCTTAAAATTTGACATGGTGAGTTTTTATGAAATGACTCTTCACATATATATCAAAGGATGTGATCCCTCCACTTTTTGTTGCAGTCAATATCGACTTGAAATTTGATACGACGGTTTATTATAGACGAATGTTTCACATAAATATCAAGAGGCGTGTCCCGCTCACTTTTAGTAGTTCCATTACATTCCATTATTACAGTCAAAATCCACTTAAAATTACATTTTACAAATAGAGAGAAAGGTATGGTTCCTCATTTCCGGGGTAGCCCCCATACAAACCCATCACAATTTTTTTTTTCATTTCTGGCAGAATCAACTTGACATTTGACATGGCAGTTTTGCATGGAGAAACGCTTCGCATAATTGTCAAGGGACGTGTCACCCCCACTTTTAGGGGTAGATGTAAATGGTACTAACGCTTCGGTTCCACCGGAGTTAACTTTTTTGCTTGTTTTAACATTGGAGTAAACAAATCGACATAAGCATTTGTGCTATTATCTTCTACGGCCTAATATTCATGTAATATGGAATGAACTCTAGTAGAACTATACGATAAGTCATATGACGATCTTACATTGTCATGTCATGTCGATGCTTTCTGTCTGCCGATTTTGGAGTACATTCACAGAATTCGTCCATAAGTGGACCACGGTCACGATTATAGATAAACCAGAGTAAGTTTTTCAGACCGTTTACAATTAAAAACGTATTACCGAAAGATTCTGATAGAAAGATACGATCTAAGTATTAACATTGCTTGAATCCTTTTTGATACTTATTAAAAATATACAGTAAAAATTCTCTTGGACGAACACTAACCGTCAGCCATTTTGACCTCTCAGAAGGGCGTCCGGCCAAGAAGGGTGCTGACTTTTTTTTAAATATTTGGTATAATGTTTTTTTTAAGCTAGATCGACTCAGTTTTCGATGCTGATCAAGAATGTATATGCTTTAAAGGGACTGCCACCTTACATTCTATCTGTTGCATACATTTGCACAAACTTAATATACCCATGGCAGGGTATAATAAATATGCCACATATGTTCAGATCGGACCACTATAAGGAGTAAAACGTGCCCCATTTTTGAAATTTTGTATGAATTTTTATTTATTTTCTTTTTAATTAAGTTAGAAGTGGCAAATTTGGTGTATCTTACAACAATTCTAATAAAACATCCCACATAGCTTCAGATCGGACCACTATAGAATATAGAATTATACAAATGTATGGTTCAAATAAAGAGCCTTAGGAAACGTACAAGGTATCTCGAAGTCAAGCACACTCAACTGTAGCGTTTTTTTCTTGTTTTTTTTTTCATAAGTGATTAAGTGTTTTTAGGGTATTCCAACGGATTTCACGAAAACATGATGTCCCCGTCCAGATAGCTTCAATACTCTTTATATACACCTAAAGTAGGCGGAGGGTTTCTGTGGTGGGAGTTGTGGGCTAATTTCCTTGTACAGGGTGTTTTATTATAACCATACAAGTAGTCAAGATCTAGTTTGAAATTGAGTGCTTAAGGAAAAAAATACAGCAAGAAAAAACAGTGCAACAGTGCAGAAGAGTGTGCTAAGCATGGCTGGAATTGTCTTCAGTTTTTAAATTTTGGAAAGAATGTTTTGATTTGAAAATGTTCCGTATAATAGAATATATTCATACGCAAAAAGTCGAAATTCATGTGAAATCCATATCACATGAATTTCGACTTTTTGCGTTTATGGATTGGATAGAGTATTGTAGATAATACTGTTGCCTATGAAATAATTTTAAATAATTCGAAATGATACGTTAATAAGTTAAAAAATAATGAAAATTTACACCGAGGGAGGGAAAAGCCAAGTCTTCTGCACCCTAGGCAGTTGAGCTATCGACTCCTCAAATCTTTATTGATAAAAGTGGACAATTTATACAATATCAGATATTTTTAATGAAATTTAATGTCAAACTTTATTCATATTTTCAATGTAGTAGACCATTTTCAAAACAATTATTGTTTAAAAAAATTAATAATTAAATTGAAACATGTTCAGTAAAACACAAAAAATTAATTCCGGTTAGGACTTTTACCTTCTACTGTGTAAGTCGCGGTCAATTTGATGCCTGTGTTGCTTATGGTTATAAAAAAATCTCCATACCAACTTTCAAACCAATATTTCAAAAAACGATCGAATAAGGCGCATACAAATAGGGAATAGACGGACATGACTAGATCAAGTTGTCTCGTTGTCTTAATCACAAATATATTTATATGCTTTGTGGAGTTTCCGACGTTTCCCTTAATACTAATCATACTCTGTGCGAACAGTCAAACAACAAAAAGTGTGCGTTGTGTTTATAGAGTAGCTACCATTTGCCGGTGCCACACAAGTGTGAATAGGATAAAAATAATCAAATTAAAATAAAAAACAAGAAAAAACGTTAACTTCGGCAGCTCTAATAGCATTCACACGAAATTTTAAATAGTAGTGTAAAACATAAAACTGGGGGTTTCAATATTGGCTACACCAAAAAGTGGGTGGTACACGCCCATTTGTACATGTATATGAAGCGGATGTCCACTAAAATCCACCAAATCAAATTTCAAGCTAATATTGATTTAAATTGTGAATTTTTTCTGGGTTTACATAGGGGCTACCCCTAAAACTGGGCGGGCCACGCCCATTAGTTTAAGTATGTTAAGCAGCTGTCTATAAGAAGGCACCATATCGCATTTCAACCTAATATTGACTTTAATGAAAAAGTTTTTCTTACAAAAACACAAAAGTGGGCAGTATGTTTGTATGGGGGCTACCACAAAAAGTAGACAGGCCACGCCCGTTAGTCTATATATGTTAAGCGACTGGCCATAAGAAGGCAGCACATTGCCTTTCAACCTAATATTGACTTGAATAAAGAAGTTTCTATACAAAAAGTCAAAAGTTTGCAGTAGGTTTGTATGGGGGCCACCCGAGACAGTTGGCGGGTCCCAGCCATTAATGTATATGTCAAGCATATAGACAGACAGACGGACATGGCTAGATCGACTCTCTCGCTCTCTCTCTCTCCTTTAATGCGTTACAAACTTTCAGACAAACTGATAATACCATTTCACACTATCGGTGGTGTCACTGAAATCTCTTTCACCACAATTCCGACCATAATCAAATTCGTAGGTGTCACAGAAGTATCTTTTAAACCGTTTTAAATCTCCAGCCTTTTTCTAGGTAAAACCTTGTTTATGTGCTAGTTTAATGTATTTTCTTCGTAAATGTGTCTTAGAATTTAAACATTTAGTACATGTTATTATTTTATTTAAATTTATAAAAATGTGTATTTATTTGCTGAAAACCGTCTAGGTCGGTTTACGCAACAACAACGAACGACAGATACATATATTTTATAACATCAGCGTTGCCAACGCAAAATTAATTAGCACAAAACTCGTCTGTACACTAAAAACTGTTTTCTATGAAATCTCGGAGATTTCTGTGACACCTACGGAATTTTTTAGAGAAATTCAAATCACCAGACGGATTTTTATCTAGAGATTTCTGTGACACCTCCGTATGTGTGAATGGTATAACAAGAAAGAGTTATAGTGGAAGTGCTCGACTGTATTATACCCTGTGCACGTCGAATTATTTTCGTAGAAATAGATTTTTTCAGTTTGTTCACCTTAAAAACGTGAATTTTAACGAGATAGCCGTATTTTGGGCGTGTCATCTAAATTGTTTCGAAAAATGTACGTATACCACTTCTATACATTTATAGCAAATATTTCGAAAAAATTTAGTTCTGAATTTTTTTTTTTATCACTACGGTAAAATTGTTGCGAGTTATGAAATTACAAGTTACTCTAGTAGCCCTGCGATACCTAGAGAGTATATACCGTGAGTTTAGTTTGTCTTTCTTTAGATGGAGAACTTTTCTCACCGACAGACATACTGACGGACGGAAATGGGTATATCGACTCATCTTGTCGCGCTGATTACGAGTATATTAATTGCTCTATGGGGTCTCCGACACTTCTTTCTCTATGCTACATTACATTTACCCTATTACAAATATTTTTTGGAGATGGTATAACAAATATTTAAAAAATAAATTTCATCATTATACTTAGAAATTTGAATACAGTTTACTAAATTCTTCTTATTTTGATTTCGATTGGTAGAAATAATTTAAAACTGCATGAAACGTGTATTTGTTACTTTGTACAGAAGCACAGCACTAACACAGTTACTTTCGAATCCTCGATTCTGATTTTATTGAAGTAAATAAACTGAATGAGCTTATAGCAATAAATTCATTCAATAGTTATATTGAAAAGCAAATCCAATTAAACTAGTATTTAACTAATTGTCAAATTCTCTTGGAACACTTATGTATGGATAATGATATACAAGAAGAATACAATAAACATGTTGCAATCTTTAAGTATTGATAGAATAATAAGAAGTTTGTTTAAACGAATAAAATATAGTGTTCCGATCCAAAACAATGTGTTGTAATCAACATTCACAGCAAATTCTTAGCCTTTAGATCTTGTTGTAAAAAAGCGTGTGTATACATACAATAATCTGTATTAAAACCTTAGGTTTATTTGCATTTTATATGCTATAGTAACCCAATCTAGACTTAATAAATAATTTTTATGAAGGTGGTCATCCAACCTGTTCTATTATCACTTTCGGTAATATTTTGCGGAAGCCAGTTCATTAAAATGGTAAATTTTTCACATTAGAGATGATTTTGCTATTTGAGTTCAAATGAATTTAAAAAGCATTTTAACGAATACACTTTCGCAAAATCCTCCCGAAAGTGAATCCCAGAATAAACTTTTACAAATATGAAAAACTAACTAAACATGTTTTTACTATTATTCTTAAATAACTTAGGTGCCAAGTTTACTACATTCTATATAAATTGTTTGTCCAACAGGTTTAAAATTAGAAAAACGAATTGAAGAAGCTGTACCTGCCGGACAACAATTGCAAGAACTCGGAATGAGGCTGCGCTGTGATGAAATGGGATCAGAAAATGTAAAAATCAAAGTGAAAATAAATGGAATTAATATGATTAATAAACATTTTTTTTACCATTGTAGGACGATATGTCCGAAGAAGATCGTCTGATGCTCGATCGTTCGCCGGACGAACTAGGTTCAACTTGTAACGATGATGATTTGGTAGATTCGGACACGGACGACGACTTGATGGCAGAGACAACAGACGGCGAGCGCATAATTTATCCATGGATGAAAAAAATTCACGTTGCGGGAGTTGGTGAGTACAAAGTTCGCGAAAATAAAATTTATCCAATACTAAAGAGGTTACAGAACGCCTTAAACTACAACAAAGAAGATAATCTGAATGGAGTTTTTGCCAACTTACTAATTAAATTATTTAGCTGCCAACACCCACTTGAACTACTGACAGACTAACTGAAGCAACTAACTATATGTATACAGAGTCAAATACAAAAACTCAAATCAACTTGCAAATAATGCGAAACGAGCTACAAGCGGCTCCGACTCATTAATCAAAATCAAAAGTCGACACGCCTCAAGTTGATGCCATGCCAAGTGACATATTCATGCATGCGACGAGACTCGAGGCATTTTAGGCTTCATTGCTCTTTCAACACTTGAAGTATTTTTAAGCAACTTCAAGAATTGTTTTCACTTTTCACTCAATGTTAAATGCATTCGTTTCGGAATCTAAAACGAGAGTTCCTACACAAATTATGATGTGTTATAATTTGTCAATTATGAAACTTAACAGAAAAAAAAAAACAAAATCTTACAGGGCCGAAAGGCATTCACTTTGCCGCTCTTTCACTTTGTCTCTACTGAAACTGAATTCTAATCCATTCTGCCTCTGGCTTAATCACACTGCAGCACAAAATTTGATATGCTGGACCACACGAGACTCGATACTTGTATCTGCCTGTCGATCTGTCAGGCCAGACAACTCTGAACGGGAGGCCAACTTCGAGTGCAACTCATTTGTAATAGACCGAAATGCAGTCGCAAGCGGAATGTGAGCTGTTGAACTTGTTTCCCTGTCTGGTCTATGAATATGTATATGATTTGCAGTAGTCTCAACCACAAACAGCAACTTCAAAACCAAATATGATGAAGATGATACTGAGGCTGCCACTGCCACTGCCACTGACGATAGTAATCAAGTTTGAGTCTTGTTCGTGTGCTCATGATAAATGTCACAACATTAACATCAAATGACATGGACCATCACTCACCCGGTAGGTAGGTTGGTCGGTTTCGCTTGGCATACCTTGCGGCGATGTTAAGTAGAAGTGTGTCGCCGAGAACGAAACAGAATGTTCAGTTTAATTTATTTTCCCAAAGCGGCAAGATCGATTTGATGCTCATCAGCATAAACAGCAGTCACACACAGTTTGATCTATGTATCGAAAAGAATCAAAAGATGCTTAAGAAATTATTCCCAGCGGATTACAGATTTGTTGCATGGGATAATTAGGTTGTTACTATAAAATTGAATGGAAGAATAATGTTTTTTTAGGTTTGATTTCGGAAGAATTGTGTCAAGTATGTAAAATAGTGCTTGTAACAATTGTGATAGTATCCATACAATATATTTTCCTAAACAGGAACAAAAGAAAACATCTGGCAAAAAAAATCGTAGTTATACGAGTACGAATATGTCAAATGGATTCTGCTCAATATGAATATTATAAAGTACGGCCGTTAATCAGGTTAGCAATTCTTTCAACGCCGTAGTATAAATATCAACCGACATTGAAGAAAAATGCGGACAATATATGAAGTACTTGGAGGGCGACCAACTTCCGATCATTGTAACTGCTACCTGGACAGTAGGCGTATGAATCTAAATATACAGCAAATTTTTTAAGAAGTAAAAGCTACCGCAAATGTATTTCACTAGTACACAGACCCAAATGGCACTCTAAATCGAAGTTTAAAATTCTTGATTTTGGTCGAAAACGTATTTAACATTTTTAGTACGATTCGTACAGAATTATTATTGAATCAAGTCAAAAAACGAAATCAAAAGTCTCAGAACGAAAAATAAATCATTTTTGACTTGAAATAATTAGAAAACTCTTATATAAATCTCTGAGAGCAGAACCAAATTTATTCTTCCAGCTTCTCTCGGCTTTGTCACGGTGGAATAATGTAAAGTGCATCAAATATTTTTGTCTTTGCGGTGGCAATCAATGAAAAAATCAATTACTTGAGATTCGGGAAGTCGATGTGTTGGATGCCCGCTTTTGTTGAACTACCAGTTTCCTCCACCAATGAACAGTTTTTGTAAATTGTGTAAAAAAAATTAGAATTTCCTAAAGTAAGAACTTTGAACACAGAAATCCATTCCATTTTCGATTTAAAGCAATCCAGTTTCATCTTGAACTAAACCTAATTTTGGGTTAAAATCAAGCTCATTTTAGCTCAAAATAAAGAATTTTTGGTTTGGTAAAAACCGATCATCCCCAAATTAAATTATTAGCATCAAAAATTAAGTTTGATTGAATATTATAAGATAGAACCATTATTATTGTCAATAACTTCAAGATTTTCTAATTGAAGACTTGCAGATGATTATTGCCATATAGTTTTTACACTCACTTTCGTTCTCATCCATTCTGATCTACACTATTCACACTATTTCCATTCTTAACCCATTATAGCACACAAATGTGCATTTTCATTAAAAACCAATTAATCAACCAACTTCAAAGTCTCCAATTTGGAAATGTTATCTGCAGTCAAGTGAAACGATGCGAGTTCTTTAACCACAAATGCACTCAACGCCTAGTTGGCTTCTAGTTGGTCAACTAATTTGCGTCTGCAATGCATATGACACGACATACAATCAAAAATGACCGATTCGGCGTCATCGTCTATAAAAACTGTCCGGCTGACTGTCTGAGCTGAACCAGTGTGGTGTAGTATTATGGCCGCAGGCCCAGTTTTCATATCATTTTGGTAATAATTGCATGTTAACACAATATTGAAACAAGCAGCGGCATCGGACATCGAACGTTGGGTCTCGGTCTCGGTCTCTCGATATTAAAACGATAAGCGTCGAATGAATAGGTAAATGCATTTAAACTTGGCATCTACTGATGCGAAGAATGGGTATTCGTTGATTCATTTGGTCATATCGCAGCGTTAATGGATTTGTGCGACAATAATGAGTAATTATCAATGTATGTCACTCAGTTTGTAGGCTTGCGTAGCACAGATCTCAATTTTCGTTAATTCGTTTTGGTGAATGGAAACCAGTTTTTTACGTTTTGTTTCGTTTTCATTGAACTGTTTTGTTTTCTGGTAATACTAGAATTAATGTCAGAGTAATATCGTTAAATCTATGAAAAATTTGCTACTGTAATAATGGAATAATGTATAATACTATTGTGGAATTTGAGTATGTATCTAGAAAACGAGTTATTGTAAAATGTTATTTACATTTTTGTAGTTGTGAGTGAGAGTTGAACTCTTTCTTTAGATTGATTTTTTTTTTATAAGATTACATTTTAGTATGAAAGTTATAGTATCAAAAGTAAAAAAATTATCACTCCAATTGCCTACTTGTTTATATTTGAGGATAGCCTGAAAGGCTATCCTCAAAATTGTGGAAGTTAAAATTCAATTTCTTAAATGCAAATTGATAATAAAACTCTTTAAACCCATTAAATTCTGAATCTACCAGTCCAGCTCCGGTTTTCACTTTCAAAATGATTTTGCAGAAGTGAATTCATTAAATTGGGTTTCCTGTGCAAGTGTAATTGACAAGCATCGGGATTACCATTTAGAACATGCGAGATTTAAAATGGAATAAAACAACAAGTAGTGAAAATTTGAATAAGAAATGGCCATTGCAGTTTTTATTGTACATGCTGACCGAATAGCTCAATTTTCAATGGCCTTGTGTCACAGTTTGGCTGATATACCCACAATGGCTGCGCGAATGTTTTCTTCGAGGTCATACAAAGTCATGTTGAAAGAATAGTGTTCCCCATCGAATTCGGCAAAGATATATTCTTATATCATGGCGATATCTGTGGAAAGGCGGAAATGGATAAATTTTGAAAGGCTTCAATACTGGCATCATCAGCTGCAAAATTTTCCTCTTTACGCGTTTATCGTAGACGGGCTTGTATGCTTCTTGCAGTGTAGAGTTAACTTGGATTCCACTAAATTGCGTATAGCACGCATATTAGGCGTAGAATGACGCCCATGTTTTGCGTGGAAACCCCTTTGCGTTTGAAAAATCGAACACGATTTTTTTTATAATAAATTTAGATAATTGCCAAACGTTGGGGAAGAGTAAATTTTTTCATGAAATGGTAAACCTTTCTGAATACAAAATACACTACAAGTCAAATATTGAAAAATAAATATGGTCGCCAGGAGCCGTCAAAGTTCAGACATCCCAATTAGTAGACCCGATATAATGCCAAGTGAGTTCAAAACGCGAAAATATTCCGAACGTGAGTAGTACACCAGTTAAACATATTATAGACTTCGAGTTCTAAGCATCGAAGTCGGGCGGATAGCTAAATATGTGGATAAACAGTCATACACGCTGCTAGTTCAACAAAAGTAATATACCCTTTCACAAACAAAAAGCAGGGCATATATAAAATGAAAGTCGTATGAAATTTAATAAACCTATTAAGAATGTTGTTTATGGAAATTTCTCAGCGGGTCACCGAAATATTAAAACATACAAATAGCTCATAATAAATGAGTGTTATCTGATCCAAACCAAATTCTCTTTTTTATATATGTTTTAAAGTTTTAAACGAACGAAACTATTATCGTACTGTTTTCGGATTGATTTTCAAACTAAAACGTAATTTTTATTCCACATTGCAATATTTTTTATGCACAATAGTTAAAATGCTTGTTGACGTCAGCTTCAGACTTACGTCTGAGCAACTTCACGTCCGACATTACATTCAATAAATCGACAAAACCGAGAAAAAAAACCTCATGCTCAGCCTTGTAACTGAAAAATTCAATGGCAAGTCCACAATTACAGCGATTCAGCATCAGCTTTAGTATCTGAAAGGCAAGGCACACAGTTTCGCGATGACTTGCTAAAAACCTCATCAACAACTCCGGACTGCAAGCAACAACTTAAAAAAAAAAAGGCAAGCGCACAGATGCTGGCAATTCTCAGCTCGAATTGCTGCTGGCTATAAACCAGGCCTGCCTACATATTCTACTACAAATACTGCAAATGAAGCAGAATATACGCAAAAATTTTCAGCCGCTTCACGCGAGGCATTTAAATGATGGAAATGACGTTGTATATTTGAGAAGTTTGTCTCTGTGACAGATGGGACTCGAAACACCGATTGAATGAATGATGCAAGTCGTTTGAAGTCCATAGATACATTCAAACTGCGTCGCAATTTCAAAGCAAATTCTGAAAGGGAAGTTGAAGTTTGAACAAAGCTTAATTAGCGTTTAAAATAAAAATAAAATTGGCAAAACTTGGCGCGAAGTTTTCGATTTTAGTATTTCCTTATATGCGACTTAATTTGATTCAAGCCAAGCAAACAAAGTACGAATTTGCGATTTATTAGAATCGACACTAATTAGAAATTGTTTTCAGTTTCTATTTTTCGGCCATTGTTGTGAAGGCAATGACGTCTGGGTTTATGCTTCGATTTAGTTTGAGTTTTTTTAGAACAGCTTTATCATCCATAAAAATAAAAAATTAAATGAAAAAATAATAATAAAGCAAAGAAACTCGAAGCCAATCTTGAAAAAGTGCAAAGTCTTTGTGTTGAAGCTGAGTGTGGCAGTCAAGGACGTTTCAATTGTTTTCTATAAAATCGTGAGCTTCTTAACTGCGACCGATCAGTTTTTTATTTCGTTTCATTTTTTGAGTGCTCAATCACTAGAATGCTTCCATTTTCATTTAAGCCACTCCAAAGTCAAACAAATCCAGTCGGTTACGCTTGGGCTTGTGACGAGATCATGATTCTGTTATGTAACATTGCTATGAATAGAAAATTATTTCTTTTTTGCTTGTCAGTTGATTAATGTGGCAGATGAAGTCTAAAAAAAGTAGGAATGTAGATCATTTTGTCATGTATCCGATTAGATGTCAAGGTCAGCCTGAAGAAATTCACTTTCTACACAGAAAAAAAGAAAAAAACATTCTAAAAATAGGTTTTAAATTCTTGTTTTTATCCGAAGGCATACTTAAAAATTTGAAGTACGATTCGTACTAAATTTTCTTGAATCAAGTACATTACGGGTTAAATTTGTAAATCAAGTGCGGAAATAAGTATAAAAACCTAATTTCAAGATCAAATCTGTATTCAAGTCAGGTACAAATGTCTCAGAATGTCAATAAGTCCTTTTTGACTTGAAGTGAGTTGAAATTTCTGAAATCAATCTCTGAGAGGGTAAAAACTACCTGAGAGGAAAATACAATTGCTCTCTCCATTATTCCAATTTCTGCTGACCGACAGTAAATGAGAAAAGCAATAGTGATTCGGCAACTTCTTATATCGGATGCCCGTTAGGTTAGCCGAGGTAAGACGATGACACTTTCCAGCGCCTTTTGAATTTGTCCATGGTTCGATTCCACCAAAGAACATTTTTATAAACCGTTGTAAGTACAACAAATTAAATTATAGTTTTCTAAAAATAGAACAAAAAAAAATGCATTTATTTTTTTTGTTTTGTAGCCTGTTTGTATTCAAATCAATCCAGTTTTTGGCCAAATTTAAGAGTTTCGGGTTTGAAAACAAGTTCTTGAACCAAGAATTTTGCACTCCATTTCAGAAAATCCATACATCCACAATCAACATACTAGTGATACCGCTAGTTAATTAATCCAAGTACGGAAATCCTGGAACTTTTATCAGTTTATAAATAAAATACTATCATAATAAAAACAAATAAATCTTGAACAAAAACAAGAGTTACATAGTCACGATTCCCGTCTATGTTATACTCTAATTACGGACTGTACAAACAATCAAACATTTGATATGTCAAATGCAGATCATCCCAATTCATGCAGAATCACACTGTTAAATACCATGAAATGAGCTATTTCTCTACAGATAATTTTATAACTTCAAATAACTTCATTGAACAATAGTATGGATGCACTTAAACGCTTTGTATGAGGTAAAAAGCGAAAACATATAACAAGTCTAATCTTAGAACTAATTCTGTAAAATCATAACTTTGAAGAATTATCATAGATTTTGTTCGTAAAAATTCATTCTTTATGCAAAAAATACAAACCTAGGCAACCCTATTTATTTTTTTTTTCCTACTTAAATATATTTATTGCCTTCATTATACCCTGCACAATAGATATGTGTAATAATGAATATTACGTATGTTATGTTTGTTGAACTGTCAAAATGCATAGCGAAGGAAGCATCTGAGATCCCATAATATAATATATACGTAATCAGCGCGACAAGACATGTCGATCTGGCCATGTCCGTTTAGTATACAAAACCACAAAGGTGAGAGATGTTTTTTATGGGCGCTACTTCAAAAAGTGGGTGTGGCATATCAATACTCTATAAATTCATAAAGCTAGATATCTAAAAAGAAAAATGCGGGACAGACGGACATGGGTACGTCGACTCAACTTGTCGAGCTGATAAAGACAAATAACTATATACTTTATTTGGTCTACGATGCCTCCTTTTATGCATTACAAACTTTCAGAATCACTGATAGTACTATTTCACACTATGTCTGAATGGATTAATAATTGACTGACATTAATACAGTCAGACAGCCAAACGGACATGGCTAGGAAGACAACCTCGTCGGGCTGTTCAAAAATGTACTCGTATATAAATAATTAATAGCGTATCTGAATGTTCCTTTAAGCCAATTCGTCAAAAACAGTCAAAATTTTAAATCTTTTCATAATGTGTGCAAAAAGTATAATAACTCCACGTTTACGTTCCATAGCACACTAATTGTGATTTCAACAACAGTTCTTTATTTATTTGCAAAGTACTACCAATTTTACAGTTGTAGAATTTGTACTTTTCAAAAGATTTTAATTGGTTCAAGAATTGCTCCATTACTTCTTGTTGGCCCGATACTTTTATAGACAGTTGAGACAACTAAAATACACATATCGGACTAAGAAAATCACTTATGAACATTACAGACCGAATGTAAAACATTTTATATTGGTAAAACAATTGTAAGGAGGAACTGGTTCTAGTTTGGCACCTATAGTTTATACCACATTTTTTTTATGTCATTATTTGTAGTCTCTGACGAAAGGGTGAACATGCAGGAGAGACATACATGGCTATAAAGACTTACCTCGTTGACCTAATCACAAATATGTACATTTTATAGGGTAAACAAACCTTATATTCCCGGATAACACTTATCTACATCTGAGGAGGGTTTAAAAATTATGTAAATATCACGTTAGTTACTTGGAACTGTAATTCAATTGACTGTGTGAATTTTCGCATTACATCGTAGTGTACGATAGTGTATGATTATACACTCTAATTTAAATTAGTTTTATTACTCTGCGCCATTTTGAATGTATCCCCTGTTCTTAACAATAAAATATTATTGAATCTAACTTTAAGTGGTTTAGTTGTTGTCCGTTCACTGCAAAAGTGCGAAAAAGTGAGTGTGGAGTCAGCTTTAAGATACTCGTAGCATATATGTATCTATGAGTATTTGTAGTTTTTTTTATATTGTATCTGTAGATAAATGTATGTATTATGTACTTATTCATGTCTCGCCCCGTAACTAGCATGAGCTCATATTTATTTTTATTTCGCTACTTTTGGCGTTGTCGACGACGCTGATGAAGCAAATTGCAAGTCATTTGACAAGCCGCTGTTGCAGCGGCTCCCGCTGTTGTTGAAATGTTGACTTGCCTTTTTCTATTTTATTTATTTATATATTTTTTATTTACATATTTGCTACAATTGTCCGCTTAGAAATATATTTTCTGCATTTATTAAAGCATATTTCAAATTGTTGAATTTTTGCCTTAATGAGCAGCGTCAGCAATTACAACAGCGCGAATGGTTAATAATTGCAGTAGTTGGGCACCCAACTCAAACATCATCATTACTATTTATATGCAATTGCATTTAGTAAACTTGTCTTCAAGTTACTATTTATTTGCATAGCTAAATATGATGGATTTTTTTTATTTATCTAAAATAAATTATATATTTTGTATATTTTTCGATGCAAAAATGCAAATTCATTATTAGAATATTATTCTAACATATTTTTGTACACTTATCTAACGTATGAAGTTCTTATTTATTGTACAAATAAGTGTATAATACACATTAGTTTTTTAATAATCAACATAACAGCCAGTTCAGAGTATTTTATAGTCGTGAATAAACTACTTCTCCATTCTTACTTGTTTTTTTAGATGAAGTTGTTCTATACTTGAGACGTTCTGTACTGGAATTTAGTAAAATTCAGACGATCAAATATGTGTGATTAAGTACTGAATTGTATTAAACTTTTTTCTTCCGTCACTTCTTGATGAACTTTGTAGGGGTTCTCAATGATATATAATAAATGTGTCAGTTATATATCTAGTTATTACGACACATTTCATGTTTTGACTAATTTCATAAAATCTTAAAATCCCAGTTTATGCGATATTTACATCATGATTTGAGCTGAAATCTGCCATCTTATTGGTAAAATAACATATTCATAATGTACAAAATAGAATGTAAATAAATATAAAATAGAAATATAAAACGCAGAAAAAGACCGAGCTTCTGTCTAGAGAAGACTTGGACAAACTAAACTCACAGTATAGATTCTATAGGTACCGACCGCATAACTACAAGAGTATAACTTCAAATTTCATAACTCCGTTTTACAGCAGTGGTAAAAAATAAAATTCAGTTTTAACTTTTTTAGAAATATTTCTTCTAATTGCGTATGCCTTGATTTACCTCAAAAATTACTTACCCTAATTTGTAATATAGTTTTTATAATGCAAAATTGGAAGGCAAATCAAGGCATAATACGAAAAAATACGGTGTGTACAGAGTAAAATATATACGACCATTTCGACTATAGCTCTTTCTTATTACTATGAAAATTATTTATTAAATTTAAAAATCATTGAGAATTGTTTGAAAATATTTTATTTATTATTTTTAAAGTAAAAAAAAAAAACAAATAGTTTTCAAAATATCTAAAAAAGCAATAACAAGTGCATTATTTTTAAACTCGAATACCTCGGAAACGGTACCATTTAGACAAATGGCATAAGAAAAAATATTGTTCCTCTTGGCCTCAGCTATCACGTGGCTAAGTTTGATGAAAAGTTTACGAGACACCCTGTATGCGAACTCCTCTGCTCCACAAAATTTTTGACAAAAATAATGTTAAAAAAACTAAGTGCAAAATTTTGGTCTATTATTTCAAAAGCATTCAACTTATTTTTAAATTTTCAAAAACACATATCTTCCATCTGCTGGCCGAAATTACTTCTCAAGAAGTAATGAGTTTCACACACATCCGAAACTACTCACTCGTAAATTGATGAATGCGATCGCTAACGAAATGTGACAAACGTAAAATATTTTTTTGTTGGAGACCGAAATAAAAAAAAATAAAAAAATAATAGTTCAGTGGCACGAGTCAAATATCATTGATTTGGAATCTTAAAGAAGCTGTGGTGATAGAGTTCGATACAAGCAAGTTGCGGTGGTGGTCTGCTGGATTATTCATTTGTGTCTGCATACAATATTTACAGGTTTTTTAACTAGTCGAGTAATTAATCATTTATTTCAATAAACTAAGAACGAAAATTGTATATGAATGAAATCAAATGAGTAGCGGAAAGAGAAAGAGAGAGAGAGAGAGAGAGAGAAAGAGAGAGAATGTGACAGAGAGAGAGAGAGAGAGAGAGAGAAAGAAAACGAGTGCTAAGTAAATTGAATAAAATTGAATCACTGCTTTTGAAAACTAAAGCCCGGAAGTTGTTTAGAGATCAACCCAAAATTACTCGGCCCGCACCTATAAAATCGAATTACGCGCATTTCGAGATTTGACTTTTTTTTTGAATTTTTGAGACGTGATCGTTTATGGATTAGGCAGATATCATATCGTGGTAGTCGGACGGTGCGGCATGGTGGCGATTTTGTTGGCGTTATCGTGCCGACAACCTACAAATGTATCTGAAAAGAGCATTAAGTAACGGCTGACATAGTTTCCGAAATGACAACAGCAACAATGAAATTAAATTCAATACTGAAAACGAGTGAAGAATTCTCAAAGAGCGAGTGAGGTGGAGCGTGTTGTGCTGTAAAAAATTGTAGAGTCATAAACGCACAATAAATCATAACGAATTTTTGGATGAGACAAACATGCCGATGTCGACGTCGACGACAGCCAACCTTATATGACGACGGCTTCAGCTGCGTCCTCCTTCTCGGAGTACATAAATGCGTCGGCGGGCAGAAGATTCGCTGCTGCTTTGAAATATACAAAATCATGCAACATTCAACATAATCCTACGCAACTCAGCAGCGCAGCAAGCAACGACAGTGTTCCCTCGAGAGCGCCAATTTTGAAATGTATCAGATGTAGTCCTCGCACTCGATGACCAGTTTTCTCTCCATAAACTAACGCAACTATCAGCAACTTCTCGCCTTTTTCAACATTCGCCGCTCGATTTATATCTGCTCTTCAGCCCTGACGGCGATCTCGTCCAATGCATGCCGGCCGGCCGGCCATGATGCGGCATATTTCGTAAATTGGCTACCTTCCTGCGTTCGTTGCAATTGGCACTCTTCTACAGATATAAGCAAATACAGATACAAATACACCCTTGGAAATGGATACAGCGTATCATGCCATGTAATGACAATGCACTTTGAAGGTCTGCGCTACTCTGCTCTGTCCTTCGCCTTGCAGCGTCATGGAATTCAGTTTCCAATTCTCCATTTCGAGTTCGACATGGTTTTCTTCATAGTCTGAGTCTGAGTCTGAGCCGTATTTCATTGGAATTGTTTGCTGTCATTGTATCTACAATATGTATTTGTGGATTGCGTTGAAATGAAATGATACGCACTTATTAAAAACGAATTAACGCCGCATGCCGTCAATTGTTTTCTTCTGCTGTTATTTTTGTTGTTATTTTTAATATTATTGTTTTTATTGTGTTTTTTTCTTCAAGATTATCATTATACAATCGATACTCCTTTGAATGGATTTATTGAAATTATTAAGAAATGACACAAGTCAAAAGAATGAAAAAATAAATATCATAAAAGAATCTGGTTACTGAACTTTGAAGTTCAGCCAATTATTTCAATTTAATTGAGCTAATAATATTGTTAATATGTTTCTACATACTTCACATAAAGCAAAGTTCAAAAACATTAAAATTTGAGTCCAAAATATCTACAAGTTTTTGGTAGTCGACTAAGAGATACCATAAAAGCAGTGTTTAGGTTATTTCGTAGTCGATTACGAGATACCCTGCAGACAAAATGGGCGTGTCTGACCTTAGCTTATGACACACATAAAAATTGCCCATGGTTTTCTACAACCATTTGTTGTTAGAAAATTGTCAAAGCAACATCTTGATTGATGCGAGCGGTTTAGATATAAACTTGAAAATTATAAAACTTGGTGGGAAATCATTTGAATTTGCGAGTATCTTCTTTCTAGCGGAACATATATGCACCACAGCAAAAAACGACCGTTTTGGAAAAATAAATAATATTCTCGTATTATATTTTTATGTATTTGAGTTAAATTTTAATTAAAATACGGTTTTTCATTTTAGTATATTTTAACATGTCTAATATGTAGCTAACAAGACAAACATCACCACACCACCCCCCACCCTAAAACTTTTATAAATAAAATTTGAGTCCAAAAACAATGAGAAAATTATGTGTATTTGAAATACGGCCATTTTTTAAAAGACTTGGTAGTTGCAATGAACTTTCTTATTTAAAGTGCACGCACTCAACATTTGATTCTGTGCTTTCAATAGTCAGCTTAGCAAATAATATAGTTTTATCTACAAAATCACAAAATGGTGGGTTTGGCTGGCAGCTAGCCTTAAAATTGGGTGGGATAGCCACATTAGTCTAAATTTGAACTATCCGTGCATAAGAAGCTAAAATACATAATACATTTTTTTTTTTTATAATAACACTTTAAAACCTTGTATAGTAGGGCGTGTCAAGATGTTTTGTATACTCGTAAGTCGTTTTAAATTGTGATTTGTTTCAGAAACTTTCTCACAACAAACTAATTCAATTTTTGTTTAAGAGGTAGCTAAAAATAAAAATATTATTTTCTGTGAATTTTGTTTGTATGTTTATTTTTGTTTCATACTATACAAACATTTAACACTCATAATACTGGCTATTTTTTTGCTTTTTACAAAACACTCTTGCAAATAAAAACTTAGCTTGCAGCAAAAAAGAGTTTTTTTTTTAAATGCCGTTAATATCGTCTATACATATATCGAAATTTTCGCTTTTTAAAAAATATCCAAATTCAATATTTTCCGCATTATGTATAAAAACAAGAAAACCCGTTAACTTCGGTTGAAGCGAAGCTCTAATACCATTCACACAAAATTTTAAATAGTATTGGAAAACATAAATGTGGGTGTTTAAATAGGGGCTACCCAAGGAAGTGGGCGGTACACGCCCACTAGTTGGTGTGTGTATGTAGCGACCATCTATAAGATGCCACCATATCGAATTTCAAGTTGACGTTTTTCATACAAATGCATAAAATTGCACGGTGGGACTACCTCAAAAAGTGGGCGGAACACGCCAATTTGTATATGTATATGATCAAATCAAATTTCAAGCTAATATTGATTTAAATAAAAAATGTTTTCATAAAAAACACAAAATTGCACGGTGGGTTTGTATGGGGGCTACCCCAAAAAGTAGGCGGATTACGCCCATTAGTCTATGTATGTTAAACGGCTGTCTATAAAAAGGCTCTATATCGTATTTCAAACTAATATTGACATTAATAAAGAAGTCTTTCCTACAAAAACACAACAGTAGGCAGTATGTTTGAATGGGGGCTACCCCAAAAAGTGGTCGGACCACGATCGTTAGTATATGTATGGTAAGCGGTTGACCACAAAAAGGCACCACATTGCATTTCAACCTAATATTGACTTGAAAAGTGGGTGTGGCGAGACAATCTTGATACTCTATTAAACTGCAATAAAATGAAATATATGTATATGCAAAATTTCAAATGGATAGCATAAAAATTGGTCCATTGGACGGAAATACGGACAAACATACAGAAGGACAAGGCTAGGTCGACTCGTCTCATCGAGCTGATCAAGAATATATATACTTTAAACTGGGGTCTACGATGCTTCCTTTAATGCGTTACAAACTTTCAGACAAGCTGATAATAATATTTCACACTGTGTGAATGTCTAAAAGAAGTCTATCGATTTTTTTTTTCTTTTTCTCAAGTAAAAAATGGTTTTATGGCCAAAATATCATGCATCAATATCATGAAAATATATAAATGAGACCCTTATAATTATTTAATTTTTTTTTTTACGTTTTGATTACTCGATGAGGCCCGATTTGAACTCTTTGTACCACTCGTATGCCTACATTTTTCGCATTGTCGACTCTCCAAAGGCTTTCTTGAAAATTTTAAAAGCAACACTTTCTTTGCAACACATAATTTTAAACAAACTTTGCCGTCTTAATCGCATTTAATGCAAGTAAATTGTATACGTTCTGCATTATTTCAATTTAATTCGGAGGACATTTTTCTGAATGGGGATTTGAGTTTGCTAGGCAGCCTGTCTCCATTCTTGAGACGATGGCAATTAATACACATCAAGAAGAGTTTGCAATAAAATTGCACAATAAATATTCAAAGATAAACGCACACCTTGACACTTCAAAACGAAACTTTCTCGCATCTGTCAAACGTTTTATTTCATTTTGACGGACAACTGCAAGTCCGATAGCAAAGTGACGTCAAAGCGCTTAAGGGGTTGGCGCTTGTGGCAGCGAAATATTATTTTTTAATTTGTACCATAAACGCGGGTGGCGTAGGATTTATTGGGCTATGAAAGGGTCCAAAAACCTTGTCCACCAATAATACAAACAACAACAGCAGCAAAATTAACTATACCAACTGTTCTCGCCGTTCACGGCGGAAAGTACAAAAGCCGCGGAGTCTATACAAATGTTGTCAGTTCGCGATGCGGCACCATAATTAATCAAAATCAAATAAGGAAATGTTCTGCTTGTATAAGAAGTAAAGAAATGAGGAAAGTACTGCCGCACCAAATAAAAAAGTGGTTGGAAAATGGTCGCAGACCTTGTTTCAACTCAAGGGCAGCATGAAACATTTCCCTTTGAATGACAGTCGAAAGGGTTAAACTATACTGAAGAAAAGTGACTTTAGATTAAACAAGTTTTTAAGTTCAGTATAAAATATATCTTTATTTGAAGCACCTGCTACATTAAACTGTATCGCAACATTGATAAAGATCATTTGAAGTGGCAAAGCGGAGCTTGGAGTTGGGGCTGCTATCAAATTTAGTTACGCTTCATCAATTTCAATTTACAGAATTTCGTTTTGAGCAAAATTGTGTTCATCTAGAAGCTGTCGATTTGATATATATATATATTTTTTTTTTCGCATTTATTGATGTTTCTATCAAAATGTTTGTTCGCATTTCTGCTTCGCTTGACCAAAAGTATCTGAAGCATAAAGTTGTAATTTATAGATTTCATTGCTCGCTGTTGTAGGTTAGTGACAGACGGACAGACTGGCAGCCAAAATGGACGAAATCGACTTTGTTGTATTTCATTCGATTTGCAGTTGTTGTGTTTTTCGATTCAACATAAACATAGATTAATGACATTCTTCAGGCCGATGACAGCTTATTTTCAATGAAGTGATTTTGTTTTTATTGTTATTTGGGGTATATTGAGTAGTAAAGACCAGTACAGTGTAAATATGGAGAAGGATGTAAATTTTAATATGTGGAGGCTAGTCAATATAGTCAATATATATATTTGTATATTTGTAAAAATCATGATTCAAAGAAAAAAATAACAAATTAGGTACTGCTTTAGAACACTATAAGACACTTTGTTTACTTGCTTAATATTTTCTTTACATATTTCACTTATACAGCTATGTTACAGAAACCGCGTTCGCCTTAAAATCTCCAGATTTCGTTAAAAAAAAAAACAACTGTATGAAATCTGGTGATTTTGAGGCGAAAGCGTTTTCTGTAACACCTCGATAGTGTGAAAATTCTCTTATGATTGCATTTTTGCCAAACATGAAATATTAAGAATTGGCAATAGTCTCTTTTGTCTTTCACGGTATTGCCAAGTGTCGGTGTTGCGTAAAAATATATGTTGCTATATTTAAGTAGCTCCCATATATGTACGTATAAACATAAATTCTATTGCAACATGTTTGAAGGGTATAGCAGCTACGGTTTAATTTGTAGCTTGTTTTATTTTTTGACTAGCTTGCATCATTAATATAAATATTTACAATGCAATATTTGACTCATTTCAGCGAATGGCTCTTATCAGCCAGGCATGGAGCCGAAACGCCAACGCACCGCCTACACACGGCACCAGATACTCGAACTGGAGAAGGAGTTTCATTACAATCGATACCTGACCCGACGACGACGCATTGAAATCGCACACACACTGGTACTGTCGGAGCGGCAAATCAAGATCTGGTTTCAAAATCGCCGCATGAAGTGGAAGAAGGACAACAAATTGCCGAATACAAAAAATGTGCGCAAGAAAACCGTCGATGCAAATGGGAATCCAACACCGGTAGCAAAGAAACCGAAGCGGACCAGTGCCAAGAAGCAAGCCCAACAACAGCAGCAGCAACCACACCAACAACAACAACAACAACCAGTGATGAATGAGGTGAGAGGACTCTTAAAAAATCATAATACATAAGATCATTTTTTAATGCAATCGATTTCTTCTGTTTCCTTATATTTTTTATACATTTAGTGTCTGCGTTCCGATAGCTTGGAAAGTATCGGCGATGTCAGCTCGCTGGGAAATCCGCCTTATATACCCGCTGTAACTGATGCAGCAAATTTACTTGGTCCATCTCCTGGTTCGGCACAGCTTCAGCAGCAACAGCAACAGCTGCAATGTGCCAATGGTGGTAATAATTATGCTGGATCTCAACATATACAGAATAGTCATACACAGAATAATAATAACAACAACAACAACAGTAGTAGCCTCAACAATAACAATAATCAATTGCATACGGGTATGCATCAGCAGCAACATCAGCAACAACAACAACAAGATCTCATTAACAATCTGCAGCACATCAAACAGGATTACGATCTAACCGCATTGTAGAATCTCGAAATCCGTTGCAATATACACACTTTGATCTAGTTAGAGTACCATGACTATGTATAAATCTATCTCTCTCTCTCAAAAAAAGTTCCAGTTTTAGTATATCAAAGTTTAATTCGGTTAACCAAGCGTGCTTAGGATGGTTATTGTAATATTTCTGTAATACGCCTGCATGAAGATACTTAAACTAATAGGTACATTAAAATCAGTCCCATATTCATGTGACTCACCACTTGAGTCCAGTCTAAATTATTATCTTTATTGTCTTGTTGTTTTCAAATCGTTCTTAAAATTGTGTTCTAAATGCATTTGGCGAACACAAACCAATTCGGAAAATACAGTGAAATAGCTTAGTAATATTTAGCATATAATTCGACCATTAGATAACCATAGCGTTATATAGAATACATATGTATCGCTTAAATGTTTATATTCACATAAGTTGTACTATAATCTTATAGGGAATAGATTTAATTAAGCATAATATTGTATAAATAGATAAAAATTTAGTATATGCGAGTAGATGTCATAGGAGTAAGAGGTATAAATATGTTTGAATGTAAATTTTAATTGTAAACATGATTATAGACAATATTAAAACCAAATAAAATCGTAAAATCTGTTAAAAAATATGTTGTAAGTTGAATGGAATATGTTTTTTCATTGGTACACACCTCGTAGGTGTGTAGAAAAAAAATTTATTTTTATTTTTTTTCGAAAAGTATTTATTTATTCTCTCATCAATAATAATTTTGTCCTCTTCAAAAGAATAGCCCTCAAATATAAAACACTTGTGCCAGCGCATATTCCAATCATCAAAGCACATCTTATATTCGCCTTTTCGGTATGCTTTTTGGCGTGAACCAGCGGACTTTTTACCTTTGGGTACAGGAAAAAGTTCCAAGGGGCCAAGTCCGATGAATACTGTGACTGAGGATTTATTATGGTGTTCTTTTTGGTCATAATATTACGAACAAGCATGGTCAAAATTTAACAATTTTGGAACAACCTTCGCTGCTACATGTTCATCCGAAAATATTGCATATGACAGCCGATATGCCAATATCCTCAGCAACTTCTCTAATACTGACGATTTTCCATAACAATTTTCTTCACTGCTTCAACGTTTTCATCGGTTGTTGACGTGCTGGTGCGTCCAGGACGAGTATCGCCATTAACTTCTTCTCGGCCTTCTGTGAAGAGCTTTCACTCATTATAAACATTTTTTTTTTGTTTAAAGTACAGTCGCCAAACGCCACAGTCAAAATTTTAAGTGCGTTGTACTACTTTATTTTATTTTTCACACAAAATTTAATACAGATTCTTTGATCCATTTTTTTCGATAGGAAAAAATCACCAACCACACCAAAACACGTCTAAATAAAATAAAAATGTAAAAAGGTATAGCTAGATATATAAGGGAAAACTGCCCCGCTGCTTTTTTATTTAGACTTGGGGGATCGTTTTAGTACTAAATAAAAATAAATCAGTCAAATTTTCCGCTCTTAATCTCGAACAGTTTCCGAGATTTTCAAAAAAAACCTTTTTCCGATTTTTTTATTTTTTTAATAGTAAAATTGAAAATTAGCTAATTGTGATTTTTTTTCTTAATTTATACGAGTAAAAGGCATGAAAAAATATTTTTGTTAAAATTTTCAGATGAACAGCCGATTTTTAGCGAAATAAACAAAATTTTAAATTTTTCGCTTAAACCTTTTAACGATTTTTTGAAAAGTGTCACTCACCAAATTTTGACAGAAAATGTCTTTTATACTCCTTTATACTCAGGAATTTTTTCAATTTTTTTGAAGTGGTGGAACAATATGAAAAAAAGTAATTTTTTTTTATAATCTTATATTGATAATTGGTTGCACAGTGTTCAATTTTGATTAATTTTGAAAATTTTTATTTTTACATATGTAGATCGTAAGTAAAGTTAGTCTTCGTCACTGTCTTCATTTACTACAACATTAACCTTTTCCTCATTAAATAGACGACTCAATATTTCAGCAGGTCTTACTATTTTTGCCATATATCGAGCGTAAGACAAATAATATATGATAGCTGCAATGTGTGAGCAGCATCCGACAGTGCGCCTACTATTAGCACAATCACAACAATATCGACAAATTCCAGCGATGTCATTCGTATCTTGCTGATAATCAACAACGATATTTTCTTGAATTAATATGTCGAGATTTCACTTCAACTGTTGTTGTTCTGTTAACTCTGGAAAATCAGTCAATTGATCTGAATGATTATTTTTAATGCAATGGCTAGAGTATTATCTGGTTCTTTTTTCGAATTAATGGCGGCAATAATTTTCTCAGGAAGATCAAGTTCAGAATCAAGTCTTTTACCAAATTATTTACGTAAAAACAAGCAATTCGACAAAAGAAACTAGTTTTAGGAAGTGATTTATTGTCCACTTTATGATCTAAAAGCTTAAACTTCTGTTTCATATTGCCATGCACTGCTTCAACAACCCATCAAATTTTGGTGACGAAACGGGATTCATTTGACTCATCTGCAGTTAGCTACATTCGTTTACCTTTGAGAGCAGGAGTCAACACGTTAAATTCTAATTATTTCAAATAATTATTTGAAGATTATAATCTATCACATCACGAAAGCCTCGATCAACCACAATAATATCACCTTTATTCAGTAATTTAATTAAACCATTAGGATCATTTAAGAGGACTCTCATAATTTCAAGATCGTTCATATTAGCCGTATATGGCCCAAGCATGTCAATAACAACACCATTTGAGGTGCATATCGTGAATGGTTTGCACAATGGTTTTTGACCAGATTATGATTTCCTCTGATATTCATTATTTTCACTTTTTTGATGGCGAATATATGTTCCATCACAAATTAATATTAACTGGTCATCTTTTACTTGATGTTGTAGTAAATGAAGACAGTGACGAAGACTAACTTTACTTAAAACACTCTTTACGATCTACATATGTAAAGATAAAAATTTTCAAAATAAATCAAAATGAACACTGTGCAACAAATTATCAATATAATTCCTGAGTATAAAGATGTATAAAAGACATTTTCTGTCAAAATTTGGTGAGTGACACTTTTCAAAAAATCGTTAAAAGGTTTAAGCGAAAAAAAAATTTAAATTTTATTTATTTCGCTAAAAATTGGTTGTTCATCTGAAAATTCTAACAAAAATATTTTTTCATGCCTTTTACTCGTATAAATGAAGAAATAAAATCACCATTCGCTAATTTTCAATGTTACTATTAAAAAAAATAATAAAATCGAAAAAAAGCTTTTTTTGAGTATTATTTAAGAGCTGAAAATTTGACTGATTTATTTTTATTTAGTACTAAAACGATCCCCCAAGTCTAAATAAAAAAAGCCGCGGGGGCAGTTTTACCTTATATATCTGGCTATACCCTTTAGCCCGCTAAATTTGAAAACTCGCACAGTAAAACAAATATGTTTTCAAAACCATAAAAATATTTACCGACGAGACGATTTTATTGTGTCCGTCCGTGTGTCAATTAGTTTTGTAGTTAATTAGTCTGCTAAATCTGACGTGCCATTACTTAATATTCGATATATCCGTTATTTTCTGTATATTATAAATATTCGTAATTCCATCTACATATATGAACTGGGTGTATTTTTTTATCTCCATTTTCCGGGAGTGATTAAAGTGTCATATATTGGTCAGATCTGGCAATGCTATTGTCATTTGTGCTCAGCTTGGTTGCCATTTTATTATGAATAGACTAACGTCAATACAAAGCTTGCAAATATGTTTAATGACGATCTTGCATCATCGATGTTATCTGACACTACAACAGATTTTGAGCGACCTTCACGAGCGTAGTATTTGAGTGAACTAGGGCGACCATTCAAATCTATATACCACCGCTGTGTAGAGTCTTGCGATGGTGCTTTATGGCCATATAAACATTTAAGTTTATCGAAATATAAAAAGCAACCCTCGTATTGATAGCTCTGTATTCTTCAGCAGTTAAATAAGGTAGTCTCTCAGTTTCCAAAGTATTGATCTAAAAATCTGTAAGGAGTTTCTATGAGCCCATTCAGTATAGTATGGGCTACAGTCTAGGTCCTCCACGCTATTATACCTTGCACATAACATATAGAGAGCTTATATTGCGAGTTTGGTTGCTTTTCACCTTATCTAACGCAGTCTACTTTCCTCTTAGATAAACCTACAGAGGGACAAATACAATTAGATCAACTCGTCTCGTCGTCCTGATCACTGATACATAGAGGAGAGTGCTAGCATAAACGTAGACATTGTATCGAAAACTCAAATTTCATTCATGAACTTGGTTTAATGAATAAAATATTTTTGAGACGAAAGCGTTTTCATAGCACCCTCCTCCCATATTCTTAATGGGGTCTTCGATTTCACCTTCGCTAGTTGTGCTATGCTAATTTATATTTGAAGGTAAGAAATGAAGAGCTTAAATAGAAAACTGCTTAAGACTATTTATGTAATTCAAACATAATCAAAGTTATGTTTTTCGATTTTAGTACATCTCGCATCTATGCCAATTGCAAACAATGGGGGATCTGCAGCGCAGCCGAATAATAGTGAAGGTGCTACTGAACCAGAGCCGCGAAGAAATTTCCTCGTTACCATTCTTTGGGTGTGTTGGCCAAACAATGATTCAATTAACAATATTCTACATAGTCCAAAGTTTTGATGTTTAGTGTTAATATTTAGTTCTTTAGAATTAGTAAAGTATCAATTAAAAAAAAACTACAAATGTAAATACTCGACTAAGAATTAAAAAGGGAATTAAAAATATTACGATATACCAGGTTGTCGCAAAAGAAAAAAAAATAGCTTTAAAAATAGCTTTTTCTGGCGGTGCCACCTATTGGTAGGTACATGCGTTGGAAAGGTACATATTGCACCGTACTCACCTGAATTGGCTCCGTGTGACTTTTATGTATTTGGAAAACTTCATTTTCCGATGAAAGGACTTCGCTATGAGGACATTGAAGCCATCCAAAAAGGCGTCGACCGGCATTTTTAAGGACATTCCGAAAAATTACCTAAAACTCTCATTGGAAATGCTTATTGACCTTGCAAAAGGCTGTATCGAAGCACAAGGAAACTATTTTGAATAAAAAAAATCACTTTTGCATAATATTAAATTTTTGTGGTTTTTTTCGAACAGTCCTGTTTCTTTTGCGATAAACCTGGTACCAAGTCAACAATAAAAATGTTTCTTCCGTTTCTTAGTTTGTTAAACACTCTATAGATACCAGTAATCCGTATTATCTTAAACTAAGTAGCACATGCACAGTACATAGTCCACACAATAAAATTGACGGAATTAAATCTAATCGACTTCTGCTGAATCATCACTCTTTGTCAACTAATTAGGACAAATTTAAAGAACGCGGCTTCACGCTGCTCTCGCGCCGGTCGTCTGGTCTCGTCTAACTACCCCCGCCCGCCAGTCAACCAGCCACAAGTCTTTCCAGATGGGGCTTTGTTGTGCTAGCCCAGGAATTCAACAAGCCTTTGTTGGCAATCAACGTTCGAACTGAGCGCGCCCGATGCGCCGGTTCGATAGTGGCGTATGCTAACAAGAGTTCTTAATTAAAAATCGATTCGCAATGATTGATCACAAGCCATTGGCACCTGTTGGCTTCTGGAAATATGTTAACAAGGAGTCATCTTTCAAACTGGAAAGCAGCACTTGAGAGTTGCTAACGTTTTTCGTACGTTTGTCGTGCGCAAACTGGTAGTGAGTGACCAAGTGCATTTGCGTCATTTCGCATTCCAGGAATTATTTGTTAAGCTGAGCTGGACTGAAGGAGTGCACAGCGATTCCTGTTCTCTCTATTTGCATTGCGTTGACAATTCGACCAGAAAACTAAAACTAAAAACAGAACAGAACAGAACAGAAACTGCTGGCGGGCTCTCTCCTGACACCGCGAATCGCGTACAATCAATCTCCCAGTTTTGACAGTGGATTGTCTTGCTGCAACATGGAAACACTCTTAGCGATTAATTTATCATTGCGAAAAGATCTTCTGCGGCGGCGTATCTTCTTCGCTCACTGCGACCGTTGGTGGTGCATGACGCCAAAGTTGTCTTGGCCTTTGTATGGTCAACTGAAGTACTGAGGGACATTTGTGGAGTGGAATGGGTTGCACAAAGAGCGATAAAAGGATTAAGACCTACTTACGCGCCCCGAGGCGAGCATTTGTGCGCGCGAGCGGTGAATGAACACTCGTTCCCGATTCCTTTTGATTGTTGCCAGTCAAAATTAGCAGCTTAAAGTGATTACGTGAACATGAGCATGTGTTAGCGAAATAATTTAATACGACGCCGCAGCGCATCCCGCGAAACAGTTCGGCAACCTGTAATTAGACTCAACAGTAGCCAACTGTCAGTAGGTTCGGTAGTAATAAGGACCCACCGCAATATAATTAACATTAATTTTTAAAATACGTTGCTCATGTAACTAATGGAAATTTCATATGTCTCTTTATGGTGCGGAAGTGATATTATATTTACATATATACTGAATATGGACGTTTTGTAGTGAAGTTATTTAAAGAATTTGTAAGCGAACAAACGTGTTTATTATTTTGTTTATTTCTTATCTTGTTTGTAAAATACGGGGAAACCCATTAATTGTAAAAATTTCAAAATTCGTTCTATAAGTGCTCATGTTACAACAACTTTATGAAATATTTATATTAAAATATTAATTTAATAAATGGGCCATGCTTACAAGCCCATCCACAAAATTTGAAGTTTTTAATAGAAACAAATAAGAATCTTCTGTTCACGACTTCGAAATACCCCGCCTTTCTCATATAGACATACTCATCAAAAAAAACTTCTTGAACCAATAATTTTGTACTCTGTCTAAGAAAATCCTTACTCAACATACTATGAATCAATTGGAGTACGGAAATACTGGATTCTTCCGTAATGCTGCTTAGTTACATTGAAATGTGTGCATATAAGCGAGAAAAGTTGTATGTATATGGGCGTGGCATCCAAATTTCTATACTGCGTATTAATCAGACGCATCGATAAATTGGTTGCACTACTTTTTATAGTCTCCGCGATATCGGTTTTCAAACATATAAAAGATAGACAGAGGAACGGACATGGATATATAGACTTGACTATTGATGCTGAATATACTATGTGGGAACTACCACGTATCCTTCTGCCTGTTACTTACATTTGCACAAACTTAGTATAATCTTAGACCTCTAGGGCAAGGTATATCTATTTTATTACATAAACTATCAAAATGTGTGAATTTTAGCTGTCTCCCCGCCGCACTTCGCAAATCTTTGCGTCTTATATCATGTTTCTCAGAAAAAAACCCGCTGTGTATCAAATGTATTTCTATATATCGATTAAAATCGCGAACACTTTTCCAAGCATGTTGCATTCTTACACGTATGGCTCTCTTTCACACTCTGTGCATTGTTGTTACATTCTCCCCTTATAAACTAGGCAAATGGCTAGCATTGCCGTTACTTAGAACTCTACAAACTGTATTAGGCAGGTAGGTAGGCATAACATAGAATTATAACAAATATTTATTTTAAAAATTGCCGACCGATTTGATTTTTTTTTACTTCTGCTGTAAAACTGTTGCTAGTTGGATAATTCAAGCTTGGCAACTAAAAAGTAGATATCGTGATTTTCGTTTCTCTAAGTCTACTCCAGGCAAAGAACGGACATGGCCAGAATTATCTACTTTATGGGGTCTCCAATGCTTCCTTCCATATTAATAAGGCAATTTGATAAGTCTTTTTGAATTTCGAATTATATTGATTTGAAGTACCCAATCTGCATTGCTGCATTGTGTGTTTGACAGCCATTAGAAGCATACATGAAAGGTAGACATACGGACAGAAAGCGGTCGGTGCCGAAATTGACCTCAAACGTAATAGTGAGATAACTTCGAAGTAGTGTTTGACATTCATTAATCGCAATATTGTCAAGTGGATAGAATATGAATCCATTACATCACATCAGTGACCAAGTAGTAATGAAACAGTACTTTTCTTTGGTCGGATCGGCGCGGCATTCTGATTTTTGTTCATCTGTCTGCCTTTCATGTCTGCTCTAAATTGCTGTGAAACACAAACAACATTTTCTGAGTAGTATATTAACAGATGTTGCATTTAAAGTTACTACGCGGTTAATTCAAAAAGACACTAAATTATCCAATTGCCCTCGTATATGTGTACACTTTGACAGTTCAACAAATCCATTGGTTCAATAGGCTATTAGGGTTCAAAAATTCTTCGGGCTGCCGCAAACGTTAAGCTCGCAACTTATTTTTGGTGTGAGGGAACAAAAGAGGTATTAAAGTTCCAGGACAGTCAAGTCAGGCTATAAGGCAGAAGTCTCACTAATTCTATGTTTAAATAACTCAAAATTCTCTATGTGTGGACCGATGTGTGACAGCACACATTGTTTTAGTGGAGGATGATCCGTCTTCAGCAGTTGGTTCTCCTTAATTCGCCAAAAACTTCTGATGAACAAATGGTTGTGTACCATTGAGAATTGATTAATACTTTGTTTTTTCCAAAAAACTGTTTGCTACTGTTTGCTTGAATGTACTTCATCCTCGAACAACTTTTGTTGAATTTTTTTCGTCTTAGAACACCCGTTGCAGATGCATGATGCGTCACCTTTTACGATGTCATGGACGTGTTTTGAACCACTGTGGCTCTATATCTTCAACATTTCTTTGCACCAAATCTTCTTCACGGACAAATGTTCACATAATATCGTATGTATTCTGTTCCCACTAATGGCCCAATGATGGCTCAATATCACTGTATATCACATGAATGTCTTGTCTGATCAGTTCAATAGTTCATGCGCAACATCGATGTTTTCTGTAACAAGAAGTGTTTTCAACCTTACTTCAAATATTAAAAATTTTGCCTGAAAATGATAGCAAACCAAATGGAATCTAATAAAGAAAAAACGTTAACTTCGGTGGTACCGAAGTTTTAATACTATTCACATGAAGTTTCAAGCTGTGAACTTAGCAGATGTAAAATAAAAATATTTGTAAAAAGTAACAACCTAAACGTGGGATGTAAGTTTGTAGGAACCTACCACTAAAAGTGGGAGTGAAATGCACATTGATAATTATGTGAAGCCACCATGACAAATCTCAGGCTGGTTTTGTCTGAAATGGTAAATTTTTTAATGAAAACTCCCAAAGTGGGCGGTTGGTTTGTATGGGTTGCCCCCAAAATGGAGAAATCACATCTATTTCTCTACAGTGAGACGTTTTTCCATAAGAAACCACTATACTACATTTTAAGTTGATATTTAATATAATAAGAAAGTTTTCATACAAAATTCAGAATTGGAACATTTTAATCTTCTATTAAACTAAAATAAAGAAGGGAATAAGTACCAACATACAACCGGAAAATTGGAGCCCAAAAAGTGCACAACAACGGCCAGACAGACGAACATGTTTAGATCGACTTGTCTTGGCGAGCTGATCAAGAACATATATACTTTATGGGGTTTACGATGCATTCTTTAATGCGTTACAAACTCCTAGACAAACTGATAATAATATTTCACACTATGTATGAATAGTACAATATAAAAAATGTTTTTAGGCATTTACTAAAATCTTATTTTTCTTACTTTATTTATCAATTAATATTAAAGGTATTCCTGATTATGTCTTAATAATAAAAAAAAAAAAATACTAAAATAACTAATTGAAAAGTAGCAATTGGAATTACACAATTTTTACTCGATTGCGAATCTGTATATTCATGAAAAAGTTCTTGTATATTATATAAAAAATAAGCAGTACGATGCAGACGTTTCGTGTACCTCCTTAATTGTTTTTAATTGTTCGAAATTTGCTTCACAAACGTTTTTAAGGTGAACCATTAAACTTTTGTTAGGTTTTGAATCGTTGGGAGAATTATTTTTGAAATTATCTGCAGCAGATCTAAGGCCGTCGACCTCCTCGTCACGAAATTGCCACAGTTCATTTAGGTCTTTTGTTGGCGCAAAACTTTTGTTTATGCCACCAACGATTGAGTTTATAATGATGAAGAAAGTGTTCTTTTAGACAATAACTATTTGCAACCGTCAAGTTCCATCAAGTGGCAAACTTTCAAGTGGAAATTCTAATCCGATAACATACCAATAACTTCCAACAATTTTGTATTCGTTCAAAATGGATTTCCACTGCAGCTGTAGAAACTGTAACTGATGGCCTACACGTATAGATAAACTGATTACAATTTATATAAAGGGTCTTAAATGTTCGATAATACGCTAACTTATTTTCTTGTTTAGTTTGGAGTTGCTCTTACAAAAACTTCAAAAATAATGTTCGAATTTAGTGGTCAACTTTCAACTTTTTAATTTGAATCCTCTTTTTCTAGTTATAAGCATCGATGAAATCAATATTTTCATCATTAAGATCGAGTCAAAATAATTTACTTTTCTTTCAAAAGCAGAAACAAAATTATACATAATACAAGTCAAAAATTAATCCTGTCTCATCCTCTTTCATCCCGAATTATCCCAGCAAAGTCACCGACATAGTTCAACCCTTTCGGCTCTAAGCAAAATTTCCTTTTAAATGCAAAACAACATATTCCTGCCATGCATTGTGGTGTCCTTTCACCCTGTCGGCTGACTTTGGGTTGTGTTTGTGCGAAAACAAACAATTAACCCGTCTACTGTTGCTAATTTTAGCCAGCCAGCCAGCCAGCCAGCAAGCGATCGCTTTCAATTGATTGCCAATTTTGCATATTCGAATTCTAAAGGAAAAAAGGACGCAGACACATCGATACACTACGCCCACGTGCACGCCCCGTAAATGGCTGGAGGGAAAGGATTAAAGTGAGTTGCTTGCACAGCATGCGACAGTTGTGGGTGTCATTTGTCCCGACGACTGCGAAGATTCACCTCAGCGGCATTTAGCTTCAAAGTAGCGTTTAATTTTGACTTTTCTTAACTATTTATTGTTTTAAGAAAAATGCTGACTTGCACGCTTCATGTCCTTTTATGAATGCCGCGACGAATTCCATTTGTTTCCTGTGGCTACCGTTCTGCAAGTAGCAAACGGAATGCGAAATGCCAAATACTGAGAGTACTTATGTACTTGCAGATAACACAAATAGGTATTCTTTTATTGAGTATATTACAAAAATTATTTATATCTTTGCTAATTAGCTAACAATATCAGCGCATTTATTGAATCTACTGAATTTGATATTTCTTTTGACGTTTAAACAAATGCATCTGTCAAAACAAACAATCAACTGGAATCAATTCTCATTAAACATGAATTCGAAACAAATTTACGATACAAAACAAAAAAAATTCCAAATCCAAACAAATTCAAAACTAAAGAAGTGAAGTACCGACTGCATAAATCAAAAGGTGCAAAGCGATGCCGCACCGAGTTACAATTATTGCAACAATGAACCTCAAGTGTGGCCTCGAAAATCAATCAAGGCTCATCATAGTCATCGGATTGTATGCCCCTCAAAAGCGCTGGCGAGGCGAGCCCTTCTGCTTCCTCCTTGAGAGGCTTTAGGCAGCGTCCATGCCGTGTAATTAATGTGTGGCCATTTATTAAATTGGCAGTTTAGTCTTCGCCGCCTGCGGTTGGCCAATTGCTTCGACATAAGGCATGCGTGGATTGGATGGTGCGTTGGGATGCGTGCTCTGCTCAGCCTAATTTGTAACCATTAGCCCATGTATTATGTTCATGGATGGATAGGTAGATAGATGGATGGCTGTGCTGATGTTTTTGTATTAAAAATCATTTAAATAAATGGTTCGATTTGTAAACTATCGACAATTATGTATTCCATGCCTTCGTGAGACTGTATTTCTTCGAAGTGTTCTTTTTGATGCAGTCCATCAAATTGATTAAATACTGCTCAGAAATTGGTGTGAGAATCATGCGTGGCATATTTATTTCAAATTTGAAATACATATTTTAGAGGATTGTGATACAAGCAGTAATTAATGATGATATTTATCTCTTAGAATAGATTTTCTTTAAATACTAATGGATGTGGTAAATATTGGTCAAATCAAAACAATGGGAAAGCCCATCAAAAAGAATTTTAGTTCTAGGTAAAATATCTACAAAACTAAAACATTTGTAACAGTTTGTAATAGACATCCGTTTGAAACTTGATATAGTGAATTTCTGTAAGCAAAACCATCAACAAAATTACCATTTTACAGTCACTAGAAGGCATAGCTTTCGTACAAATACCTGAAAGTGAGCAGTGAATTGTATGAAGTTTCCTACACTTTCTCCTTTCTATAATATTTTTCCTATAATATTTAAAAATATTTGTAAAAGTGTCGATTTAGTTGCAATTGTTTCACCACTCTTGAAGTATCTATTGCAAGGGCACAATATTTATAATGTGATGTCGCTAGTATGTCCACAATCAATAAAAAAAATAAAAAATTTAAATTTTCCCGTTGGTGGTTCGAAACCATGGTTTAAGATAGAGTTGGTTGAGTTTGTGCAGTTGAAAATAAATAATTCTTGTCTAAGAGTATAACAAACAAACGCAGAATTTTTATAAAACATAAGCTTAATTACTCTTCGCACTTATAACGAAAGTTGATCAATCTTAACTATTAAACTCTTTTCTTTTATCTTGGACTAATTTGACTTGATTTACAGTAACATCAAGTGCTATTATAGTCTTCATTTTGAGATTTTACAAGAAACAAAAACTCAATGCAAAAAGGCAAAAAGACAAAACAAGGCAAAACAAGGAAAAACAAGGCAAGGTGGACTGTACTATTTCGAATATACTAAAGTTCAGCATGAACAATTTATGTATCATACTTGTATGTATAAATGAAAATCAAAGGTAAAAATTGTTATTTCAGAGTTTTTTGTTTCTGTATTCTCGGCTCATGTCATAGAAGAAGATCAATATTAATTTGATATTGTCTCATCAATTTTCAAATATTAATTTTTATACCGTTTGCACATAGTGTGAAATAGTATTATCAGTTTGTGTAGAAATTGTAACGCACTATAAAGAAAGCGTCGCAGACTTCATAAAGTAGACAAATATTCTTGATCAGTTTGAGGAGCAAATCGATCTATGACTGCCTGGATGTTGTTGATCTAATTTTTAAGATATACAGCTAGAACCTGCCCACAAACTTATTTTTATTGCAGTTAGCTAGTGTATTGACATGGCACGTCCACTTTTTGGGGGTAGCCCCCATACATCCTACTTGCGCATTTCTGACTTTTCCACTCTAAAAAAAAAAACACAAAATGCAAGTTGGTAACTGTAATAAAAATGTTTATCATACAAAAACCGAAATGTGGGGAAGTGGGTTTGTATGGGGCTACGCCTATGCTACGGACGTGGCTTGGTCAATGTCACTTATGTTTAGCATAGGAATATAGAAAGGTCCCATAACCGAATTCAGATCGCTAAAGTTTCGGTTCTCACTTTTATATTTCCAGATCGATATCGTAAAAACTGAGGGACTAGTTTTGATTCACACAGACACATAGATATGGGTGGTTACATTCGCCTCGTCGAACTCATCCAGAATATATATACTACTACGTGTGAAGAGTATAAAAAAATATGGCACCGATTTCATCAGTGATGCGCCGTATATAAACGTCCGTCTAGATGGCTCCATCGCTGACATGTCAACTGGAACGACGCACAAAAGACTGTCTGGTCGTTCAAACCGAAACACTTGATTACGAAACCCGCCCAAATTTCCAAGGAATTTCACAACTGTCGCCTGCGTCTACTTGGCTTATGTGAAGCGCGATGGGCGTATCCCAGTGAGTTCAGAACAGCAGGGCTTAGGAAAACCATCGAAATTTCACGATATTTTGTATGAGCAACCATCTTGTGATTGGAGGATATAGGACAAAGTAATGTGAGTTTCCCCAGAGCAGCAAACTCAGGGTCAAATCGGCCACAAATTGCCAAAAAGTGGAGGAGACCATATACCTTATGCGGCTATTACCTTATAATATCTTCTATTCACCTCAAAATAACAGCGACGCAAAACACCAACTCAGGATCACTGCCACGATACGACATCCCAACACGTGAAAACAGCTATTTAAATGACATCCAGCTACCGCTGACCAATGTCTAACCACAATAACTGGGAAACAATCAGTCGGACATTATATTGGACATCCTCACAGTTCTTAAAGAGCTTAGATATTAGATAGAACATAGAACCTAAAAGCAGAAAAGTCGCCAAATTGTGGCTCAAAGCAACCAAAAATAGATTCTTTCAAGAGGATTACAACATCACCAATCACCATTTGAAACACAGCGTACGACTAACGCAACTGGGCTGATAACCCAGCACAGAAAACTGAAGCAGCTGCTGCTATAAATCGCATACGAGATCTGTATAAGACTTCAAGAAGACTTCTGTACAAATGTTGACTTTTTCGAAAAACTATTTTACAACCTATGACCACAATTATTACAGAGCAGTGAACAGAGTGACGCTCTCCTCTGTATGAGGTCTTCCAGTGAACATTCAACACACTCCATTACAAAGCTATCTGGAACTTCTGAGGCCTGCGCAGAAAGTCATAAGCATCAACAAGAAGTTTTATGATGAAGCCATCTGTAAAGTAGTGCACGAACAGCAAACAATACCGATTAAAACTGCTGAGTAATAAGGCTGCAAGCTGTCCCCGTTATTTTTCAGCATAGTCCTGGGTCAGATTCTAATGTAAGCAACTAAACTTCGCAGGGGCATTATCTGGAAGCGGTCTGCGACAAAGCTCTATTGGCGGAACTTAAAATTTAAATGTAACATGACTCATAAGACTCTTCAATTCCAACTTGCAATCGACCTTGCTGTACTACTGTGAAACATGGATCGTTACACTCCGTGATTATGATATATTCTGTCCAACAAATATCAGCAACGAAAACCTTAGGCTGCTGCGAAGCCAGAGCCAATAGACGTCACCATGTACTGTCACAAACGGTCGCAATGGAACGGACATCGTGGAGTATGCAAATATTGGAATTTAAAAGGTAACAGTCGATTAAGAAGATCTATAAACGCATGGCGCAGACAAATCGATGAAGAAGTTAGATAGCACTACGTTTAAGAGTCTAGTTCTATTGCATACTTTGCGATGTCTGTTGTCAGTATGCGAAGTGTCTGCGTTTTCTAGAACCATTTGCGACAGGATATGGCGACGTATATTGGCTCTTGTTTCGCAACAGCCTAAGGTTTTCGTTGCTGATACTTGTTGGTCAGAATATTCGCATAATATTTTCTTAGTCACCGTTTTTGATCGTCTGCAGTTTCTGTGAATCACGGTATGTGATGCTCCCCTTCTCGTTTTTAAAATTACTGTATGGTCCGAACTCATGTAATCGGATTATCTGACCAGTTCGTTTGCGACAATTTTCACGGCATTGATTTCAAGAAATGATTATACAATAATAAATCTATATACATAGTATCAAACAATTACCTTTACCCTTAAACAAAAAGAAGCGTGATTTTTATTTTCCTCTAATTTTTTTAAATTATATGGGTTAGGATGATACAGATCTCCACCATTAAATATAAATAAACTTGTTAAATGGGGAAAGTTTTAAAGCAGATAGTCGGACCAACATATATGGTTAGATTGACTTGTCTTGTTAAGTACTACTTTCGTACATTCTATAAGTTCAAAAGATACTCGTATATGAGTTCAGGGTATACTAATTTTAAACTACAATATTTTCAGTTTAAGAATCTCTTCCGCATTCGAAGCTCAAGTGTCGCAAGTAGCAAACTAAATGGCGATTCTGAGAATGATTCCTGCACAACGAGGCGAAGAGTTCGAAACATTCATATGTTCCGATGTAGGCACACACACAGCTGTACTCAGATATGGATGTGGATTTGAGTATTCGAATAGGAGTATGTCAGTTAGTATGTCCGCCGAGAGTGTAGCGTAGCGCAAGTATCTGCAGTAATTGACATTCGATCATTAATCAATGTGCACAATGCAGACATTTCGTTTCGAATTTTATTTAGTTTTGTGTGTTCTTTTATTTTTGTATCGTTTCGTTTGAAGCGCCTGCTGCGTTCAACTGTGTCGTAGATACTATTCGCATTGCATCGCATCGTCCTGCCTCACCCTGCCTCATCGCATCTCATCTCACTCGCAACCTAATGATGTCCAACTGAATGGGTACACCCAGCGTTGTGGCGGCACCGGCAGTCGATTGTAGCCATTTACAAATTTTAACTTGTCTCGGTTACATTTTAAATTGCGAAAATTAAAAAAAAAAAACAGAAAAAATTGCTGGCCTTCAACACCTTTGCGCAGGAGGCGAGCGCCGCAGCCATTAAAACTTTCTTGCAAAAGGTAAACACACACTTGAAGTTAAATTTGAAGTGGCCTCAGTCAATGCCAAAGGCAGCTAATCCCACATGGCGGCGCTACCGAGTACTTTATGCACCCTTCCAGTCAATGACAATAAATGACAGCCGAGACAGATAGACAGACAGACGGACAGACAGTCAGACAATCAAACAACGAGCTAGACAAGCTGCCTAAGAGACACGTTAAATCCTCATATATGATCTGATCAAGCTCATACATAGAAAAGAGGGTGACGACTCACCACTTATTGAAACCACCCAGCAGCAGCGAAAGACTTTCTCTCCCCTGTATATAAATGTAATGTATTCCTTATGCATATAAAAAAGTAACAACTTTGCTCGACGTTCTCGTTGTCGTCCATTTGCAATTTTCCCCCATTTTTATTTCTCGTTACGAGTTTTCTTCTTATGCGTGTTTGTGACAGTCAAATCGCATTTTATGAAATTTCATTCTGTTCACATACGCGTCAATGTCATTTCGGGCTCAGATCCTTGGACCCCATTTCTATTTTCCTTTTGTTTTTTTTTTTTTGCTTTTCTTGCCGTCCTGTTTGCTTTTTGTTGATTATTTTGTTGACGTGCCTTAAAAAGAAAATTTTTTGTGTGACAAATGTTTTTTGTTACTTTCTTGCGGCAAAAGCTTAATTGGAGAGGGCGAGAACGGTGGTGAGAGACAAGAATAGTCACTTTTAAAGCAATTGGCTGGAATTATGTATACAATTTACTGAAATAATTATATTTCTTAATTGTGGAAATATCGAAAGGACCACTTCTAATTTAAAGATTTCGGTCCAACCGAAACTCTAATACCATTCACACCAAATTTTATGTCATATTTTAAAACATAAATCTGGGTGGTGGGTTTGTTTAGGGGCTACCGCAAAAAGTGGGAGAAACACGCCCATTTGTAAATGAATGTGAGGCGACCGTCTATGAGAATCCACCATTTCGAATGTCAAGCTGATATTGACTTAAGTAAGATTTCTATACACTGAGTAAAAAGTGGGCGGGTGGTCCATACAACCATACCTTGAAAAGAGGACTTGAAATGTAAAAATGGATACTCTATTACAGCTGGATATCATAAAAATTCGCAACAACTACCAAACAGGCTAGATCGAACTAATCAAGAATATATATACTTATGTGGTCTACGATTTCTCCTTTAATGCGTTACAAACTTCTACAGGCTTAGTTGACCCATTCCAATATCCAAAATCTCAAATTTGATTCATAAAATTCAGTTTTACTAATGAAATTTTGAATAAGGAATGGGGAATAAGTCTCGTTTCAATAGGATACAAAATTCTGTCCCGCGTACTGTGTAAACGGCTGGAGCCATACACGAATGCACTGATAGGCCAGTATCAGTATGGCTTCAGACCAAAGAGGTCGACCAGTGACTAAATTTTCACTTTACGCCAAATCCTGGAAAAGACCCATGAGTACAATAAAGACACATACCACCATTTGTCGATTATAAAGCCGGTTTCGACACGCCGATAAGAACGAAGTTCTTCAACGCCCTATATGAACTTGTTATCCCAGCAAAGATCGTTCGTCTTTGCATGATGACGCTATAACACACCCAATGCGTCGTCAGAGTAGGAAAGAATCTCTCCGAACCCTTTGAATACCAAGAGAGGTTTCAGGCAGGGTGATGCTTTATCGTGCGACTTTTTCAATCTCTTGATGGTCTTCCATAAGGAAGTGATGCTACTCGCATATACTGATGATATAGACATAATAGGCACCAACGAACGGCGAGCAAGCAGGGCGTTCTCGGAGATTGAGAAACAGTCACGCCTCATGGGCCTAGCGGTGAACGAGGATAAGACGAAATACTTGGTGTCCACTCGCAGACCATCAATGCGTCTTACACGGTCTGTGAGTATGGAGAATTTCAACTTCAATTTTGTAGAAAACTTCGTCTATCTGGGAACAGAAATTACTAGTACAACAACGTTAGCCGAGAGATCAAATGAAGAATCATGCTTGCTAATCGCTGCTACTTTGGGCTCAGCAAGCAAATTAGTAGAGCGCACTCTCGAACTACGAAGATAGAAATCTATAAGACTCTGATAATCCCGATCCTACTGTATGGCGCAGAAGCATGGACACTGACATCAACGGATTTTTGGTCCCCTTAGAGTTGGCGTCGAGTTTAGGACCCGTATGAACCACGAGCTGTATGAGCTGTATGATGAGGTTGACATAGTCCAGCGCATTAAATTCCAACGATTGCACTGGGCTGGTCACCTCATCCGTATGAATCCTTAGGCTGCAGCACTAAAGGTTTACGACGGAAACCTGAACTTGGTTGGTGGACGGCGTCAGAGAGGACATCCGAGCTTAAGATGGTAAGATCAGGTCTACGATGACCTGAAGAAGCTCCGGATTGCCAGCGACTGGCGAAGGCGCGCACTAAACTACAACGAATGGTGCGCTTTCCTACGTGCGGCCTTGACCGATAGACGGCTGTGAGTTTATATAGAGCACACCTATAAAAGTGAGTGTGACATATCGACTTCAATATTTTGAACATTTGCTGAACCAAGAGACGCTCCATATCGATTTTTTAAATACCTCAATGAAAACTAACAGACTAGTACCGTCTTTAATACTATATCAAATAGGCCTGTCGAGTTGATCAAGAATCCATATCCATAGATACTTTATTTCTTTTCATTACTTCTACTGCTGGTTTTAACACGACGACACTACTGCATCAGTCACAAATGATTTTTATAGCCATGATTTGTCGGTAGCGATTTTGACTGACAACCAGATATTTATGCTTAAAGATATGCTTAAAGCTAAAGTTTTAAAAAAAAGGTCTACAACAGACGACAAGTGATCTAAAATATTGCGCCAAGAACTACCATTTCTGAAATTTTGTTCTAAAGAGATGAAAATTTAGGAGTTTGTATGCCACACTGAAGTAAGAATGAGACACCGTGTGAATAACTTCTGAATCAAAAAATAGTCGAAACAAAGTTTTGATGATTCTTCAAAAACTTAAGTTATGTTTTTTCAGGATCAGTCCCATTTTTATGGGTCGCATAAAAATACTTTGTACTAAAAACTTATTTTTACAGTCAACATCAACTTGAAATTCATGATGGAAGCATATTCTTACCTTGTCTTAACATTTCTAAAAATGGATGTTATGCCCACTATACTGAGAAGCTCTAACACCCAACATAAGATTTTTCAAAGAAAACGAATAAACTTAATAATAATAACTGCGAGCTTAAAATTGTATGATGACAAAAAAATGCTCAATATAAATGGGCCATTTCGAAGTCTTCGTATCAAGGTTCAAATTGATAGTTCAAGAATCGAACAATATTTCCATACAATATCATAAAATATGTTATTTTTATGAGGCCATATTTTCCATAATGTTTATATATAATCAGAATGACGAACATAGCTAAATCGATTTTTATCGTCGAGCTAGTCTACAATTTATTTATTTATTATTATTTACTATATTTAATACTATTTGGACTGGTATTTGAAGACTTGGTTTTAACCTCAATTTAAAACAAGTAAGAACTATTGTCGAGGCGCTCGACTATATTATTCCCTGTACACGCAATATTTTTATCGTATAGTAGGCATTGATTTACCTCTAAATTTTATTCTCTACAAACAAATATCTTACAAAGTAGGCTGAACAGTTTTTGAGGTGAATCATGCCATATTATCAATTTATGAGAATCATTTAAATAAAAATTTTAACTGAATTTGTTTTTTACCATTGCGATAAATCGGTGGCGAGTTATGAAATTTCAAGTTAAAGCAGTGCTGTAATTAATGAGCATATATACTCCTGGCCACTTGAATAGGACACCCCCTTAAGTCTGTTTTTTTGTCGCCCACTGATCCCAAACCAAGAGATAAACTTAATTTGTTATTTTAATTAAAGTTCTTTTAATTGTTTTAGTTTTACCAAAAATAAGATTTAATGCTTTAGCATTAGCTTTAAAATTGAAAAATTCGGGGTACTAATTTTTCGCCACTTGAATAGGGCACTTTAAAAATAAAAAAAAAACGTTTTAAAGAATTCTGATATTTATACTATTTACACAGAGTTTAAATAATATTATTAGTTAAACTCTGGACATTGGTCAGAAGATTTGTCAGTAGAGGAACCCCACAAGGGGGTGTACTCTCACCACTTCTGGGGGTGATAGTGGTAAACCAGCTGCTACAACTCATGGAGGAGGCTGGCTATAAGGTAATAGCGTACGCAGACGATGTAGTGGTGTTAATTAGAGGAAAATTCCCACAAACACCTAATGGACACCATGGGCTCAAAATGGGCTTCTGGCTGCGGCCTAGGTACTAAAACTCTTTTCAAGGAAATACAAGACTCCTAAATTGACTTTACCCAAACTCAACAATACTAGTCTTACTATCGGCGAATATACAAAATATCTGGGAGTGATCCTGGACAAAAAACTCAATTGTAAGGAGTATGTGTATGGTGGCCAGCACTAGAAAAGGCTTCTACCCTTAAGCAAATGCATAAGGTGCAAAGGAGTGCTGAACTTTGTATCAGTAGAGCGCTGCGTACCACACCGACGGACGCATTAAATGTACTGCTCCATCTGATCCCACTTGATCTCCTTGCGAGAGAGAAGGCAATAGTCACAGCCCTCAGACTAAGGGAATCTTCAGCTTGGTACAGTAGTTCCTTTGGACACTCGAGGATTCTACTACAACATGGAAACATACCACCAAATACGGATTATTGCACACCAAACATTAACTTCGTTAAAGAGTATGACGTCATAATACCCACAAGACTACAATGGGCCAACCTTCCTCACTGTAAAGAAAACGCTATCAATATCTTTACAGACGGGTCTAAGCTTGATGGTAGGGTAGGAGGAGGTGTATTTTCACCGGATCTGGGGATTAGAGAATCCTTTAGACTGCCCGATCATTGTAGCGTCTTTCAGACGGAGATGCTAGCCATTCAGGAAGCTACATATCTCCTAAGATCATACTCAAATACTCAAGAACATGTGTTTATCTTCTCGGACAATCAGGCTGCCCTGAAAGCGCCGAACTCTTTCAGCTCCAACACTAAAACCACAACAGAGGGCCGGAAATCTCTTAACGAGATTGCAGAGCACTATGTTATACATCTCATCTGGGTGCCTGGTCACAAAAACATAGAGTGAAATGATGAAGCGGATAAATTAGCAAGAGAGGGTACCACTGCTGATATCCTTCCGGGGAAGGCCTTCTTAGATAAGTTAGCTGTTATTGTGGGAGCCCTCACAGGCCACTGTACAATAGAAAGACATCCCACAAGGCTAGGTTTAAACTCCTGGGACTTCTGCAGAAGCTGCGGAGACGCCGAAGAGGAGGAGACGATCGAGCACTTGCTATGTCATTGTCCGGCCCACAGTAGGAAGAGACTGACGTTATTAGGGCGTCCCTTCCAGGACAACTTAATTGAGATATCAGAAAAAGAGATTAAACACATCTCGACGTTCTTGACACTGACAAAGTGGTTTCTTGAGTAGCTGCGGATGAAATAGGAACAAATATGGTATCACAAGGCCAAGTGACAATGTGGGGTTTAACCATGTTGGGACATCCTTACCTAACCTAACCTAAACTCTGTAGCGAAGTTAACGATTTCCTGTTTTTACTTAATTTTAATGTAATTGGAGTATTTTATACTTAAATTTGAAAATCTGGTTTAGAAGGGATGCATACAAGTTGGCGAAATAATGTAGCGAAATCGAGCTCCAAGCTAATTCAATGGCTTGGGTTAGTTGTCTTGCGTTGACATTAGTATAAATGAACGAATTATGCTCGAAGATTGTCGTCTCAATACATATTCTTGACGTGATATCCATCCGAAAACATTTTCGATGATATTCAAATTCGAAGCTATCTAAGTCCTCTCTAGACATAGAACTTTTCTCTCAGATACACATACAGATGGGTATACCGACTCGACTTGTCCCGCTGATAAGGAACATATATTTGATGGGCTCTCCGATGCTTCTATCACTATGTTACATTCATTTTAATAGCTCAATAAACTCAATGTACCCTGTTAGAAATATTTTGTGTAATATGTAAAAATGTGGTTCTCGAAATGTTTTGGGCAACTTTATTTTTAAACTTCAAAGTATCACAAATTTAATTTTTGTGACCACTTCTCCCCACACGAGCCTATATTCTTTATGGTGCAATCTTTGGAAAGACTAGACCGACTTAATAATTGTTTCACTGGTAAATAGTCTTGAAAGTCGGAATGAACATAAGCTATATATAAAAATGGGTAGTACGACCTATATATATTTGAGATATGGGAATGAGATTTTCCACCGACATATGTAAATGCTACCTACCTACTTCTGGGAAAATTAGAGTATTACAATTGAGCGCTTACAAATCGCGTTAAATTATTCATTCAAAACATTTTCTCAATTCTGGAAATCGATATAACCACATAAGTCTTGATAATATTCACGAGGAGTGTTACGCCATTGCACCTTGCAGTCCACATTGTCCTAAATAATGAAAATTGTAAAATAAAATTAAACTTTGGGTAAAGTTAAGATAGACATGCTAGTTCTGGAAGGTGCTACTTTCACCTTCGAATTAAAAGGCAAATTCCAATAAAAGAATCGAAATACACTTAAAATGCGTATTCATTAAGGGCAACAATTCGTAAAATCGTTTCAACTTTCATATGCGCATAAATAAAATAGAAGATAATAGTTAATTATCACCAAAACACTTTCACACGAAGCTTAAGAGCACAGAAATCAGTCAGCACACCCACTCGACTCAAAGGCAGCTGGACACGCACTCATTTGCTCCCACTCAGAAAATTCACTTGCTCGGCCATTACTAGGCCAACTTAATGAAAAGGACACTCATGACAAAGTGTTGATGGCGGCTGTAATTAAAGAGTATACTGACTAATTTCAGCACAACTTGCATTCTGACCATTCGTTCATTCGTTATAAACGCCTAAGTGGCTGATGAGCCCTTGTAGATGCAAAGGTGGCACCCCTCAAAAAGTTTCCACACCCATCGCAATACTATGCTCTGCTTTCGTCGACTTTACACGTCACATGGAGTTGGACACGATGGATAGCTGATGTGAGGATCCCTTTGGAAATCACGTACAAATTCCAAATGTTTCGGACTGGTAACGCATGTGAGAGAGAGGCCATTTTTGTTCTTGACATCCTGGCGAAATGGACACACACACACACACATAAAGACATACAGATGTATACACAATGTCTGTCTGGGGGTGGAACTTCATTTTTAAAGTGTCGAGTTTGCGACTTAAAAACTGGAAAAATGAAACTACCTACATAACTAAGAGCGATGTTCGTGCGTAACGCATTTGAAAAATACAAACGAGAGATACCATTTAGGGTCGTCGAGCGGAGGAGAATGGCTGAATGAGCAACAACAAGAACAACAACAGCCACAATGAAGCTCAACCCACACATTTAAAACATCAGCAGAACATCATGAGGGCAACTAAAAAATGCAGCACCCGAGTTGGAATATACAAAACCTTCATCAAATTTGACTGACAGGTCTTCAAGATGTTCACACTAGCAACTGTTTTTGTTATTTTTTTTTTTTTTTTTATATATATATTCTCAGCTGATGTAACGATAGAGCAAGCGATATAATTGATATCTGTTTAATGTTGTATCTGCGCATCTAAAGGATTTTTAATTCGATTAATGTTCTGTATGCTTTAATCAATGTGAATTTACCAGATGCAATTTTGTTTTTAATTTAGTATATCTTTGAGCATCGAATTTTCGGGTCGTATTTTAATTGAAAGGAAATTCAGGCAACCAAATCGAATTTATAAATGTGTTCTGACATTCAATTAAAATAAAATAACTAAAATAATCTTCAACTAAAAATAAATAAACTAACTAATCTCCAGTTAAATTGTCAATTTAGTAAAATGTACTAAATTTTTTAGTTTTACTCAAATTAAGGCTATTTATACTTATGTGGACCTAACATAGATTGAATCGTCTCGTCGAGCTGATCAAGAATATATACACAATATTTACAACTCATGTAAAAATCTGCATTCGAACTTGAAGTGTCTTGTCTCCTGCTTCGCTTTACTCTTTTGACCGAGTGTACATCTGATTTTCCATGCTATTAAAGTTCGTTCGTTTAAAGTTTACAAATTAAAGCGACATATGATAATTCCGAAATTAAACAAACGACAACATTATTATTCACATGAAATGTTGATACTACATTTATAGATTAAAAATAAAATATATTAGTTCTTGACTGGCTCAAATTCAATACATAAAATCAGGGTTTAAAACCTGAACCAGAGCCGTTAACCAAAATTAACCGATTCAAATTGAGAACCGGAACCAGAACCGATATTTTCATTTTTTTAAAACCGGAACTTTTTACCAAAATAAAATAAAATAAACTGAAACAACCGTACCGGAACCAAAACATTTTTACCGATATTGAACCATTAATTTTTCATATATGATTAGAAAATTCTATAAATCTTCCAGAACTATGCGAATTGTCAAAAGTTACTCTAGCAGTGCCAGCTACGCAGGTAAGCCTAGAACGTTTGTTTTATGAATCCGCTTAGAAATCGCCTCGACACTAAAACATTTCATACAAAATTCGAAAAGTGTGCGGTAAGTTTGTATGTGGCTACCCCTAAAAGCGGGTAGTTGTTACATTTCCTATTATATATCGATATCTTAGAAAACTGTGGAACTAGGGGACAGACAGACGGACAAGACTAGTTCGATTTATCGCATCGAGCCGATCAAGCATATATATATTCTTTATGGGATCTCCGATGCTTCGTTTAGTAGTTCGATCCAAACTTCGTGACAAAATTATAATACTAATATTCACATCATGCGTGAATAAAGATTTAAGTATGCTAAATATAATCTTTGAGATGTTGGAGTATTTATTCTCTTCTTTTTTTTAAGAATCTTAATATTGACCGGTACCAGTATACCGAAACTAAAATCCGTACAGAAACCGAAATTAAAACCAAAACCGGAACGAAAACCGAAATACATTTCGGTTTTATTGCCTGCATAAAATATAATTATTATGGAGACATTTTGTTGCAAAATTCTATTTAGCTAGTGAGGCACGTGTTTCGGACTCAGCCACAAGTTGTTATCAGTCACTGAAGGTATGAAGCAATTTAATTGCAACTTATATCCCAACTTTTAGGAAAATCCATTTCCAAATCCATTCCAATATAATATGATATGATTGTAGCTAATTGCTCACACAATTGTTCATGTTTTGGACAAGTAGACCCACAGACAGCTTACAGCTTTAAGGTGTCGCTGATAATATTCTCTGTACATAGGGTTTTAAGTTTTAGTTTTTGGCTATTCGCGGCTTTTTCGCAATGAAGTTCAAATCTTGCAGCGAAAAAGTGGGCACACTTCACCCCATTCAAGCGCTCTTTCTAATTGAACTCTTTGCATGATAATTTGCCAAACATTTTTGTATATAAATATGCAATCGGCTTTTCGTTAAACGATAAATATTATAAGTAATAATATTATACTATTATAATATAATATTATAAAGCAAAATAAAAATTTGAATAAAGAGCAAGGCCAACCAAGATATTACAACCAGCTTGTTCCTCTCTGTTCCAACACAAGGTACACAAGGTTCAATAAAAATAGCACTGCTTTGCCGACTCATGCATAACCACAGGAAACGAAAACAGATGACCGCGAACTAGAGCCACCATAAATGCACGTGTGCGCCATCTGTTAGGCAGTAGAATGTAGCGCACTAAATTAAAACCTGTTTTCACTTTTAGCGCATACAACCACTTATGGTATGAGTACATGCTACATTATGCTGTGGAGTGGCGAATTAAATCCGTTGTGTTGGTTTGTAAATTTGCTAATATACGATTAGTCTAACTATTGTTTCGATAGCTTTGCTTATCGAAAAAAGATAATTCAAACTTTTTGGTTATCGACCATTTTGGTTAACGGGAAATGCATTTTTGCTTCATTTTGATTTCTTTCATTTTTGACTTGAAAAAAGACTCCAGCTCCCATTGATCACCGTTCAACATACTCCTTATCGTTATGTTGTTATAATACATACATATAGTTGGAGAAATCATCTATTGTTTTCTTTTAAAACACCGCACTTCAGGGAAAGCCATTTAGCCCAATGTAAACACTCCTATGGCTCACAAATTTATGTAGAAAACAAGAAAAAACGTTAATTTCTGTTGAAACGAATCTCTAATACCATTCACACGAAATTTTAAATCGTATTGTAAAACATAAATGTGGGGTGGGGGTTTAAATATGTACCGTATGTCATACAGACGGAATTACGGTCAGACGCACAGAAGGACATATCTATGATAAAGAATATATGTATGTATATACTTTATGGGGTATACGATGCCTCCTTTAATGCGCTACAAACTTTCAGACAAACTGATAATCGAAAGTTGTCGGCTTCTACAATGTTAGGCTGCATGTATTATTTATGATGTGTTGGTGTGTAAAAATATTTGTGAGACGGGCCGAGCCGGGCCGGGCCGGGCCGATTGAGTTGCTAAGCAAAGGTATGGCCGGCGTATTTAATAAAACTGAAGGACTAACTCCCGTATTCACACTCAAACAGACATAACTAGATCGACTCATTCTGTCGGACTTATCAAAAATAGACTATATACTTAATTATGTCTATGACATCTTTTTTAATGTTACAAACATCATGACAAAACTAATATACCATACACTTTATGTGTGTAAAGTAAAACAAAAGCACGAATTACGCGTATTTATCCATAAGTTAGTTAATTGGTGTGTATTTGTGTTTTTGTATACAATCCATCATATAACAATATAAATAAAAGACAAGAAAAAAAACGCCACAGTTGAGTGTGCTTGACTTCGAGATACCCTGTAGCTTGTTTAAAGCTTCTTATATGCACCATAGATTTGTATGGAGCTATAGCAATCTGGAAATATTCGGGATATTTTATTAGAATTAACGAAAGATGCACCAAATTACGTGTTTCAAACTTAATTAACAACAACAAGAAATTTCATACAAAAACTTAAATATGGGGGTGGGGCGGGTTTTGTCTTCTCTATCTGAAGAAGGAATAGTCTAAATAAAATTGAAGTGTCCATCTTTTATTGAATGCGCTACACTATGCTCATACAGGTCCTAAACTGGACGCCAATTTTAAGAGGACCAAACATTTTACGAAGAATATTTCACTCAAGCACTCCCAAAGACGCTGTATCCGATGATGTCAGGCTCCATACTTTTGCGTCATAAAGCAGAACCGGGATAATCAATGTCTTACAGATTTGTAACTTCGTACTTCAATAGAAGACTGTACTGCTAATTTTCTTGCTGAGTCAAGAACAGCAGCGGTTAGCAAGCGTGATTCTTCGTCTATCTACAGGCTGACGTTCTTCATGCTGGTTATATCCGTTTCCAGGTAGACAAAGTTTTCTGCAACCCTGAAGTTGAAATTCTCTATAGTCACAGACCGTCCAACACGCGCTGATGGTCTGCGAGTGGACACTAAGTACTTCGTCTTATCCTCGTTCACCGCTATGAGAGTGACTGTTTCTCAATCTCCGACAATACCGATGATGTCAATATCATCAGCATACGCCAGTAGCATCACTTATACTATATATACTTTAATAAATACAGTAATTTCTTGTCAACCTCTACACTCATACATCGAACTAATCAATTTGATTGATTTGAAAGAATTTTTAAACATTCTTAACTAATCACCCATAATTAATTAAGTAAAAACTGATAAACATATCAGTAAAAGAGTGTATCGCCCAGTTACTGTACAAGTACTGTCCAATTTCTATCGATCTTATCCACAAAGCAGAGCTTATCAAAACCATTATGTGTTCACCTTGCCAAAAAAAAAAAAAAAAAAATGCAACACTTAACAGCTTTATTATCAATTTTAATATTATCGAATGTGTGTAATGGTTTTAACAGAAGCGCTGTTGTGTGGAATCAGCCAGCCTGGCATGTTAATGCACTCTATGAGCAACTTTGAAAAGAGGTGTGCGGCCAGCGAGTAGCTTCTGTGCAGGTGCCAGTGTCCTTCATTCTCTCCATAATGGCGGTTGGTGGCGGATGTGACGATGTCCGAGTGTCCTATGCAAATTTCGAGCGACCACAGCAATTTTCCAAGCCGAACTGCATATGAGTGCAAAATCACGAGACGATTGACCCAAATGCTTTCTAAAATAACCAATTTGTATGCAAAATTTCAAATGTAAATTTAAAGTGGTGACACAAATGAAAAAGCTTCTCCGGACTTTTTGCCCCCCTGCAAAACAATGAAAATTTCCTGTTGTTAAATTTGTTATGGGATTTCGATTGTTCGTTAATTTTTTTGTTTTTCTTTTTTGTTTCACTGCTGGCACTTCACATAAATTTCAGGACTGAAACATTTATTTTAGAATTTATTATGTGGTTTGCGCTTTACAATATTTCGCTTTTAATTTACATCGTTTTTATTTTTCAAATTAATCTTTTTTTTTCGCGTTTGCGAATGCATTAAACTTAATTTTAAAATAATATTCTAAATTGATATGGTTTACCCAGCTATTTTGTATAAATATAATTTAATTAATAACGAAAAAATTAGAACACTATTAATATTAAAACAATTACGATACAATTTTATTAAAATACGTTTTTATTTATTTATTATTTTTTCCACAAAAATATTTCTGTTCATTAATTTTATTCCAGCTTCCTGCAATAATTCCTTGTATCCTTTTACTAATGTTCTTTTGAAACGATTGGTGGTGTGAATTGAGAAGGTGGCTCCTAAATATTACATGTGACAAAGTGTTGTAAAAGATCTGGGTCAGCTAGCTGAATAGGAGGCAATTCACAATTTTTTAAATGACGAATAAAAATGAATTAATAAAATATTTGGGTTTCTTTAATTTGCATATACGGACATTTAAAAGCTTTTCTTTTATTTTTTTTTTCACAGATCACGCGTGACCAGTGTTATCCTGTCATCTGCCGCTTTTCCCGCATTGTTTGACAATTCATCATGGAAAGACTCACATCGCAACATCGTCTCCAAATTATCTAGCTGTATTACGAAAATCAGCGTTCTATGCAAAATGTTTTTCGAGCACTTCGTCCACTATTGCCTGTGTGTCTGAAGACCATGGCCAATCGATTTAACGCAGCATCTTGGCCTCTCGTTTGGAACAACTTAATTTTACGCCAGGATCTTCGTTAAAAGGCTTTCAAAATCCAACTCGTTCAAAAATTGAAGCTACCAGACTTGAATTTACGCTTAATTTCAGTCAATGGTCAGTTCAGTGCTGGGACACATTTCTGACTCAATGGACACGTCAATAAACCATATTTCCGCATTTGGACTGATCAGCAACCCGTAGAGATTCTCAAACTACCCTTACATCCACAAAAATGCTCTGTTTGGTGTGGTTTATGGGCTGGTGGAATCATCGGTCCGTATTTTTTTAAAAATGAGGCCGAACAGAAAATAACCGATAATGGCGAGCGCTACCGCACCATGATAACGGATTTTGTGTTGCCTGAAATTGACGCCCGTGATGTCGAGTGCAATTGGTTTCAGCAAGATGGTGCGACGGCAAACACAGCGCGCGAAATAATGGCTTCAATGATGAGGAATCATTTTGGTGAGTACCTAATTTCGCATTTCGGACCTACCTGTCAACTGACCGCCTAGAACGTGTGATATCACTTACTCTGGATTTTTATAGGATAGGTTTGGAAACCAACATTACTCGCGCAATTCGCGAGATACGGGATACGGATACTTTAAAAAGTAAATGTCAGAGATTGTTCTTTCGGGTCATAGTAAAAATTCCTATATCCAATTCCGATTTTAAGTGTTTTATAAAAATTAAAAAGTCTAAATCAATCACCCGTTAACAGCAAAAAGTAGTAATACTCTTATTTAGATAAATATAAAAAGACACGCGTAAACTTTGATGGAACCTAATCTCTAATACCCTTCACACAAAATTTCAAATATTATATCAATTATACTATATTGATATTTATGGGAAGTATTTGATATTTATGGGAAGTAATCACCGGCTAAACATCACCACTCAATTTACAAACAAAAAGCATTTTTTAATTGAAAAAACGTTGTCGCCGCTAGTATATTGTATGTTTAGTAAAGTAAAATTAATATTGTTTTACATCCACACTCAATAAAGCTAAAAAGAAAACAAGGGAAAATGTTTGTAAGACAGCTACCGCAAAAAGTGGGTGAAACACACCCATTAGCATCTGTATACGAAGCGGACGTCCACAAAAAGCACCGATATAGAATTTTAAGCTGATATCGACTTAAATTAAGAAGTTTTTCATACCAAACCACAAAAGTGGGCGGTGGGTTTGTATGGGGGCTACCCTAAAATGTGGTAGAAAGTTGTCTTGTACAACAAGTGTTTGTATCTCAAACACAGCTCCATTCTTAAGATCATTAGCCAGTTGATCTTGATGAGTTTAAAATTTAAGAGCATTCTATTGAGTTATTTAAAGAGCCGAATCGAAAATTTTAGGAATTCGTGGTATATTTGAAATGAGAACATTCATAATGATCTCAATATCCCATTAGTGAAAGAGGAAAAAGCTCGTTTCAAGCTCAATTATGCAGATAAACTCAACCTACAACCCAACCCACTGGTTCGATCACAAAACAATGTACCCAAACGTGACTAAGAAGAAATGACTTCCAGCCCGGTGATACACAAATAGGGACCCACAAATTATAAATTTCTTCCAACTAATTTTTAGTGTGTAGCGCTTAGGATTGAGAGTTGTAATATTATTGTTAGTCTCAAGAGGGAAGATCCAATAAATAATATGTTCGACGGAGGCGACAAGAATGACTCGAATAGTACATCTGATCAATTATACTCGTATATTTTTAGCCGAATTAATCTGAGTTAGTGATTGTTTAAAAAATATATATCATTAATTTTGTAAATAATATTGGTACAAAATTCATTGATTTATTGAAGTACCTTCTATGGCTAAACAAATCAAATTTTATCAACAAAAATAAAAAAACAAGAAACTCCATTAAATATGTTTTGTATATTGAAGGTATATGTAAATTCTTGTTTAACTTGATAGAATGAATTGTTAACGACTTTTTGTCTCCACTGTGCATATAAATTTTATTTCAGTTTCTAAATTATTCTATATTGAAGTTTTGCATAAATACGTAGATTACACTAGTCTACAAATGAAAAACAAAACCAGTAAAAAGCTATAGGCGAGGTGCTCGACTATATTATAACCTGCACACGTCATAGTTTTTTCGTTGTAATACATTTTTTTAGCTGGTTTTCTTTGAAATTACGTGTATTTTTGGGATATATCCGTATTGTTGGCGTGGCATCGAAAATTCGTTCTAAACTTGATCTGCAAACATATTTGCTCCCAAATTTTGCTTTCTACAAACTACAATATTTTACAAAAGGCTTTAATAAATTATTGAAATAAATTTGTTCACAAGTTACTCTTGTTGCAGAGCGGTACCTAGAAACTCTATACCAAATGTTTAGTTTTTCTAAGTCTTCTCTAAATGAAGAACTTTTTTCAGACAAACATACGAATGGAGGGATACGGCTACATCGCCTTCTCGCGCTCATCACGAGTATATATACTATATGGGGTACATTTTGACAGCTCAACATAGACGATGCTTACATTACCTTGCTACAACTATTTTTGTACAGGGTTTATGTCCATTCAACGCCATATTATTATACTCTTCACAAAGAGAGGGTATAGTATTATAATTTAGTCACATTGTTTGCAAAGCCTTAAAGGAAGCATCGGAGACCCCATAAAATACATATTCGCGTAAAATACATACCAATTATACTTTAATACTTTGGTATGAGTTAACTTCTTTCTATTAATTTATACTCGTAATATGATAGAATATATTGCACATATTGTTAGATCAACTTTTAAATAAAATAAAATTTGCTTTGTTTCTTTAAAGTCCACAAATACCCCAAGTTTAAAATATAAATTATAAATAATTACACAAATATTTCTAGATTTCGATCACTTTCCACTTTTTTCGTTATGAATGCTTCTCGATTATTCACGATAAACTAAATACGAGTGTGTATTGTCATAAACATATTTTATCACATGGTATTTTAGTTCTTATCATATGACTCACAAATTAATTACACTTGAATTTTATTAAAATTGAATTAATTTTATCACATAATCTGTTGTACATTGAACCACACAAACCTCTCTAGAACCGAATTTGTCCTTAAAACTAAAATAAAACAAATTCGGATCTACAGGGTAGACGTAGAACAGAGCGCCAAAGGCAATGATTTCACTTAAATACTTTTAAACACGAAATGCTACCACAATAAGTGTTGACCACATTAAAATATCCAATATTTAAATCTGAAAAGAAACAACGAGTGGAAAATTAAACTCGAGTTATTTAAAAAGTAGGTTCAGGCGTCTAACATGCACATATGTAGGTATAAATATGTAATTCATAACCAAAATTATATACGAGCATGTTAATTATTTTTATCGTGTCGCACGTAAGTCAGGCTCGATGGTGTTTAGCACCAGGCGCAGTAGTGTCCACTTTCTCATTCCAAATTCCAAACAGGGATATGTACAGCTGAAAAAAATGCTTTCAATGTGTGTAATTACTCGGGGAAATGCTTTCGTCACGAAAGCGACGTGTAAGGTGATTTAGTTGACGTGCAGTTTCGGTGTTCCCACTGAACGTTACGTGTCCTGCAAAAAACTATTTGATGAATCCATTATGAGCCTCAATGAATGCGTTGAGCGGACGGTTTAATTTAATATTGTGTACAGTGTACTCGATTGGAAGCGATCGATGTCTTCACCGCGAAATTGTAACGCCAACTGCGGCAATTCAACGTTTCACGCGCGCTTTGTACGCCGGAATATTTAATTTTCGGCACTCGATGAACGTACCGTGGGCATAAAGAAAAAAGTCATACAAAAAGTCTTATGTTTCATTGGAAGAAGAAGACAAGGCAGCGACCGGCAACGCCGATAAGATAACGCAACGATAATAGATAATTTCCCGTGTCTTCGGCATGTATTCAGATGGCCTAAACTTCTTTTCGAACGGCGTGTATCTAATTGATCGCGCACGCGGATTAGGTGCAGGTACTACTTTCTTCACTATGCCGCGGCGAGGTACAAACGGGATGGGTTGATTGTTTGCTTTTAGTTAAACGTTGCCGCCTCGCCTCGAGAACGAAGGTAATGCGCCGATAACAATTGCCAAATGATAGATAGCTTTGGGGAGTATTAGATCCGACCTAACACCCAACGGCGGCGGCGTTGGTGCCGTTGGGGATTCTTTGCAATGGCACGAAATCAATCAAGTCATTACTCAAGTGTCCCGAAGTGTACTCAGCCGCTCCGAAATTAGGTCGAACGGAGTGCAAATTACTCACAGTACGCGCAGACACATTCGCAGTACTTGATCGAGTTGCACTCGCAATCAGACTAATTTGCTTCGCTTTACTCATCGTTCTCATCGACTAAAGACTTTGTTTTCGATTGAGACGGTGGCGCCACTTGTTTAAGCCATTTTCTAGCATTGTATTGAAAGGGGTTTAACTTAAATTTTCATTTTTACAACATTGTGAGTCAACTTTCAATCAGGGCCGGAATGAGGTGCAGCTGCTATCCGTAATAAATACTCTGAAAGGGAATCGAATAAAACTGCTTCAGTGATAACTTGTACGAAATGCGTATAAATTCGCAAAACATTCATTGTAAAAATTATTATATATTAAGATATAATTAAATCGAACTAAAATTGGGAGTCTTCAATTTTAAATTAATTTTAATATCCCACAAAAAATTATGGGGTTTTGCTATAGTTTGACCATTTACAATGCGAAATTTTGGAAAGATATTATTTATAAGCAGTGATTTGCATAGAAGCCCCCTATTCCTGTAAATGTGGCGGACCTGTACAAAAAGCTCATATTTAATATATGTATTTTAGAGGACTTGGTTGACTCGCTTTGACATATGTCAAATATAACGAGAATGTGTGACTTGATTGCTACTAATTTCAGTCTTGATATCAGAAGATACATTCGGAAACTTTACTATTTATTCAACAAATACATATGTATTACATATGTACAATACATACTATTTTTTGTTTCAATTCACCGGCCACGTTTCTATTTCAACCTAATCCGCTCCCTGTTGCAAGCTTGATTTCAATGCGCTCAGCATGCGAAGGCAAAAAAGCAAGAATAAATCAACACAATTCATGATGATTCAGCAGAACTAATACTGCTGCGTAATGTATCTGCACGTTTGGCCCGGGGTTCCTTGTGTGAGTATAGGAAAAAGAGAGAGCTACATAGGACAAGGAGACAATGTTTGAAGTCAGCTGCTTGTCGGATGCTGCTGTTGTTTTGTGAGATATTTTATGATGCCTCGTATGACTTTTGCGAAAATAATTGCCAGAAATATGGAACAAATCATTGTCAGTAATAACAACGAGCAACAAGAACAAGGTCGTCCAGATGGGATGCGTTCGCTGGACAATGACAATGGCAGGACGCTTGCCATTTTTACAGTGTCAGCAGGACATTCGCATCCCGAGAGCGAAGATCTCAGTTGCTTTAGACTGGCAATGAAATATATGCCATCGCATGCCGAAGGACGTGCTGTCACCGCTGGCAGGATAGCAAAAAGGACATTGCTGTGTTCGAGTTCCTTTGTATGTAGTGTTTGTGTGTTTGAACGTTCCTTCGTGTCGATGTAGGTTAAAGTGTTGCATTTTTTATAATATGACGAGTTGTCACTTGAACGCCGCTACTCGCCACCCGCTTCTGGGAAGTACATATTAAAGGATGACTTTGCGCATTTTAACTGCAATGAAAAATAATTAATCAAAAAATTAGTTCAAAAGATGTATTAAAGTCAATTGAAAAGAGCTTATATTAATTACTCAAATATTTAAAATTGACTTCTAACACTTTGTGTGCATGCTATCCTCTAAAGTCATTTTTAATCCCGAAGATGTCAAAAACCTAAAATGAAGGCGTTTTCCAAATCCGAGATTAAATCCATAATGGCAACAAATTTTGTGTAAATAAAGTAAAAACCCTCTCAGTTTTGTCCTTTCACTTATTTTGTACATTCTCCCTCTTTGTCTCTCTCTCTCTCTCTCTCTCTATCTCGCACTCTCTAACAGAATATAATTTCATTTATGTACCAACCCTCTATGTCTCTCATTAGCATTCCCTCTCTGTCACGCATTTTGCCTGATGTCTGCCAACCTAACCCAGCCTCACAGCTCTCAGTTGTGCTTTGCAGATTTAATGGCTGCGCGCTAGATTTGTCGAAGGACATCACAGCTGCCTTTGTATTGGTATTGGTATTGGTGGTGGATGAGTCGAGTCAACGAGGCGTCTCAAAGTCAGTCAGTCCGATTTTACGCAATAACAGTGCGCCTTAGTGCCATCCTTCACTTGCCTGAACTGAGCTCAGCTCACACAAAGGATATTTTATTGTTTTTGTTGCTGTTGTTTCGTGTTGCCCGTTTAACTATCCATGTCTCATAGCAGAGGATTAAAATCGACATGTGCCTGAGAGTGTATTTAGTTCTGCTAATATGTCCGACCTTTCATTTATTTATTTACATTTATTTACTTAAGTATTTAACTTCGTATTTGGATAATAAACAATGGCATTATAGTACAAGTATCTATACATATATGTATGTATATGTATATATGTATAAAAGTAGATATGTGGATATATTTTTAAGTAAGTAGTATATTGTCAAACCTTGAGAATTTTAGCAACGTTTTGTAATATTTCACAATATCGAATTGCATCATGAAATTTGTTAATTAAATTCACGCGATGATTTGTAGTTTAGTAGAGAAAAGATTTATTCATTGTGTATTGTGAAATTTACTAATTTTATTAATAAATTATCTGCTAAATGTATCCAATATAACACATATGTACATATGTATCTGGTACATTACGCTCATTTTGAACTATAGTTCTATCTATTATAAAAGAATTGTAATATGACTAACATTTATAATAGACGTAACCAGCCAAGATAAACCATTTATAAAAGTCGGAACATTTTCGCGCTTATTTTGTAAACAGAAGGTTAAATAAGTACTTACATACTATATCAATTAATAAAAGTATTAATATTTATAAGTATATATTGTATATTGGGCTCAAATGTTTAATTTTAAATTGTCATTTTACCGGTTAATAAAATTTCCTTTTTTGTAAATTGTGCAAACTAGCAGAATAACGGACCGCTAAATTCTAACCGGACATTGATACACTCACCCTTAAAGTGACAAGAGTTAAGGCCAACTATGGGAAACCATTTGCAGAACATAAATACAAATATCTCATGGTTTAGTAATGATTTGTTTCAAAGAAAGATTGAAATAACTAATAAGTGATAACCTATAAATAATAACTAATAAGTGATGCACATGAATGGCCCAATTGAAAACAACAACAAATAAATCGTTATGATTTTCGTGTTCAGCGCAGCCAAATTATACAAAAGAAAAAAATTAGGAAAAAGTTTCTACATTTCCCTGTAAACTAGTGTTATATATTCTAATACATCCCACTAATATTATAAACGCGAAAGTTTGTATGGATGTGTAGATGTGTAGATGTTTGTTACTCTTTCAAAAACTACTGAATGGATTTTAATGAAACTTTACAATAATATAGCTCATATATCAGAATAAGACATTGGCTATAATTTATGAAGATTAAATTAACGCATTTATTTAATTAATTTAAAACAAATATAGCGCAAACATTTTAACCACGTCTACTTACTTTCGTAGACGACAAAAAGCTGATAGCTACAAAATCGTCTAGCGATCATGTGTTTGCCTTAAATGGTCATGTGTGCGGTATGATGTTAGAGAGGGAGAGAATGAAAGCAAACCGTTTGCTTTTGAAAGTTTAAATTTTAGTTAATCAAATTTTTGTTAATAGAATTTGGGTTTTAATGTACTTCAAAAATAAGCAAATGTTTAAAAAAGTATTCATGTATGTGCCGTTTATCTGATGTATTTTTTAAATACATATGAGAATAGGTCGTTAAGTATTTTTCACCCTCCTACCCTCACCCCCTATTTTTTAAACGCGATTTAGTATTTTTGTAAGAAAAATTTTATTACCCGTGGGGTCTTGAAGAATGGCGAAGTGGAGAAGTGGAGCCGGGAGAAGGGCAGCAACGCGCCAGGTACTAACTAGTATTCGTATATTCTTCAAATTTTCTCTTTTCACTCATACAAATATTTTTGCAATTTAAAAACGAAATTTCGCGCCAGTTTCAATTCGGGTGCGGGTGAATCGGTTTCAAGCGGGTGAATGACTTAAAAAAATAAAATTTCAACTGGCGTCTACAAAAGCAAAAAACAAGAGGCCGATGACGTTGGCTTTGATATATGTATGTATGTAAGGGAGTTCTGCCGACATTAACTGAAGAAAAGCGAAGAATCAAAACAGAATAAGACGAGCTCCGCATAACTTACGAAAGAGTTGTCAACCTTTTGCATTCCACTGTGCAATAAAAAACTAAAACCACAACAAACTAAGCATGTTAAAAATAAACTTTTTAACAAGGGAAAATAAAACAGAACACTGAAATTTCAAGGAAATCAAAGCTTAAATTTGTCAATTATAAATTATTTACAAAATTTTTAAAGACAGCAAAGTATTAAAAAAATATTAACAAATAAGAAAACAGACAAAATAACCGTCGACAACGATGACCAACCGACGACTGCAATTTCAATCAATGACTAACAAAATTACCAGGTTTTGCACGGGAAATTCGTAGTCTATGTACACAATCTGATTCTCTCGCACTCACTTCATCTTGTATGAACAATTGTTTTTATTATTATTTCTCGATCAGTTCGAGGAAACGAATCGGTGTAGCATTGATCATCAGACTGTTCGTTCGTCCCATGCCTATATGTTTGCAAACTGGTCTCTCAATTTTTAAGAAATCAAACTGAAAATTAGTATGGAGACTTTTAGCAATCCAAGGCTAATCATATATAAAAAACTACTCACTCATATAGCCCCATAAACAGTATTTCGGATGAAAAGTTTATATTACAGCTAGTATTAACTTTCGATATGGTGGCTTCTTATGGACGAAAGATTCACATAAAATCAATGGACGTGTATCGCTCAAGTTTAAGGGTAGTCCTCATATACATCTAGCACCTCTCTTATAGTTTTTGTAAGAAAAACTTTTCTCAAAGCCACAACATCAATTTAAATATTGTTTCACGCCCACTTTTGGGGGTAGTCCCCATCCAAACCCATTTTGACCAGTTTTCCGTATTTTCAGGTAACCACTTAAAAATGGAATGAAGGCTCCAAATAAACAATATAGGAATAGAAGACTTAGTAATTTTTTAGATGCGTGTGAAGAGTATTAAAACTTCGGTTCTACAGAAGCGCTTCTTCTCTTGATTTTATTATCTTGTCTTATTCAATTTGTTTGGCTGGTTTTGAAATTGCAGCCATAAGAGAACGTGGAGAGCTTGGATCCAGTGATGGAGGGGAACGAACGAATTGATTTACTCATTCCCGGAAAGCGTTTTTGTTGTTCTTCATGCTATTGTTACTGTCTGTTTTGCGTTATTTTGTTATTCTTCATCGCAAAATGATAAACACCAAAATGGGAGCAGGTAGAACTGAAGAATTAAAAAAAAACGAGAGAGTGAATTGAATAACAAAATGAAACAAAATAAATAAAAACGATTCCTAAACTTAACATTAAGGCCTGTTTTCACAGTCATGTCTGCTAAAATTAGATGATTGTCAAAAGACAAGACGAGCTGCCAAAAACAAAATGGATGATCAAGAAACGATGATAAAGCCTCGAATTTGGAGCTGCAAAGGAAGGAAACAACATGGTGCATCTCGTCCTTTGACAGCTGAAATATAAGAACGAAGAGACTCCCTCTTTTAAATTTTGGGAAATTATAAACCACTTCGTTTTAATTTCATTAGTCGAAGAGCGGGGATGTTTTCGAACAAATGCGTCCACAATGTGCTGAAACGACGAGATCCTGGCCAAGCTATAGTTTTTATAATCGCTTTGTGTGGTTCGATCAGAAGCACCACATCCTCCCGTGTCCACTCAATAGCCTGTTAAAGTTGTTTAGTACTTAGTTTTTTAGTACTACGACTATTATTAATCATATTACTAATCACTTTTTTAGACGACATCACGCGAATTATGTATTTCAACTTCGAGTAGACTTATCAGATGTTTTCATTGATAATGCACTAAAAATCACTTCATGACTTCTTTCATCATTATCATCTTGCCGAACAATATTGCATGGGAAAATTGGAATCTAGATCGTATAAACGGAATTTTCTCATCTCATTTTGCAATTCAATTTTGCCAGACAAGACTATGAGAACAGGCCTTTAATTTTTTAAAATTTTTTCGCTGCTATTTATTCTGAACTTGCCCTTGCGACTTCTCCATTTCCCACTCGTCCTTAGCATATTATATTATGCACCGCATTCTCTTTTGATGTTCCTGTTTGTTTTTGTTGTCGCTGTTCATATTGTTTACTGTTTTCTTTTGCTACTTCGCGGTTTGTTCTTATAAATAATATTGTTGTTGTTCTTCTTGCTTTTTGTTCGCCAAGCCAAAAAGTGCGCGCGCAAAACAATAACAACAACAAACAACAATGCAGACGCGCAACTGTAACCGCTTTCGACATCCTCCCTCATCCTGCAGCGCATGCGTCTCACCTTTGCATGCGTCTTGAGACCACTATACAATTCCTGCTAATAATGTTCTTCTGAAGTCTTTCAAACTTCAAATCGGTTGTTGACTTTTTGATATGTTATTAATGTGAGCAGTTTAAATGTGAACCAATGGTGACTCAAATCAAAAGATATAAAATTAAATACATACATACATATGTATGTATGTATGTACATACTTACATACATACTTATGTATGTATGTATATAGAAATGTAGGTTCACTAGGCATTTGAGTATTTTTTAGAACCATATTTACATGGTACTACAAGGTGAGGAAGCCAAAAAAATAATACAAAAATATTCTTGCTTAAATCTATGACAAAAGCATTCCACAGAGAAGGAATTTTCTATCATTTTTTATTGATTTCCTAAGATTAAATTAATCCAGTGTGAACTAGCATGCACTTCTTTTTTACCAATTGAATAAAGACGTGTGAAGACTATTGAAGTTCCAATTCTACCGATGTTAAAATTTTCTCTTGTTTATTCTTTAACAGAGTGACATTAAAAACTTGAAATATGCAATGTTTACATAGTGGACTCCAGAAGATTTGTTTTTTTTATTTACTGTGAATTATTTATATTGGCTGAACTTTAATCGATTTCGTGCGGAAAGTTTTTTGAAATTAAGTAAAAAGAATGACATTTTGCATAAACTGTATCAGAGGCCTATAGCGTAGACCATGTGTATTGAATTAAAAACTAAACTTAAAAAGTCATACCCCTACTGTTCATAGATCTGTATGAAAGTATAGCAATTATTATTTTTGAAAAAGGAGATATTCAATAAAGTTCGTTCATGTGGATGATATTAGTACCTCCAGAAAATTAATGAAATATAGCCTCCATTATTATCCATTGGTAATTCGGCCATAAATTTTATATGCTGATGTCGACAAAAGTCCGCTGAGAATTCAAAAATAGTAGATACGCTCTTCACAATTGTCTTACGACATTCATTTTTTTTTTTACTTCAGGAAAATCGACGTTGAAAAGTAAAATTTCTCATACAATGTCAAAAAGAAATTCTAGCTGGTATTCCCCTGATTACTGTTCACACAATAACTGCAAATTGGTTTAATGAGGACAGCTTATCATGAGTAAATATTTTGCAAAGAATCTACATATTTAATTTTCTTGTTGTTGATTTAAATAATTGAGACAATTATTTGCTGTGTTCTTCTACGAATAAAGAAGTTTCTCCTCAAATATTTTTATAGATTTACTATAATCTCACTCAAACAGAGTGAAATTATTATGAAAACTGAAGCACATCAAGATTAAACTATGGAGAACTATTGACAAGATAGTCTTGTACTTTTGGGAGTCCTAGGTCACATTTGTTCAGGAAGAATAGAGAACATAACATTGGGTAGTTGACAAGCAACACAACGACATTAACACATTAACTCGTAAAAGCAAGAACAAAATAAATACATGTGGCCCACACTAAAACATTGACCCAGCCTTACATATACTACACTGAAGAGATTGCCATGGTGAGCCATTCGTAAATGGCGATCATCGGTTTCTAATGCGGCCGATATTTTTTTTACTTAATCTTCCTTTTTAATATTTTTCACCATATATTGAGAATGTTAAGCTCAACAAAACAAGTTATCCTATCTAGGCTAGTTTCATTATCTAAAATTGCAAAGATTGTCACTAATCCAATTTATTGAAATTATATTAAGGTCTCCAAGGGTCATATTAGCTTGTAAATAAATTATTTTTCTCCTTACTTCATGTTGACTCTGGATTTTTAATTAAAACATATTCCAACGTTTACTAACATATACCTATCTATCTGTAAGGACTTTATTATGTACAAATTAAAAAGAAAATAAATTCAGAACATCTGTTACCCGAACCGACCCCGAAATGTGCACAAATTGCATTCGATTTGACTGTGTGTACGACTATGTGTGTTCCGTTTGGAAAAGTGCAAGCTGTTAACTTTTGCTTTTGCTTTCGCACACTCTTGTTAAATTGTGAAGCAAACATAAATTTGCATTAAATTCACATAAATATGTCATTGCAATAAAGCAGGAAAATTTCACACAGTGCTTTGCCATTCACATATATCCGAAAAGAAAGAAAGAGATAGTTATACAAAAACTATCACCCATTTACACCCCGTCGTTGAGTCGACATAAGGTCTGCCGTTTCTTTAACTTTACTACATGTTTCAAAATTAAAATGCATCAAAGTATATACATGTACATATGTACATATCTACATATATAATGAATGCAGCACAGCTCAGCATAGCACTGCAAATGAACTTGCATTGCCCCTGTTGGTCCTTGACGTCAGCGCAATAACACTGTGTATGGAAATAGCGAAACAGCTCTAGTGAAGGACTCGCAGTGCACTAACTACGAACTCATTCCAACTTTTAAGAGTGACTGCAAAAGAAATTTAACTAGCTAACATACTGCTAAACAAACAAAAAACATTTAATTATACGAGTACTAGATATTAAAAAAAAAGGAAACAAATTTAAGTTCTCGTAATCTTCGAAAAACAAATTCATAAAATTCTTTACGACTATCTTATCGAATGTACATAGATCTTTCAAGTGTAAGTGAAATATAAAACGGATTATGGTGTAAAATTGGAGAATGGCTTATGTATAATAATTCCAACCAAACTTCGAGTATAATTAAATAAATTTATATATGTTTCTAGATGCACAATAGAAAAACTAGTTTTTGTTCTAAATTGTAAATGTTAAAGATTTGCTAAATACAACAAAGTGTTTGTATGTATGATCTAAAAAGGTTGCTACTTCGACAATGTATTCCGAGAAACTAAATTTGGCATAAATGTATTTACGCATTCTCCGAATAATCTTCAATGCTCGAATTTTTCCGAATAATAATAAAAACACTTTTTCAAAATTATTGTCCTCAACGTTCATTGGCAGCTCGTTGCACACCGTGAGCAGATGCATTCCGCGTTTCCCGGTATTCTGCCTTCGAATGCACACGACAATTATCCGTAAAAAATCCGTAATTTATTGGACAGCGGCACAAAACCGAAATCAGTTTGTTGGAAAAACCTTAAAAGCAGCGGCGGCAGTCAGGAATTTCATGGACGTCGACAACCTCGCATGTACACCACCGCCACCACCATCACTACTACCTCTACCTCTAGAAACAACAGCAACAAAAACAGAGCAGCGTCCGCATAAGGAACCATTCACGTCCTCGACGCTTGTGTTCATAGCCTATAAATTTATGGACACAAGTTCTCTTACTCTCAACATATCTCTTTCTCTCACACTGTACATATATGTTTGTACATACATATATAAAGATACGATTGTAGATACAATATACGATAGTATATTGTCGTTCCTAAATTCGTATGTAGGTAGATTTTGCGTTTGTTCCCGTTTTCGTGTTAATTTTTTCAATTTTCAGTTTAGAGTTTCATTACAATTTTGTTCGGATGGGTTTTTATTTTCATTTTTATTGCGTTCTCGCAAAAGGGTTCTTCTCACACATACCAAATTCTATACTATCTTTTCAAATGCACATTTTGTGATATTTGCTATTTGTCGTTTCAAATCAAATATTCAATTAAAATTTGTACGAATACGAAATTCCATCAAATTGGGTCAAAAACTTTAATGAACTCGTTTCATTTGATTGTTGGTCATTTTAAAGCAGGTGACTGACAAAGTCGAATCAAAAATTAATAAACACGTTTAGTTATGCGATCAAATCAAGCGCATAGGATTCAAGACCAAATTGGACATAAAATATAGCATATGTTAGATGTATATTACTTATATATTTTTTATGCTTTCGATCGCGATTTAAATAATTAAATGTGGCTCTGAACGTCGACATTAAAAAAAAAAAAAAAAGAAATCACCGCGCATCAAAAATGCATAAAATAATCATAAAAACGTTTGACCCAGCAAAGTTTGCACGCTCGCTCGAAGATCGTTGTCATTTTGGTTTTGTTTTATGTATTTACATATGTGAATTTGCATTTCATAAAAATTTAAAAATTTGATTTTAGCTTTTTAGTCTCTAGGCGGTTTAGTATATAAAAGATATTTAAAAATCATTTAACAAAAAAAACAAAAAAATGTATACTGAAATTTTTAACGCATTAAAGGAGGCATCGTAGACTCCATAAACTATATATATATACATATGTTTATTTTTGATCCACGAGGCGATTCAATATAGTGGAGTTCGTCTTTTCGACTATCTGAGAGTTCTTGCTCATTTTTTTTTTTAATATTTTTTAAGATATTTGACGCAAAGCCGATACTTAACATTCTTTTGGTTCTAAGTTAATAGAGTTATCATATTTATATGGCATGGGTACTTTTGGTGGAGCCGCTATACAAGGTCACTGCCCACTTTTGTGCTTCTGTATGAAAAACTTATTTACTTATTATAAGTGAATATTAACTTTAAATTCTATATGATGGTTTTTATGGTTTTTTTATTTCACATTCAGATTCTAATGGACGTGTCCGCTCACTTTATAGGGTAGACTCTATATAAACGATTTGAAATTTCGTCTGAATGGTATTAGAGCTTCGATACAACATATTTACTATCTTTTTTTTTCAAAGAAATTTAAAATAATTGACTTCAAAATATACAATAAGATGAATTGATAGTTTTGATTTTCCTTTGAAAGGGATAAGTAAAGTTTAGGAGTACTATATTATTTTTGTTCTCATTACAAGGTGATCTAAAAAGGTTTCAATTAAATTTATTTTTTTTATTTTATCAATCTAAGAATTGAAGGCACCGAGCCAAAGACCGACCTCGTCTTTCGACGCCACTGCATACGAGTATCATCAGACTTAAAATAGTAAAACCAAGGCTGTCGACGTATCGAGATGATTAGAAACAAACTAATGTTACGTAGCTTGTTATATCGCATCAAACACAAAATATATAAATATACTTCTCTGGCCGAAGCGTTTATATCGCTATACAAACTTTACAAAATCATGGTAATCTAAGATCAAAACTTTAAGCTGATTTAGATTTATTTAAGAAGCAAACTATTCATTGCAATTAAGAAAAAACGATTAAAATGCAATTCTGTACCAACAAAACTATTCACAGTCAAAGAAATTTTCAGGGTGCGGTTCGCACTTTGCCAAAATTTATAGCGAAACGAAAATTTGGATAATTTTCCACACATTAAACTGATAGTGAACGAACAAAGCGGCAGCAGCCCGACGAGCGATAATTGCAAAAGCGAGTTCCAGGAATGAGGTTGCCAGCTCCACAAGGACGACAAAGAAAAAATTCATACAGCAGGACTTTAGAGAAATTCCTTTTGCACTGCGTCTGTGACCAACAAGGAGATGAGTTGAGTTGAGTTTAGAAGTTTTTAGAGTTGACCTTAAAATGAGTTTCGGCAATGCGCCGAGTGCACTCAATAGCGCGCCATATTGCGTAGCACACACACACAAATACAAACGCGTGCAGCAAAAGCTATGTATGTGTATGTGTGTACTTGTACTAGGGCTGCAATAATCTAGGGCTGGGGCTCAGCTAAGACCGAAAGTCAAGGAGTTTTGCTACTACTTCTTTCTACTTCTACTGAATGCTTGTTGGCTAACTATGATAATTATGACGATGATGATGATGTTGTTGCTACTGCTTCTGCCACAAACCCGCCCCCTACCAGTACTTGCTACGACAATTGCAGCTTCAGCCATCCTGTCCCACGCATTCTTTTTATTTCAGTATACTATTTAACCCATGAATTAAATGGCGAGGACAAGTGTTAAATTTCGTATGCGCGAAATTCGGAGCGATTGAGCAAGTGAGAGAGATACAGAGAGAAAGAGAGAGAAAAAGTAGTGTAAAAAAGAAAGGGTAAATGGCTGAAATAGGAGAGAAAGAGAGAGAGAGGGTTGCTTTTAAACGTTATTGTTGTTGTCATTGCCAGCCAAGTGGTGTTGAAAAGTGGATGAAAATCGCTACGATGTTCACATTTCCGTGAGCGAAAACGTAAGAGACAGACCAAGCGGTAGCAGCTAGAACAACAACAACAATATTACAGCATAAAAAAAAAATACACACATAATAATATTGAAAACGAGGACAACGCTGAGCGCCAGGGCTTATACTATGGCGGGCTAGCTGGCTGGCTGACTGACTGCATTACGCACAAACGATGAAGAAATCGACAGACGAAGCGAGGCGGGAACTTTTAGCACATGCGTACTAGAACGCCAGAATTTTTTGTACACTTCACACTTAGTGTGAATAATGGTATTATTCATTTGTTGAGTATTTTGTAACAAATTGAAGTAAATACAATATAGAAATATGTATAGTAAAATGGTCAAGCTTTCCAATTATAATTCTTTCCTTGAGAATTAACGATTTTTAATATTATTTTAAAATATGTTTAAATATGCCTTACTTTGTGATAATACAAATCGGTTTAGTTATGTCTGGACAATTTTACTAGTAACTCAGCTTTCCAAATATCATGCTGGGAAATGGTATTAATGCTAACTTTTGCTAAAAGCAGATACAAAAAAGTGTTGTTTTTATACGGCACACCATTGTTTATATGAATTTCATATTCGTCGGTTCGCTTTAACTGACCTAATATTTAAAAATATATTTGCTGCTATATGAATATTATTAGTAAATCGACAAGTAAAATTAACATTGGCAATTATTAAACTTCTTCTCCGAACGATATATAATATATGAGATCAATTTAAAAATATTAATCCACATTAAATTCTCAATATTAAGTTTTTGCGCTTATATTCCAAAGATACTTCATTTTTTAAACGTTTCTAAAACATAAAATGAAAGTATGTTTAAAGACTGGAAACCAAATAAAAAAGAATGTTATGATTTTAAATAGTTTAAGCTAACTTCAATACTTTTCTAAGTAATAGGATTTTAACTTAGAATATGAGGCCGGTCTTGAAGCTATTATCTCGAATGAAAGTTTCAAAAAGCACAAAGTTACTGTAGTAGTACAGAGTATTATGTAAGAGATTCATTTATAAAAAATCAACACTTTTGGTTTAATATATCGTCACTATACAAAATGTTAGCACTAGTGAAGGGTATTTAAGTTTCGGCTGCACTAAAACGGTTTCACAATTATTTTTTTCTCTTTAACAAAAAAAATTTCTAGAACTCATTTTGCAAATGCTGCACAGCAAAATTTATGAACAATTTTCTAAAAAATATTTTCAGAACTTACCCAGTTTGCCGTTCAGGAACGGAACTCCTTGATGAATACTTTAAAGCACTGCATTTAAACGCATGCCTTCCATACACAATTCATTTGTATTATTTGTTTTTAACTCTGTTACTAATGAAAACGCTTCTAAAATATAATGTTTTCATTTGTTAAAATAGTTTTTCTGCATAAATACATATTATATTAAATAAAATGCTTTAAATTTGTTATTTTTTATTCACACAAAATTCTGTGCGCGTCTTTACACCGTAGAGCACGTCTTCGCCTCCGTGGGCCAGCGCCACCCACGCCGAGCACATTGCTCGCCAGCATCCGGAACCCTGGAGGATATACACGACACGGGGTAAAGTTGTATTATTCCTGCTGAAGCTTAAATCTGCGACAAACAAATCGTTCAGCTTTGCTGCGAGCGACTTCACTGCTCGGCGTCGAATTTCAAACTGAAAGGGTCCGATGCGAACTGTGCATAAACAGAACTCAATTCGAATGCGAATATCACACTTGGCTTAGGTAGATTGTTTTGTTGTTGTTGCTCTTTTGAAGTTGATAACAGCCATGTTGGGTAGTTGACGGTGAATGAGAGAGCACAACCACCTAAAAAATGAGAGAATTGACAGCGACTCTCCTCCACTGTCTCAGTCTTTCAAACGCTCTAGCTCTTTCATGCACCTCCCTTCTGGTTCTGGCCGTTCTGGTTCTGGCCAAGTCGAATAATTTTACCTAAACCTCTGCGCAGTTTTGCACTACAATTTGTGGACTTTAAATTTCATTTTGTGGACTATGTCAGCAAGTCCTTTCAGCCAAACTTATTTCCCTCTCTCTAGTGCCTTCTCTCTTTCACGCTCATTTTTGTGTGTTTTTGTGTGTATCCTTGTACTGTGTCCGCCACTTGGTGTCAATGAATCTTCTCCATTTTTTATTTCTTTGTTGCACTCCTTGGCTCTGCTCTGGCGTATTTAAGAATGAAATCAAAATGTGGTATGTATTTAAGGCCTCATTAATCAGGCTGCTCCTCCTCTCGTTATGCTCAACTCCACACAACTCCTTTTCGTCCTGCTGCTGTTGCTGCTGCTGATACTCGAAAGTTATTCAAACTGCTTCGACACTCAAGTGCAACAACAACAAGACCAAAATTTACAACAATGGCGTCGCTTTCAGTGTTGTGCGTTAATGTGCTCATTAAATACAAATTTGTTGCATCGATAATTGTAATTTTGTTAAAATTGTATAAAATAAACGCATTAAACCAAGTTGCACAAAAGCCACATTAAACTATAATGCCGTCATATCTACCTACGTACTCGTATAGAAAAATATCTTTTGTACGTTTTTTTGTATAATTCGCTGAATTAGTAAATTAAAGCAATTAGCGTTCAATTAACTATTAGCACAAATACTCTGTCGCCTGTAGTTTTGATTTTTGCAACACAAATTTATACAAAACAAATTTTTTAATTGAGAAAATATTTCTAACAAAATCAAAAGTAGAGTGAATAAAAGGAGTTCAAAGTTCCTACAAATTTGTCCCTTTTAGATTCGAAATTCCGAAACATTAATAATTTCTGTGTAGCTTTTATGTGCGGAACATGTACATTTCCTTTGAGAGGTGGGCAAAATGGATAAATCACACGGTCCCAGGTTTTGTATTATATATATTTTTGATTTTTCGGTACCACATCTCAACATTTCTGGATTGTATATTCGCGATTTCATAAAGACCTTCTTAGGTTTTTTAAGATTTCATTAAGTTGCTGTTACTCTCTCTCTGAAATTTTGATTAGATTTGAAGTAAGATTAAATGGTAATATGGTAAACTTGCAAAATAATTCTCGAATCGAAAATATAAAGTGAAAATAGAAGTTCGATTGAATATATGTATATGTAAAGAGTGCTTCTTGCTTCAAGTTTTTAAAACTTCCATGCTCAAAAAAATAATTTTCCTAAGACTTTGGAAACATTGTCTAAAAAGGTTTTTTTAAACTTCAACCTCAATTGAAGGTATAGTTTTCGTAAAAAATCAGTAATCTGAAATAAATTGAAAATTTGTTTACCTAAAATATTAATAATCTTTTTCCATAAAATTAGTCCAACAACAACAACAGAAATGTTTTACATAAATGTGCGTTATGCAAATATTCATTTGCACATAATTATGTTTAAATTCGAATTAAATAGTGAGAATTGTCTTACACTTTATATCTATGTACATATGTATAAATACGTAAACATAGATTTTATCGTATCATTTGAAGGTTTTTAAACAAAAAAATCGTGAATATATAGTGTTGTAGGGAATAATGAATGAATGTACAGAAAAAAAAAATTTTTTTTTTTTTTGGTACATGGATTACTTTTAAATTTACAATATAATGGAATTATTTTTAAGAAATATATTACCTTAAACAGTTAGGCAATAAAGTTTCCTAATTTTAATGCATTTTCAGCTTTTTTATGGAATTTTTTTGGTGTAGAAGGTGTCAAACTCCATATTCTGGAACTAGCACAACAAATTGCCCAATTAACAAAAATACAACAGAAAATGCCTCTTAAGTCACACACACAACTTAGCTCTCATATATGCCAATAAAAAAATAAAGCAGGTAATTTTGAATGGTAAGCTTTACTTTATACATGTAACATTAAAAAAAATATATATGTATTAACATTCTAATCGATCAACTTGACTTGAAGTTACAAAACGTGGTAAAAGATACATTTTTACATTTTTTAGATGCCATTTTCGCAGATCTCAGGTTAGCGTAACTCAACTTTAACTCTGACCCTCTGGTCACCAGCAGTCTGTGTTACACAGTGAAATTAAATGAATTAAATTGAGAATAAATTTGATGTAACAAAACGTTTGTATTATTTTTCAGACTGGTAGCACTGCCAATTTATTGTAGCTGAAAGACTAAAACAACAATACGAAATTTATGCCTATAGTTCTTAGTTGACTCACCAAATTTGGCTGGTTATAATCGGGCATAAATTTTAACGTAAATGGTGACTGTAAAACTGAAAACCGCTAATTGGAGATGATCTCTAGGTTAACTCTGACTGTAAAACTGCACCTTCAGAGCATTCAATTTGCCTTCAATGTTCGCTTCAATATGGAGCTTAGCACAAATATCCATTTCGATATACAAATCGAATTCAAGCAGCGAGCACACATTTTCTATTGTAAAATGCCACGCTCACTTACTGTTTTTTGAAATATGAAAATTCTCTGCGATTTGGCTTAGCTCCGGAAATATGCATTCCGAAATATAAAAGTTATGACATATTCGTAAATGTAGTATTTTAATAATATATTGGTTGAATAGGTTGCAAAAGATCTACTTATAATAATTTCTATAAAATTTATTTATGATCTTACGAACACAGTAAAATTCTACAATTTTTAAAATGTTTCCAATTTTATGAAATATTTGAGTTTCAATACTATAATTTATACCTATTTAATACAAGGCTTTCAAAATATTCAATTGCCGCTCCCTCATGATATAATCTATCTTTATCCAGACCGAATGACTATAATAAAAAAACCACTAAAACATATTTTTTAACGTATCTGTATCAATATAGACATATTTGTTCTCTTAGTAGCGACTTTTTTTAAGTACTTTTACATCTTTCTATATCATTTATACATAGTGTGAAATGATATTATCGGTTTGTCTAAAAGTTTGTAAGGTTTTAAAGGATGCATGTTAGACCCCATAAAATACAAATATTCTTGATCAGCTCAAGGCGAATCAATCTAGCCATATCCGTCTGATATCTGGATGAATGACTGTATTGACGTTTCTTTTGGTCCCAAGTTTATGTTGTATCCATATTGATATGTCTCCATATAAAGACATCGCTCACTTTTGTGACTTTGTAAGAAACACTTCTTGAGTTAAGTCAATATTAGCTTGAAATTCGATGTGATAGCTCTTTATGAAGGTCCCTTCATATACCTATACTAATAGGCGAGTCCGGCTCACTTTTTGGGGTAGCCCTCATATAAACCCACTACCCGTTACGATTTGAAATTTCGTGTGAATGGTAGTTGAGCTTCGGTTCAACCGAAGTTAACGTTGTTTCTTGTTTTTTTTTTTATCTTTTACAAAACATTTGCCTTTTTTCGATTCGGGCACATAAGAGTAGCAATAATATTTACTTATATGTTTAAACAGTGTATTATATCGAAATTCATCACATGCCTGATATATGTATACACATTTGGAAAAAGAATTAATTACAAACAAAAAAAGATAACTACGAGTATAGAGATGCCATACAAAATTTAAAGTGAAACTTTATAAAAAAATTTTAGTTATATCTGGAAATGATTGTTGATTACTTAAAGTATAAAACACATTTTGAATTAGTATTATAGAGGTTTCATACTGAAACAAAAAAAATATCATTTAGTATAAATTTAGTGTAATCTTAAACCATTTTTACCATAAACGTAATTTTTTTTACTGCAGAATCGCGATCATATTTAATGAATGAAATGTTTTAATATACCAATTTTGACATCCTGTTCAAAAATGCTTTTAATTATTATAATCCCAAACTTTAGAAAGTGCAAAATATTATTCCAATTTTGTAATACTAATCTATTTTTTTTTTTTTTTTTTTTTGTTTTATTTTCTTATAGATATGATATGTGTTACTCAAAAATAGCTTTAGAAAATGTTAAAGGGATACGCTTTCGCAGCATGAATTTTTAAATGTTGTTTACTTATATCTCGAGTTAGAACCGACCAGTTATATCAAAATAAAAATATATCAAAATAAAAATAACCAAATAACCAAAAATGATTTTCAATTTACTGAAATATCGTTTTCGTTTTCAGGGAAAAACATTTGCTTTTGAAATATGAACAGTTTGGTATATCGTAAATAAAGAACGATTTCTCAGAAGAAAATAAAATATATACCGATAAAGGTTCTAAAGTTATTTTAGATTAGGAAAGTTCTAAAGACTATTTAGCAGTTTTGAAGAAGTAAAGAGAAGTTCTTGTTTTTCTTCTATTTCTTATTGTTACTTTGAAGAAATAAGCGTTCATTTAATCATCCAATAAAATGTCATTTACATGCACATATCCTCTATAGCGTCTTTTGTGTCTCGATTACATTACGAGTATTATAACTTTCCAGAAAATGCATTAAACACAATATTGCTGTTTTTTACTGAGCGACACAAAACTGCTCGGTTAATGCCGAATTTTGTTTTAGTTTAAACAAGATTTGAGATTGAAAAGTGGAACGGGTGACTTGGCAACTAGTGAACAGGAGAAGAGAAATCGTACATTAAGATCTAATTGAACCCTCATGAAATTAGCACCTTTTATTTGCGCTTCCATTTACGTGTTAGACATTGTGAAGCGATTTCGATTTGTATTGTGTTTAGGAGTATATATGTAGATGCATAGCTAAGCTCTTGACTAAGTTTCGTTCACAAGATACGCTTAAGAATTTTGACACACTTTACTGCGCAACGAAACACATTGGCCGAGTTGAAACGCTTTGCTTAGTTATTTTTTCATTATGGATGTACATACAGTAAACATTCACTAATGGAACCCATTTTACATTTTTATCATTGTGAAGTTCACCAAGGTGGTCCAATTTTCGGTCGTAATAATCGTCCCACCAGACAGGCATTGCGTGCTATAGTGAATAAATGCCAATCAACATATTCACTATTAGATGTCCTAGTGAAACAGGTCGAAGAACCAAAAATATATCATTCGTAAGTACGTCAGTTCAAAATGAGCCCAATCTGTTGATGACATGCCGTTCACAGGAATTGTGAATCTCTAATTGTGGCGAATTTTGCATAAACTTCTTGGTTTGAAGTGATTTTGAAGTGATGAAATACAAAAATGACTTTATTGAACATTTTATGGACCAATTTCTCTTTCTAGTGTACCGTCTTCGCGCGGTGAATGAAAAATATGTGTTTCTATTTATTTTAAAATAATAATATTGGGACTATGAAAAACAAAATTGCCAAGTTTGGTGCATATATATTTTATAGTGTCGAAGATATTTATGCTAATACAATGAGACTAACAACTTTGATAAGGAGAATTCAGTTTTGACGTGAATATGCCTGAGTTTCGATCTTGCAAAATCGACATTCATTCAACTATTTGAGCACCTTGATTGTTTTTGAGATTTAAAATTTGGTTCAACAACTTAGACGACAATAAGTTTCAAAACTTTGTTAACCTTAGCGAAGGGCTACTGTATCCGCACACATACAAATATACTTTAGTATATTAACTAAAATGAATACGTATGTCCGTGTATTTGTGAAGTGGTTTCCAACAAATGAACTAGAAAAGCAATACAAGCAATTAGCATTCATTATGATAAATCATCGAATTGCCATCGCGAAGCATTCACGAAAAAAGTGCAACAATAAAGCTTCGAAAATGAAAAACCTAATACAATACATTCGTGTTAATCGAAAAAATCAACCAAAAATATTTCTACTCAACACTAGATGTAAAGATCTTGAAATTGTTCCGTGACGTTGTTACGCGTCAGAGAAATCACAGAGCAGAAAACAAATACATAACACTAAGGTATATAACTTAAGTGTAAATAGATGAACTGGTATTGTATATGATTGTGTGTACTAGTACTGGTTTACATTATATGTATATAGTTCTATTTGTATCTTGAATTTACTTTGAACGTCGCAGCGCGTTACCTGCTTTCAATCTATATATCTCCCAGGTAGCGATAGAATTTCTTAAAAAAAAAAACATCATGCAGAGGAAATATTAATAATCATAAATTATATTTGCACACAATTGTCACTTTTAGAATTTTGTACGTCATTTGGAAATTTGAAATGCGAATTTCCACCAATTTTACAGTTACATACTTATAATACTGGTGATTTCAACTACATTTCACTTCACTAACTAAAAGTTATACTTTAACTAGATCATTTAATTGACGTATTCGATGACACCATCAACAATAAAGAGCTCATTTTTGAGCTCATTCTATTTTTTCGCTTAATTAGCTTTTTTGCTACGTATTTGAGATAGCCTTTTGAAGCTGGATTGGGTGGTTCTCTATTATTATATTTTTGGTGTCACCCATACTGTTCAACAACATTTTACAGATCGTATTGAATAGGTAGGAAGGTATTGAAAATCTTAAGCACAGGAAAAACCTTCTTCATATCCAACAGCGTAAACTCGTCATTAGGCGGATCAAAAATGCTAAGAAAATTACACGTTAATGAGCCTTAGAAACTGAAACAGTAGATGCTGTTTGCAATGAGTTCTGAGAACATTGAGAAACTTGACCATCAGGTATAAAATAGTTTACAATGTAATCTTACACTTCAAAGTAGACAACAATGTGTTTAGCATATAATATAATCGTATTATTATATATCCTTAGAATTAAAAGTTAATAAATATACAAGTATATGTAAGTCAGTTTTAGTTATGCTTTTTATTCGTTTTAAAACATTAAAATGAAAGATTTCTCCTGAAATTTTTTTGGTAATCATTTCTTTTTTCATTTGAACCTTTTTTACCAATGCCAATAACGCTTAGAATAAAATTTGTCTTATAAGAGGTAATAGTGTAGTTTACTAAAATAGATAAAATATTATTAAAGGAAAACTATTTTTGAAAAAAAAAACTTTTGTTTTTCATTATTTATTTTTATACTCTGTACATTGGGTTTGTTGAGCTGTCAAAATGTATGTAATGGCGAAGGAAGCATCAGAGACTCCATAAAGTATATTTACTCGTGATCAGAGCGAAAAGAGTCGGTATAACCTTGTCCGTCCAGAGTGAACTCATGGTATAGGTATCGCACTTCTACAAAAGTAACTTGAAATTTTATAAGCCCAACCATCTCACCGCAGTGTTAAAAAAACCAATTTTTTTATGAAATATTTGTTATAATACTTTGTAGAAAACAAAATTTGCAAATGCATATATGTATGTACGCAGATCAAGTTTAGGCCAATTTTGGATGCCGCACCCACAATACGGCTATATCCTTAAATATCACATTTTTCCATGTAAACCAGCTGAAAAATTTATTACTTCGAAATGAATATGTCGACACCTCGACTATAGCTCACTCTTGTTTTAATTTTTGTTTTGCAACATTGTGGATATTTCGCATAGTTTGGTTAAAACCGATATACCATAAATTACTGAATTTAAAGAAAAATAAACAACTTGAATTTGACCACTATATTGTTATCTTTTCGTTGTGTTTGTGTAGCTTCAAAGTAAAATTTTTCTAACCAATTTGATCCCACATTCAATATAATCACCTAGGTCTGTATATTCCTCCAAAACCGCAAAGTAAAACAAAATCTCGAATGTAATGCATCATTATATGGAATCTCCCTAAATCAATGATCCTATTATTTTTGAAACGGATTTATTATCCGCCTGTATTACAAACGTCCAAATACATATGTAGATCTGAACATCACTACTTCTTCTAAACATAATGTTGAACATAATAATGTTGCAGCGTTCGATTTTAATGGAAATTGGCCCGAAACCAAAAGCTCAGCTGCGCAAAGTGATTATGCGGGGAAAAAACATATCACAAATGAAAATATCCGAGATGTAATTTCTGTGCATATCAGCATATTCCTACTCCAATGGCACTTCACAATAACAACAAAATAGTTGGTTTTTGTTTTTGATTTCCACCTAAATATACCATTATATATAATGAACAACATTAAAAATTAAATATAGGTGGTACTCATACAATTGATTCTTGACGGATTCTGATTCTATTAAACTGTGCTGTTTCGCAGCTCGATAAAAAAAAAAACAATAATGCTGCTGTCGTGAGTTTACGACTTCCAAATATACTGGCGCATTTCAAAACAAAAACCAAGAAAAAAATTAACTAAATAAATTTAATATAAAAATCCAAGTTTGGACCTCACGGACAGTTTCCGTGAGGGCGTTGTTCAAACTAACGAAGGGCGGACAGACAGACCTATATCGACTCGACTTTTGATGCTTATATTGTATATACTTTATGGAGTTGACTTTTACGTTTTTTTTTTTTTTTGGCGATCGGATCTTTGTGGTCTATCAAAAATACCCACTTCAATTTTACTTGTATTTAATCTCGAGCATTTATTTTTCAGAAAGTCCAGCAGTTAAAATTTTCAAGCCCTATTTTAAAATAGACATGTTCATACTATACATACATCGCAACTTAAAAGTTTTAGTCAATGCTCTTTCCTTCACATAATTCAAGGGACCTATCAATAAATTTAAATGGTAGTTTAATCCTTTGGTCAATATTTTTTTATTCGATCAAAACCAGTTGGCTACTGTTGGACGCGCAAATTAATGATATATCTCGATCGGGTGACGGCAAATTGTGGTCGCTGGTTTAAGTTAAATTATAACAAAGAAACGAAAAAATACAAACACATTGAAAGAAATGAAAAATTTAGTGTTTTATACAATATCTTTTTATTGAGAAAGTTAAATTATCGCCGATGCTAGCGAAAAAAGATGAAAACAGCTAAATAACACTGGGATACAAATAATGTTTATGGCTTATAGCCTGGATAATTGATAATTTCAAAGCTAATTTGAGCTAAATCGGTTCAAAAATGCTGAAGCTATAAAAAATTCCGACCATTTAATTGTATTTCAATTTAATTTCCATTCAATAAAATGACGATCATGGCATTTTCTGCACTATGTACAGGGTATACAAAAAAGTGGCAGGGTATAACGATGTCGTGAACTTACGACTGCATCGTTATTACTTGTTTCAATAAATTGTTATACCGTTTACACATACATGGTATTATAAATTTGTCTGAAAGTTTGTAACGCGATGAGTCAATCTAGCTATGTCCGTCTGTCTCGATGTCTGAATGTTGTGACTCATTTTTTAGGTACCAATTTTTAAGATATCTAGTTGATATCCAGTCGGCAACTAGACTTCTTTTTATTTCAGTCAAATATAGTATCCATATAGCCCCCATACAAACCACACTCGCACTTTTGACTCTTTTTATGAAAAACTTTTTTATTACAGTCAATAAAAACTTAAAAACAAGGTGTATCAATGGGCGTGATACACCTTAATTTTTTTTCTACGAAAAAGATTTTTTTGCAGCCAATATCAACTTGGAATTTGGCATGGTGGTTCTTATGAACGGACGCTTCACATAAATATCAAAGCGTGTGGCCCGCGCACTTTTAGAGGCAGCCCCATTCCATTGCTGCTATATGATATGAAATTTCGTGTAAATGAATTCTTGTTAATTATTTTTTTTTTTTTTTTTTTTAATTTAACCTCTATTTAAAACTCGTCAACTCTCGAGTGCTGTATTCTTAAGCAGACGAGAGGAATTACGGCGAAATAAGTGCCAAATACTTTTGCGAAATGTGTCACAGCCAAACGTTTTGCAAGTAACCGTTTGGTACCCTGAATTTGGCTATGTTTGTGCATGGTCCATTATTCCAAATGATTTACACTGTATGACCAGCCATGTGCAAAGTTTTACCGCATTTAGGCGTTTGTACTACGCAACCAACTATGTATGTGTATAGCTTGAAAATCATGATTAAAAGCCAAACGAAATGCACATATTTTATTTGTTTATTAAAATTAAAATATGCTTAAATATTTTATAAGTAATTGTATAATATATTAAACAGAACGAGACCTATTGTAATCGATTATGTTATATGACAACACTGAAACTGCCAAGTATACGTACATTCTTTTTTATGTAAATAAATCAATGCGGTTTTCGCTTCGATTTATTGAAATTGTGAATATAATTGATATAATTTTTGCATTTGCACGATTTTTAAATGGAAAGCATGTTTTGAAAATCGCAATACTCGTATATATTTCCAATTGTCAATTACCTATAACTAAATGCGATTACGAACGGCAAACTCAGTCCTTGATTTTTATAGTTTGGAAACCATGCGATCATTAAAGCAAATGATTTGCGCACAACTCAAACTTGCACAAGTTCTGAGTGCCAAATGATTTGGAGTACATCTGACCACCAAACTAAGATTTGGCGAAATTATGTGCAAATAAATTACGCGACTGACCTTAGCAAGTAATGCGCGATTTTAGGAAATGGTCGAAACAAAGTACAGACTTAGACATTTTTCTAACTCCTTGCATAAGGCTTTGAACAGATGCTCAGCTTTAGCTCAATAATTCTTCGAATGTTAAATATTTTTGGACTCCGTTTGATATGTTAGAAGATTTTACTTTAAATGGGCCCCACCGTTTTTAGTGGGGTGATTATGTCTCTGGTGACTAAAGAAACGCAATTTTTTTGGTACTATTGCGTTGGAAATTCATAAAACGTAAGAATCGTTTTGGAAGACATTCCCGGATATAATATATTTATGTGACATATTTTATTAAAATTCTCCTTTTCAGTCCACATTGTCAAATTGCTTACCAAATAGGATTTTTTTTTTTTAGAGTTGTTTTTAGTTGCTTTAGGTACGATTTCTTGTATGTATTTTTGGAAAAATATGTTCGACTATTGGATATCGTATTTTATTTGTGAATGCGACTTAGGACATTGGGTATAAACCTTACAAACCTTTTAAAAAATTGTACAACAAACATTTCCACTTTTCTGGCCATTTTTTTAATGGAGTTGTGATTTCGTCTGAAAGCAAGCTAAACGGTTTTTTCATTCCGTTCACAGGTAAATCAATTTTTCCGCCCACTACCGGGTTTTACATAATTAAACTTTCTTAGAGCATATTCATGGTAGAAAATTATTAGGTGACGTTTTAAAACTACTCTCTAAATCTGTTGCGCTCTAATGCTCTCAGCATTGAAGAAACCGAAAAGTGAGCGAAAAATCACCCTGAGCATATTAAACTATCGAACTTAGTATTTGCGGGGTTTCACCGCTATATAGGTTCTATCTCTTTACGGTAATTTTTCTATTCACTTTTATATTATAGACCTTTTGCTTTTTTACAAAAGAAATATGTATACACAAATTTGATATTTGTTTGTGATAATACATTGCCTAATATAAACTTATTTTTACAGTACTAACGTACGCGTGTAAACGTGTGGACGATTTTTTTTAGTTACACATAGTAAAAAAAAAATTAAATCGCCCGAGCAGGGACTTGAACCCTGGACCCTTGGATTAAAAGTCCAATGCTCTACCGACTGAGCTACCCGGGCAGTTGGATTTATGTGGGCAAAGGCCATTCATATTATTTCACCTAAAAATTTCTATATGTTGTGTTGAATAATGAATGAATCCAACAGAAGATAATATTTAACAAAACTGATTATTAATTTTTTTTTTCAATCAAGATATTTAATTAATACGTTTACACATTATATTTACATATAAAACATTCTACAATTTACTTACACATATCGCCCCGCTTGGAAAATATTTACTAAATTTGTAATTTGGTTTGTGTCTATATATACGTAGAGGGCGCTTGCATCAATCTAATTTTAGCTACTACATTTCGTTCGGGGCATAGGTGGCGCTGCATTTTCTGTTCAACTTATGAATACATGTGACTCAATTAGACTTTTTTTCAATAGATTTTCGACTGGAAGGTTGGCATCTTCTGTAATCACGCTTCTGTGAAGTCTGATTGTGGGATGGTCTGAGGCTGGGATTTACTGTGTGTGGACCAGTTCATGTTGACGGAACGTCCGCACTAAGCTTGCCATCAATATGGGTGCCTCGGAGGAGTCCAACGTATTAAGGTTGACTAAGGAGGTATGTACTAAGGCCAGGGGTGAAAACCAGCAGCCAAGAGTTCCCATGGTATGCAATGGTGGGATAGCGTACCGGAGTGGACTGCATTACCAGTTAGCCAGGCCAATATGATTAGACTACAATCTTGTATAATAATATTTTGTATAAATAAATTTTTATTTAAATTTATAATAAAATTTTGTATAAATAAATTTTTATTTAAAAAATTTTATTTTTAATTTTCGTTTCAGAATATTCCCTAAAATAATCAGCGCGTTTACAAATAGTTTGGAAATAATTAAGAAATTCCGGCTCATTCCACCGTGAATTTGTTCGCTTCACTGAGAATGAATGCATCGTGATCGAGCCACCAACCGGATAGACCGGATAGAGAAAGTGAGGAAAAACATAGCTGTTGTAGCGGCCAGTGTCGAAGAAGAGAAGACTGTCCTGTCGAATAGCCGAATTGGGCATTTCACGAAGAAGAAAATTGAAATATTCGTACTAAAAGTCCAAAATTCACATAATTTAAACGATGACAAGAAGAGTTAAATCATACGAGACATGTGGCGAGTCTTGTATATACTACGTGTATAAGCTCGAAAGAAAAGGTCGGTTGTTTTGTTCGGAAGAATGGGACATATGGCTATAGTAGTGTTAGATAATCGAAAGACGTGTCTTAGGTAGGTCTTTTTTGAGGAGAAAAAAATTAATTAAGTAGTCACGTGCCGTAGAGCTCTGATTTGGCACCCAATTATCATCTTCTAGTTCCCGCATGTCAAAGATTCAGTAGCGTGGTCAAAGATTTACATCGCCAGAAGAAGCGGTTGCGACGTTCAATTTGCATTTTATTTATTTTTCGTGGAGAATATTTTTAAAAGCAATAAAATCATTTTCAGCGAATACGTTTACGATTTCTTAGTTTTTTTCCGGAGACTTTTTTAGTGCCCCACGAAAGGTAAAATAATTTTTCGACTCTTTATAAATCTTTTTCTGAAATCCGGCCTTTTTATATGAAGTTCTAAATACGGTGAATATGTAATTAATAGAATCAAAAACAGTCTGAAAATCAATTGCAATCCCATATCATATTCGGTAATTTCTAGTTTACTGATATTAATAATGTAATAACAATTATAATTACTATATTGATATTATTAATTTTCCTATGTTCCCATTAGGAGCTTAAGGAAATTGTACACATATATTATGTTCTCTTTGCGATTATTTTCAATTACGTATAAATTAAAACATAATTTATTTTCTTTCAAATCTGATCTAAAAATATTTATTTAATAAAAAACGGAATAATAAATAAAATAAAAATAATTATTAAATAAAAAAAAATTGATCGCCCGAGCAGGGACTTGAACCCTGGACCCTTGGATTAAAAGTCCAATGCTCTACCGACTGAGCTACCCGGGCAGTTGGTAAGTTCTTGGCAAAAAGCAATCACTTATTTAGCTTGAGAAGTGTTCTATTGTTATCTCTTTCTTACTACAATACATTTGCGTAAAATCTGCTTGGCAACAAAAGAATTTTTATTTCATTTAATGAACCAACAAAATGATGACTAATGCCCACATATGAAAAATGTTCGCGTGTTTTGTGTTTTTAACGATAAATATAAAGAAAAAAGAAAGAAAAGCGCAGTCAAGCGTACCTGACTTCGATACACCCTGAAGATTATATATTTTGTGGAATATTTGATGAAAAATTAAAAGTATAAAAAAAATTATCAAAAAAAAAAATTGCATACCTAAACTCAAAAGTAGGAACAAGGTTTATATGGGCTACCCCTTAAAGTGGTCCGATCTCTTAAATATATATATAAAAATGGAAGTATGTATATATGTATAATCCCTATAGACTCCGAAACCGCCCAACCGATATTGATCAAGTTTTGTGGCAATATTCAAAATAGTCCCGTGGGTGATCCTGTCAAGTTTCGTGGCGATTGCATAAACAGAATTTTTTTTTGGATTTTTTAGATTTTCCTTCCATTTTGTTTTTTGTTTCAATAAGTGGCAGGGGAAAGGGGAGAGCCGCGTACAACGTCGTCTACTAGTCTCTAAAATATGTTCGACATGTCTATATCGACTTGTCTTCCTATGATGATTAAAAATATTTATACTTTATACACTTGCACACACTTAACATGCCCTTTTACCTTATTTGTACAGGGTATAACTATGTACATTTCTAAGTGTACATAAGTATTGTAATTGTATTATGTATGTAAAATACTTATGTTTATATTGTAATATTTAACAACCCTCTGTTTAAGAGACTTAAAGCAACATTTGACCGCTCGACTCGATCGAAAAAATGTATACAGATACCTATTTTTGTTTTGTTAAGGATTTATTACATTTTATACTCATTGATTTAATATTGTATGTATGTACATATGTATTATAATAAGCCTTTAAGAAAGTATCGGAGTCCCCATGAAATATGTACATACATATGTATGCGCATATGTACATATAACTACATATGTATGTATTTTGGATCAAATCGTTCAAGTAGTATGTTATATTTAAATCAATTGTGTTTTTTTAGCAGTAATATGGCAACAATCAAAAAGTTTATCGTTTATCGATCATACATAATTGTTTGGCAAATTATCATGCAAAGACTTTAATTAGGTGATCCACTTCTTCGACCCACGATTTTGTTCAGTGATGAGGTTCATTTCTGGCTCAGTCTCTTTGTTAAAAGCAAATTTGTCGTATTTGGAGCGAAGAAATTACAATGGTGATCCATCAATCAATGATGACATAGCCCGGGCCATCATAGGGTCATACTTCTTCAAAAACGAAGAATATGCTGGGTCACCGTTAATGGCGCCTAATATCGAGCCATGTTCAACTTTTTTTTGTTTCGAAAAGTACGTGAACATGGTCTGGAAGGCTTTATTTCAACACAATGGCACCGAATGCCATACTTCTGGTGCAACCTTCGACTTTTTTGAGGAAAGAGTTTGATGACAACGTAATCTTCAGAAACGCATCGTGTGATATGTTGGACTACTTTCTTTGGGGATACTTGAAATCGTTGATATAAGCGGACAAGCCAGCATCGATTTCAGCCTTTGAAGCCTATCGAGTGCACTATTCGTGAGATACGAACTCAAATGATTGAAAATGTGGTGAAAAATTGGACGTCCATGATGCAGATGCGTCAGGCCATATGCTTCATAAATTTTATAATATAATCACCCAAAAAAAAAAAAAAAAATCCATTTATTTATGTGTTTTCTTTCAATTTAAAGTTTCATACAACTTGAAAAAAAAACACACACTTTTTTTTAACTATTTTATATAATATAATTTCTCATACATTTCAAATAGTCTATCCTCGTAAATTATTATTAATTAGAATTTACCTAATGCTGATTACTTAAATAAAATTATTGTATAATCATATAATTAAATTAAAATCGGCCTTAAAATACATTTATATACTTATACACATACATATGTACGATATGTACTTTAGGGTGGGTTAATCATAGAGGTAGATCGGGGCTCTCTTAAAAAGTGTGCCCACTTTTGTTTATAAGTCAGTCATTTATAAGAAAGCACCTCATCGAAGTTCAACCTAATATTGATTTTTATAAAGAAGTTTTTCATAAAAAACACAAAAGTGGGCGGTGGGTTTGTATGGGAGCTACCCCCAAAAGTGGGCGGGTAGCACCCATTGGTGTTTGTGTATAGCGTCCGCCCATTAGAAGCTACCATGTAAATTAAAAAATTGATATTGACTACAATAAAAAAGTTTTTCATATAAAAGTCGCCAACAAATTTGCAACCACATCCAGATGGACATAGCTAAATCGACTCATCTCGTCGAGATGATCAAGAATATATATACTTTATAGGGTCTACGATACCTCCTTTAATGCGTTACAAACTTTCTGATAATACCATTTCACACTTTGTGTGAATGGTATAAAAATGTAAGATAAAGATTCTTTCTATCTAAAATTGAAACTTGTTAACTAGTGAAATAAAGTGAAGCGATGCAAATCTTTATTTCACAATGGGGAGGCACGAAATCGATTTTGGACCAATTGTTTCTATCAGGGACGTAATGATTGTGAGTTAAATATAAAAAAAAAAAAATAAAACAAATTATCAGGCATGTGATGAATTTCGATTTCCAATTTCGATAGAATTTCCTTTTTGGTTTACTGAATACCAAATTCGACAGAATTATCGAAAATATTCGATCGAAATCCATCACACCCCTGTACAAAAATTATTTACCGATTTTTATATTTTTACTCAGAATTTATTAATTATTTTCCGATTTATATTTCAAAACTCACTAAGGATCATATTCGTATATGTGTGAGCTCAATGAAGGGTCAGCCGGCGTAACCTACATTTTAAAAATCATTATACGTGAAAAACTTTACTATGTTTTCGTATTCACTTTAGAAAAATTTTCACAAAAGCGAGAACCGGAACAAGGAGTATTGTTTAACCATCTTTGTAATATCAATTTTCAATAATTATTTTGTAGTTCCCGCTTTTATTACTTCCAAGAATATCAACAACATTTAACTTCAATGAATTCAAGGCTCCAGCTTCATCGGCTGACAAATGTGTGAGTATTTTTTTTATATCTGAGCAGATTCCTTACAAATATATGTAGACCATCATTAGTTGATGTGGCGTCACATTATTATCGATTCTAAATTTCAATGAATTAGATTAAATAACAATATGGATGTATGTACTTAAACGCTTTGTATAAGGTAATATGAAAAAATATTATAATATGAAAAAATATATATTGTTCGTTTTCTATGTAAAAGTCCATTATTTTTTCTATTCTATTCTATTTTTCCCTATTTTAAAAGGAAATTTGTTGCTCTCATTTTTGTTTAAAAATTGATATTTCGCTTATAGCTTTCAAATTATTCAACCGATTTAAAAAAAAATTGACATAAGTAGCAATCTGACGGCTTTTGAATTCAAGACGTAGCAAAATTGTGGACCCACCTTCTAAAAAATGCATACCGCGAAAACGGGGTTATTTTCGAGTTCAGCAGACCTAAATCTATATAAACGAATTCACTTTTCGGCTGTAGACTAGTTTTATAATTATTTTCGATCTATGGCAAAATCGCTTAGAATTGTCCGTAGATTACTTTCCGCTCCTACGATTTTATATTTTGTTTGGCAACTAGTATATAAAAATTGACCCATCCTAATGCACATACATACATATGTACATACATGCATACCAACAAAATTCATTCTACATTACTATACCAAAATAAATAAAAAGCATTAAGTTCGGTAGAAGTTTGTCTAGAAAAACGAGAAATTATGCGGTGGTTTTTGTTCAGAATGTAAGTCAAAAGAAATCTATTTTATTAAAGAAAATTTTGCAAAAAAATGTGGAACGCTTCACGATTTTGCGTGTCATCCTTGCGCAGGGGCCATGCTAATCTTCTCTGTATCGTTCCAATTTTAGTATATGTTCTGCCGAAGCAAGAACGAAGGTGTGAAAGAAAATGTTGTATTTAAACAAGCATCGATGTAATAAACACTTGTGTACTATATCAACGCAGACCTTTTTAATGAAAAACGATATAGAATCGTTTCGCTCACTCGTATGTACAACATTCTTAATAAAATGAGATAGCTAATATTTCTACTTGCTCACTGTCCCCATCTGCTGGTTAGTATAGTAACTATATGCTTTGGTTTGTGTAGGAACTGAATATGTACGTACTAACAATTTAAAATTTGCGGGCTTTAAACAAAATGTCTGATTTACAATCTTTATTTAAATTGCATTTAATTATGTTTAAATTAAAATTATATATAAATAAATATTGACAACAAAATATGTAAAAAATAAAACAATTTTTATTGTGGTAACCATTGGACGGCATTTGCCCAATGAATTTTAACTGCCCGGGTAGCTCCCTCTCTCTCTCTCTCACTCTCTGCCATATCAGTGCTCTACGGCACGTGACTATTTAATTAATTTTTTTTCTCCTCAAAAAAGACCTACCTAAAACACGTCTTTCGATTCTCTAACACTAGTATAGCCATATGTCCCATTCTTCCGAACAAAACAAGCGACCATTTGCTATGCAAATTTCCAAAAAAGAAACAACTTAGTATATACAAGACTCGGCACATGTCTCGTATGATTTAACTCTTCTTGTCATCGTTTAAATTATGTGAATTTGGGACTTTTAGTAAGAATATATCAATTTTGAAGTTGTAGTTACGTACGGCAGCTCATGGGGCACACGCATACCAGGTAAAATGCTCTTGTCTGCAGTGGCGAACTTGACGAAGCTCAAGAGAAAATAATTGAGTGGTGTCAAATCGCAGTGATCTCGGTGTTCACGTGACAAAGCCTCTTCGTGAAATGCCAACTGCCCGGGTAGCTCAGTCGGTAGAGCATTGGACTTTTAATCCAAGGGTCCAGGGTTCAAGTCCCTGCTCGGGCGATCAATTTTTTTTTATTTAATAATTATTTTTATTTTATTTATTATTCCGTTTTTTATTAAATAAATATTTTTAGATCAGATTTGAAAGAAAATAAATTATGTTTTAATTTATACGTAATTGAAAATAATCGCAAAGAGAACATAATATATGTGTACAATTTCCTTAAGCTCCTAATGGGAACATAGGAACATTAATAATATCAATATAGTAATTATAATTGTTATTACATTATTAATATCAGTAAACTAGAAATTACCGAATATGATATGGGATTGCAATTGATTTTCAGACTGTTTTTGATTCTATTAATTACATATTCACCGTATTTAGAACTTCATATAAAAAGGCCGGATTTCAGAAAAAGATTTATAAAGAGTCGAAAAATTATTTTACCTTTCGTGGGGCACTAAAAAAGTCTGCGGAAAAAAACTAAGAAATCCTAAACGTATTCGCTGAAAATGATTTTATTGCTTTTAAAAATATTCTCCACGAAAAATAAATAAAATGCAAATTGAACGTCTCAACCGCTTCTTCTGGCGATGTAAATCTTTGACCACGCTACTGAATCTTTGACATGCGGGAACTAGAAGATGATAATTGGGTGCCAAATCAGAGCTCTACGGCACGTGACTACTTAATTAATTTTTTTCTCCTCAAAAAAGACCTACCTAAGACACGTCTTTCGATTATCTAACACTACTATAGCCATATGTCCCATTCTTCCGAACAAAACAACCGACCTTTTCTTTCGAGCTTATACACGTAGTATATACAAGACTCGCCACATGTCTCGTATGATTTAACTCTTCTTGTCATCGTTTAAATTATGTGAATTTTGGACTTTTAGTACGAATATTTCAATTTTCTTCTTCGTGAAATGCCCAATTCGGCTATTCGACAGGACAGTCTTCTCTTCTTCGACACTGGCCGCTACAACAGCTATGTTTTTCCTCACTTTCTCTATCCGGTCTATCCGGTTGGTGGCTCGATCACGATGCATTCATTCTCAGTGAAGCGAACAAATTCACGGTGGAATGAGCCGGAATTTCTTAATTATTTCCAAACTATTTGCAAACGCGCTGATTATTTTAGGGAATATTCTGAAACGAAAATTAAAAATAAAATTTTTTAAATAAAAATTTATTTATGCAAAAAGATTGTAGTCTAATCATATTGGCCAGGCTGGTAATGGCAGTCCACTCCGGTACGCTATCCCACTACTGCATACCACGGGAACTCTTGGCTGCTGGTTTTCACCCCTGGCCCGGTACATCCCTCCTTAGCCAACCTGAATGCCTTGGACTCCTCCGAGGCACCCATATTGATGGCAAGCTTAGTGCGGACGTTCCGTCAACATGAACTGGTCCACACACAGTAAATCCCAGCCTCAGACCATCCCACAATCAGACTTCACAGAAGCGTGATTACAGAAGATGCCAACCTTCCAGTCGAAAATCTATTGAAAAAAAGTCTAATTGAGTCACATGTATTCATAAGTTGAACAGAAAATGCAGCGCCACCTATGCCCCGAACGAAATGTAGTAGCTAAAATTAGATTGATGCAAGCGCCCTCTACGTATACTATAGACACAAACCAAATTACAAATTTAGTAAATATTTTCCAAGCGGGGCGATATGTGTAAGTAAATTGTAGAATGTTTTATATGTAAATATAATGTGTAAACGTATTAATTAAACCATTAGCTGGCGTATAATATCTTGATTGAAAAAAAAAATTAATAATCAGTTTTGTTAAATATTATCTTCTGTTGGATTCATTCATTATTCAACACAACATATAGAAATTTTTAGGTGAAATAATATGAATGGCCTTTGCCCACATAAATCCAACTGCCCGGGTAGCTCAGTCGGTAGAGCATTGGACTTTTAATCCAAGGGTCCAGGGTTCAAGTCCCTGCTCGGGCGATTTAACTTTTTTATTTTATAATTTTAATTGTTTGATTGTGCTTTTTTTTCTGCAATGGTTGTTTCAGATCTATAATATGGAAAATATATTGATTGATGTTATGCTTTCAATCTAGATACGCTTCGAGCCTAAGTAGAAAATTGTTCAACCTATAAGAACATATTGAAACCGTTTCCAACTAATATTATGTGATGCAAAAATTGGGTTCAAAGTAGAGGTGGGCGCATACCGTGCATTTTGTCGTGATTCATCGTGCCACAAGTTAGCACCATGTGTTCGTGCACCAAAGTTGAATTTCATGCGTGTGCCGTGCGTGTTCGTACAGAGTAAAAGTTACTTGTGCTTGCCTTGTCAAGAGTACTGCGACACGAAAAAGCACGAGAAACACGAACAGTTTTAGAAATAAAACCAGATAAATTATCAAAAAATTGTTCTGCCTCAGATTAGTAAAAGGTAATTATTCAAAGGTGTTACAAAGAGCGGTTTCGCTTCAAAATCTCCAAATTTCATTCATAAAATTCATAAAAAAAAAAAATGAATGAAATCCGAAACCGTTTTCTGTAACATTCCTGAGTGTCATTGTCAATGATTTTTAAATTATTCTTGTATTCCTATTCTTGATCGAACATGAGATGCCCCGCACATGCCCCCAAAGTCTCTTTATTATTTTTGATTCACAAATTTGTTGCATGGTTGTAACTTTTAGTGGTCCAATCGGGGAAATATCATTTTTATAACTAGGATTGATGTATAATCAATTTGAGCATGTTTCATGCGAATTGATGGACATAATCGACATAACTTTTGATGCTGATAATAAATATACTTATTTACTCTACTGTATCTGTTGTGCTTCCTTTTGCTGTGACATACATTTCTATAAATATGGTTCATATGCTCTTTTACTCAAAGTCAATACGGTTTCAATTTTTATACTCTTCACACAGATTGCGAATAGTCTAATAATTTACTCACATTGTTTCCAACGTCTAAAAGGAACCATTGGAGACTCCATAAAGTATATACTCGTATGTATATCGTAAAAACAAAATAAATACAAACTTTTATCTTGTATTTGAAGTCACAACGACTAAACTCGTATTAAATTACTAAGTCAGATTTATAAACAGCTATTAAAAACTATTTAATGTATAAATTAATTTAAGGTATTTAGAGTAAGCGAAAATTACGACCGGCATGCAATATGGTGATCCGAATACGAGTACGAGAAGTACGCTGAAGTCGTGTCTTCACGACTACGTAATATCCCGAACCCCTACTAATGTACACCTATGTAGTCTTTAAAATTTAAAATTAAAAAATTTTTTTTTTTTTTAAATTTGTAAATAAAAATAAATTTTATAATTAAAAAAAAAACAACGTTTTTTCCGACTATGAGACCGTATGAAGGGCGTTGTGAGCGTGGCATATACAAAATTGAATATAATGTAGCGTTTCCACTAAACGCATTTCATATTTCGCATCCAGCTGATTTTGTTTTGGTTGTATATAATAAGATGCAGAAAATTGTAGATTGTGAAACCACCTTTCCACCTTTCTGCTCCAAAACTTCACATATCTGGTTTGGATTTAGCGAAATCGAGCTACAAGCTAATTGGATGGCTTGGATGTTCAATATTCAAATACGGTGAGTAGGGCGTTCAGCTTAATATCTCCACATTTTGGCTCTCTATATACGTTTTAACAACCCTTGCTGTATATATTGGAGCATTATTATGTTGCCAAATCCATTGTGGTTGACAAAAATTGTACTTTGCAGTTGTCATAATTCGAAATGGCTCTCTACATCATCAAACCTCCAACTTTACTATGCAGCAGGTCCAAATGATGAGTTTCTTTGCGGAAGTCATAGAAATAGTAGCTATAGCCATCGGAGCCTTCCAAACTAAATTTTGAGAAGACCACGCGATGTCCCTCCAAAGTCCAGATCACTTGGACGCGACATAAAGTGAGACGTTGCGCTTTTCAAAGTTGGATTAAAGGGTGACTTCTTCTTGATTTTTAGTCTTTTTATACGCTTAGCATTCGAAATGACGCATAGCTGTGAGACTTGCCTTGATACCATATTTTCCCTGATTTTTTCCAGATAACCGAGATAATTAGACGCTTTTTTTAACATTAACACTTAAAAAATGATTTCAGACAGACTTTGCATGAAGGAATATATGCGAAACAGTTCTTACAAATAATATAATTTATATGTTTATAGGGGGCTCGCTTCGCTCGCAGAAATGAAAAATAAGTAATAAAGCTTAGTTAAAAACAAAAAGTTTTTCATACTAAAAGTTAATTTGAACCCTATTGTTCCAATGGCAGTTATATGATATAGTAACCCGATTTTGACAAAATTTGGTCAAGATGTAAAATATAGTAAAACATCCACAATCTGAAAGAAAATAAATTATGTTTTAATTTATACGTAATTGAAAATAATCGCAAAGAGAACATAATATATGTGTACAATTTCCTTAAGCTCCTAATGGGAACATAGGAACATTAATAATATCAATATAGTAATTATAATTGTTATTACATTATTAATATCAGTAAACTAGAAATTACCGAATATGATATGGGATTGCAATTGATTTTCAGACTGTTTTTGATTCTATTAATTACATATTCACCGTATTTAGAACTTCATATAAAAAGGCCGGATTTCAGAAAAAAAATTAATAAAGAGTCGAAAAATTATTTTACCTTTCGTGGGGCACTAAAAAAGTCTCCGGAAAAAAACTAAGAAATCCTAAACGTATTCGCTGAAAATGGTTTTATTGCTTTTAAAAATATTCTCCACGAAAAATAAATAAAATGCAAATTGAACGTCGCAACCGCTTCTTCTGGCGATGTAAATCTTTGACCACGCTACTGAATCTTTGACATGCGGGAACTAGAAGATGATAATTGGGTGCCAAATCAGAGCTCTACGGCACGTGACTACTTAATTAATTTTTTTCTCCTAAAAAAAGACCTACCTAAGATACGTCTTTCGATTCTCTAACACTACTATAGCCATATGTCCCATTCTTCCGAACAAAACAAGCGACCATTTGTTATGCAAATTTCCAAAAAAGAAACAACTTTCGTTGGCTACAAACACACACAGTCGACCGACCTTTTCTTTCGAGCTTATACACGTAGTATATACAAGACTCGCCACATGTCTCGTATGATTTAACTCTTCTTGTCATCGTTTAAATTATGTGAATTTTGGACTTTTAGTACGAATATTTCAATTTTCTTCTTCGTGAAATGCCCAATTCGGCTATTCGACAGGACAGTCTTCTCTTCTTCGACACTGGCCGCTACAACAGCTATGTTTTTCCTCACTTTCTCTATCCGGTCTATCCGGTTGGTGGCTCGATCACGATGCATTCATTCTCAGTGAAGCGAACAAATTCACGGTGGAATGAGCAGGAATTTCTTAATTATTTCCAAACTATTTGCAAACGCGCTGATTATTTTAGGGAATATTCTGAAACGAAAATTAAAAATAAAATTTTTTAAATAAAAATTTATTTATTTATACATGCAAAAAGATTGTAGTCTAATCATATTGGCCAGGCTGGTAATGGCAGTCCACTCCGGTACGCTATCCCACTACTGCATACCACGGGAACTCTTGGCTGCTGGTTTTCACCCCTGGCCCGGTACATCCCTCCTTAGCCAACCTGAATGCCTTGGACTCCTCCGAGGCACCCATATTGATGGCAAGCTTAGTGCGGACGTTCCGTCAACATGAACTGGTCCACACACAGTAAATCCCAGCCTCAGACCATCCCACAATCAGACTTCACAGAAGCGTGATTACAGAAGATGCCAACCTTCCAGTCGCAAAGTTATTGAAAAAAAGTCTAATTGAGTCACATGTATTCATAAGTTGAACAGAAAATGCAGCGCCACCTATGCCCCGAACGAAATGTAGTAGCTAAAATTAGATTGTTGCAAGCGCCCTCTACGTATACTATAGACACAAACCAAATTACAAATTTAGTAAATATTTTCCAAGCGGGGCGATATGTGTAAGTAAATTGTAGAATGTTTTATATGTAAATATAATGTGTAAACGTATTAATTAAACCATTAGCTGGCGTATAATATCTTGATTGAAAAAAAAAAAAAGTTTGGTTGAGATAGCTCGAAAACTAACAAAGTTTTTCATACGAAGCACTTTTCTCTATGTATGAATTTGACCCCGAATTTGACCCCATTGCAATTCGATTTTCGCAAAACACCGTCTTATTGCACGATAAAATTGTCTCATCTATGCTGTGTGAAAATTTCAGCCTCCTAGGTCTTATGGTTTGGGCTGTGCAATGATCAGTGAGTCAGTCTGTCAGTCAGTCAGTGAATGCGGACAAAGAATTTTGTATATATAGATATATATATTTTTAAATAAATGGTTGTGCATATTCTTTTACTTTTATGTATAGAAGGATTGGTGTTTCAATGCCAATTCTTTTCGTATCTAGCGGTGTAGTCACTCATTATGAACAAATGCCCGGGTATCTCAGTTGGTAGAGCATTGGACTTTTAACCCAAGGGTCCAGGATTCAAGTCCCTGCTCGGGCGAATCCGTTTTTTTCCGAATTGTAGATTTTTCTTGGGCTACTTAGATATCTAAAATCTTAAGACTTTTGGGCGGTATTTAAAAAAACATAAAAAAGTACCAGGAAAATGTCTATAAACCGAAAACGGTTTAATTATTCTTTGATATATATTTTGTCTTCTTGAAAGTAATTCCCGTTTAAGGATTAAATACGCTCATGTTGTACCAACATTTATATATGACAGTTGTATCAACCACGAGACAAGATTTATTTCACTATATCTCAAGCGAGGTTAGTTTTAATGAGAAAATCCGGGTATTTTTTTTTACTTTTTTGATGTCATCCTTTGTCGAATGATCACAAACATCAAATCTTTAGAACCGTTAAAACAACCAATCCCTTAAAACAGCAAATAATTGCTTAACCATTGATTTCATTTCAACACCATTATTTGGAAAATGCATCTTTGAATAATTTTCTTCATATTTTGGTTTGTGTAGCGTTTTTCCTTTGCTTTTTGAAACAAATTTGCACACACATCAAAAATTACTGATCGCAGCTTTTGAAGCACCACAATCAAATGCCACCCTGTTAGCGCGAACACCACTATCCAGTTTATTTTTAGTTTAATTTTTGCACATACACTTCTTTTTATTCCAGTTTAATAGAGTGTCAAGATTCACCCGCCACGCCCACTATTTGGGGTAGCCCTCATACAAACCCAGCGCCCACTTTTGACTTTTTGTAAGAAAAACTTTTTTATTGTAGTCAATATCAACTTAATAATTGATATGCTAACTGTGAACATTGCGAATTGACAGCAAAATTGGCAGTGTCGGTGCTATGGTTGAACTATTTGATGGAACTGGATATTCGGTATATATATAAATGGCCCAGAAAACAAGTAGATCCAGTGGAAAATGAAAGGTGTCACCCTCACGGTGTAGAAAAATTTGCGTAGCATTGCACGACGGATACGCTAGAATTGTTATCTATATATAAATAGGCAAGTGTAAAACGTTCACTCCCTTTTTAACCCCCTTAAACACAACGTGTGCATATTGGTTTTTATTTATTATTATTATTTTTTTTTTGAGAGGTTGTGAAAAGGTGTTATATTAAAGTATTGCGTCTAAGGTAGGTAAAAGCCACGTAACGCTGTTTCTCTCCCTATCTCAGTTAAATTTTTTAAAAAATTAAAACAAAAAGAAATAAGCATCAGACGTACTTGCCAACATGTTTGCGAGCATCAGTTGAGAGCGTGCTTCATAATATTGGTAATTTTAAAAGAAGAGGAATCAATCTTTTTTCGTGTCTGTTGTCGACCGCAACATGTTGATACGAAGAAACAGAGAAGAGAGCGAATACGCTTATACGGACCAGCCTTATGTTGAGTCCAACATGTTGCGCTCGGCATTATCAAATGGTACTGACTTGTTTTGTATTGTCGCTATAATGGTTGAAGTTCAACCACAGAAAAAAAGGATCAACTGGAAAAATGGGCAGTGCCGCGCCACCATATTATAGTGAAATACCAAGGATGAGTAGCAAAGCAGGCCGGGAACGCTAGATTATATTATAAATTTTAAAGCAAGTTTTTGTTGTTGTTGTAATTTTTCAATTTACTATGAAATTATTTGAAATATTTTTTTTTTTATAAAAGAAAAACAATTGAAGTCATAAAAGGTCTACCAAAAAAGGTGACAGTCTTGTCGAACTCATAACTGCAGCTTTTTCATTTGTTAAAGACAAAGCTGGCCTGGTCACACTGTCTTCTATTTTGGTGACAGATTGCTACTGCCGCGCGACCTCGTGTGACCATGAAAAAATATATCTCGTCAGCAATGTCGCGCGACATTTTTGGAAATAGCTCCGTTTCTATTTCGTGTGAGATTTCCGTGTCATTTTGTTAACAGTGTTGTGAAGTGTTGCAAAAAGTAGCGATCAGTGTTTTAAAACATACGAAAAGTAAAAATCAGCTATTTCTCTTCTTCTCTGCACTTGTTGGTCGGCGCAAGATAATATTTTAGAAAATATTTCCTTGCGGCGCAGGAACCATTTCCGACACGAAATGCTACGTGCACGACTTTTTCGCTTTTTTCTCCAGCTTTTTGCTTTTTTATTTGCATTTCTTATTAGCTGCATAAATTGCTAATATAGCAAACCTTTTCACCGTTTTATCCGTTTCAGACTAGTGTTGTAAATGTGATTCTGTTGCCACTGGTTAACACTAAAAATGCAGCTGTCAAATTTCTTGCGCATTCGTTTGACCATAAAGTAATATTTTCATGTGATATTTTGACAGCTGCATGAAATCCAAACCCTATAATATGACACCAAAATGTTAGACCGTGTGACCAGCACATAAGGAATATGTGCAGTTTATTTTATAATTCCACGAAATATGTCCAATGTTGGTTCAGATTGGCTGACTGACATACGGGGTCTATTAGCCGTGCTTTCATTTAGACTTATGCGATTTCTTGCGCAAAATTGAAATATTACGTTGGAGTCTTACTTCAAAACTTAACAAATTTGTACTAAAAATGACAGAAAATGTAATGAAATTGGGAGCATTATTAATTAACTTTAATGAGTATCCTTCTGCATTTCTTATGTGTTTTCATATTTAATTAAACACTTTGCACTAGAAACAGAAAAGTCATTTCTTCTAATATTAATTCTTCTAATAATAGCAACAAAATGTTTATTTAAGTTAAATACTTAAGATTATTCTGCAATGTAACAGCTGGTTTCGCAGTTCAAACTTACAGACCAAGCTTCCAAAAATATATAAAATTGACCTTTTTGCATCTTGCTGATAACGTTCATATGGAATTTAGATCATTTTGTCTCTCAGAAAGAGCTCAACTGACATGCATTACTTGTAGTTCAGTCCGTTTAGCTAGAGCGATAAATGACACCAAAAGAGCGAAACTATTTGATGAAGCTCGGAAGCAAAGATTCTTCATAAAAGTTTCATTGAAATTTTTATTTAGTTCAGTCTTTTCGGAACCGGCGTGGCGTTTAATTCGTAAAAACTATATTGCGGAGTGGATTTAAAAATTTTTAAGGTGGTGGGTCAAATAGTGTTATCAGTGTGTCCTGAAATTATAAAATAAATGTATGCAAGTATCCGATACAATAAATTAATTGAAATGTGATAGATACAAATGCAAATGTGATAGAATGTGCGCTGTAAAAATAAGATGTTTTATGAAACTTCGTTTTTCACTAAATTACACTAAATTATATAACTAAACTGAAATATTGCTAAAGATCCAAACATAAATATTTAAATAAATAATATTAATTAATAAATTAATATTTGTTCAATAATATGTTCAAATGAATCTTTGGGAAGGGACGAATTTTTGAATTGTTTCAAACAAGTTTCCTAAGTACCCGTAAAACACGAAGTTTACTTATTCTATTATCTCTGCATTCGGAACAGGAAACATTTAAAAATAATTAAATCGGAAAAAAAAGTCACATTAAAATCAAATTCAAGTTTTCGGTTGATAGGCAAATTTAGTACTCATTGTCAGATTAGGTGTCTTTCTCGGTTGTCTTGAATTGAGAAAGCCGAAAAGAGGTTCGACTGATAACGTCGATGCTTTATCAATGTTTTATTATTATTTTTAATTTTTTCAGTTGAGCATTTTTTAGTAAATGTTGTTGACCTGACCTTAAAAAATTTTTCGGAATGCGCTCTTATTAAAGGGCTACAGTGACCCACATTCGGTAATAGATGCATGCTTGAGCATATAATAACATAGAGTATTAGATTTATACGAGTACATAAGTAACATCGTGTCTCATTTTCAACAGTTTCAATGGCAGTTTCTAAATTTTAAGACATAAAACTAGTTGAAAATTTTGCCATAATGAATTTTGTGAAATACGTTTGTGTGACTCTCATTTTCGTCCTCATATTGGTCGAAGTAAATACTGCAAATCAGCAGGCCCAGCAGCGTTCTAAAGTTAAGAGGAAAAAGTTGAAACCCACACATAAACTTCGCGGTGAGCGGCCACAGGCAGAGGAACCCCAACCCGATCAGGCAGTGTTGCCAGGTCTGGATGAACTAGAAAACTACGACTATAACAATTACGACGATATCGATGCTGGTGAGTTATACCGATAAGACGGAAGAAGCACTTCATTCATTAATTCATATCACATCGAACTGCGCTTAATAGCTTTTCCACAATTTTTCATAATTACTGCAAACGCATTCGGTGACCTCTCGTACGAGTATGCAAAAACCATGAGCGATATGCGATATGATCAGTGGCCGACGTTCATTTTGCATTGCTTTGGCATTGTGTGCGCCCAATTGATTTGCCTGGTCTGGGTGCTATCATTGCCAATAAAAAAGAATCTATGGCGCTTGCCGGCAATTGTACAAGTATATCGTCCATTCGAAGTGTGTCAATTAATTGAAGTTGGCTTAACAAAGATGCACATTGACCTAACAATTCAAGTAGAACGCTAATGAAATCTATCAACAATTTCAGATGTCGACTCGGCTGCGGATGTTGGCGTCTTGGAGACACATCAAGAAGGTAAACTATTTTAGATCAGTTACTATAGCGCACTTTGTGTTCTATTTCGACACTAAAGTTGCGATTTATTAAACACAAAACTCAAACTCGAACTAAACATGCGGTTTACAAAAAGTATAAATTAAAGTATATGCTATTTCGTTTGGTGGTTTAGTGTGTACATAGAGAAAAAACTATTTGATATTGTCTCATCAATTTTCAAATATATATTTAGCATTAAAAAATCATGACTCTTTTCATATCAATATTATGAAATAATAGTTTTTCATATCATTTTGATCTGAATTCATATCATCCTTACTTACTTAAGTAAGTCTTTTGAGGCTCTACAACCCTATATCGGTCAAGGACGTACGTAAGAATGTGCACCATTCGGTATAATTTGGCGCACGCCATAGACAGTCGCTGGAAATACGAAGCTTCTTCTTCAGGGCATCATAGATCTGGACATTTCATCGTAAACTCGAACATCCATTCTGTTCACATATTAAATTTAGGTGCCCAGCGTAAACCTTTATCAACCAATTCATATCATCCGCCACTTCGAAAATATGTAAACGAAAAAAAAAAAACAAAAACAAAACACATTGTGAGAAAGAGATGAATCAAAATGTGAATGTGTCGAAACAAAAAATAAAAACCAAAAAAAAAAAGAAAAATATTTTTGTGTATGCGGCGCAGCAATTGCATTTGATTTGCTGGTTGACTAGCCGAGGCTGTTAAAATGAAGCAACGTCGGAAGCCGCCAGCGCTTGTTGGATTTGTCTTTGTGTTTCGAATCCAGGTTTACTCTACCAGAGAACATTTTTCTAAAGCATCAAAAATTCAACAAAATTGAAATCGATACTACAATAATAATATTTATATAAAAATGAGATGCAACGTTTGTAAATTGTGAAACATTTCTTAAAAAATCGAAAATTGGGCTTCCAGATTTTGCGTTATTCGAAGCAGATCCCAAAGTCCCATTTAAACACAAATGAATAAATCATTTCAAAATTTTCATTTTAATGTTCTGTATCATTAAAAAACACTCGAATATACCGAATATGGAGTCTAATCGCATGAATAATGGTTTATATTTTTAGTGATAGCGTCTTCGACTCAGCCACCGCGTCCAGCTAATGTTGTTGCCGCATTTTCCTGTAACTACGAAGGTAATTGGTACCGTGAAGGAGATCAGTTTACAAGTGAAAGCAATGGATGCAGTACCATTTGTGTGTGCACTAGGGGAGAGGTGAATTGCCATATTTCCGGTGACTGCCAGCCGGCAATGCACGTTGACATAGAACCTGCGGAGGAGCAATCGAGCATGACGCCAAAAACAATATTAACCAACAGCGCTTCAAAGCCACCGGCGTCAAATCATTCTGGTTCAGGTATTGCGGTGGGTCAACGAGGTGTAAGAGGCTATGCTGGTGAGAAGGGAGCTCAGGGCGAACCTGGCCTGGCAGGAGAAGCAGGGCGTCCTGGAGTTCCAGGAAACATTGGTGCACCAGGACCAATGCCGGATCTAACATTTTACCATGAGCAGTTAGCAAGGGATTATGCAAACACAGATAAAGGGCCAAACTCAGAGCCAATGGTTGCCCCACCTTTTCAATATGTTCAAGCAGCAGCTGCACCTGGACCAAGAGGACCTCCTGGAAATCATGGCCCAGCCGGACCCCAAGGTTTCCAAGGGTCGAGGGGAGAGGCAGGCGAACCAGGAGTACAAGGACCAGTGGGTCTTATGGGTCCCCGGGGTCTACCTGGTGCTCCTGGCAAAGATGGTGTACCGGGAGAAGATGGCGAACCAGGCTTGCAGGGTTCAGCTGGAACTCCTGGACCTCGTGGACTGCCAGGTAAGTTCCAAACTTTCACTCGAGGCAGAAAAAGCATATATTCCCATACATTATCGAAGGTATGGCCGGAATTCCGGGTTTAAAGGGGCATCAAGGATTACCTGGATTAGATGGAGCGAAAGGCGATCATGGAGCACCTGGTGAGAAGGGTGCGACAGGTGGAATTGGTCCTGTGGGAGCGTTAGGACCGATGGTACATTTTTTAGTTGATTTTTATTGCTTTGACTAATTAGTATTAAATTTCATTTGTATTGTAATTTAGGGACCAGCAGGTTCTCGGGGAGAACGTGGACGAGAGGGCCCCCCAGGTGCACCAGGTGCAAGAGGAATCGATGGAAACGCTGGACCAGCGGGAAATCCAGGTGGAATTGGTAAGTCAGGTCCACCAGGTTTTCCTGGTATTCCTGGCATCAAAGGTGATATGGGACACCAAGGACCTAAAGGTGATCAAGGCCTCCAAGGACCAAGGGGAGAATCAGGTAGACCAGGATTATCCGGAGAGCCTGGTACACAGGGACCTCCAGGCAGAGACGGAGTTCCTGGCGATAAAGGAGCAATGGGATCACCAGGAATGTTAGGCTCTCAAGGCTTCCCAGGTCCGCGGGGCCCAGATGGATTACCGGGAGGTCCCGGAGAACCTGGTGTTAAGGGCGCTCCTGGCCAACCTGGAGAGCGTGGTTACAAAGGTGAATAGACTAAATTTATTAATGTTTTTAACTGAAACCGTTCAAATCTAAAAAAAATTAAATTGTAGGTGATCAGGGAATAAAAGGAGAGAATGGTCAACCAGGCCCAAGAGGAATTCCTGGTGCGATGGGTCCCGAAGGAAAACGTGGGAAACGTGGTATGCGTGGTCCAGTGGGTTTGTCTGGCCCAATAGGTGAGAGAGGGCCACAAGGATTGCCTGGAGTACCAGGTCCCGATGGCCCATTTGGGCCAAAAGGCGTGCAGGGGGATCGTGGTTTCCAAGGACCTATCGGTATTAAAGGAAACTCTGGTGATGTTGGGCCCCCTGGAATTCCGGGAGTTCAGGGCTTGAGAGGATTACCAGGAAAAATTGGTGCTTTGGGAAAGGATGGCCCACCTGGGGAACGAGGTATAGCCGGTGCAGACGGCCGACCAGGAGAACAAGGACCTCAAGGTATACAGGGGATGCCGGGACCAATGGGCATTCCTGGAGATAAAGGATTTCCTGGAGAACCTGGAAAAAGTGGAGACCAAGGTGTAGCCGGCCAACAAGGACCGAAAGGAGACAATGGAAAAGACGGTTTACTTGGCGCACAGGGGCCTCCGGGGCCACAAGGAGAAGATGGCGCCCGTGGTGAGCCGGGTGCTACCGGTCCTAGAGGATTCCAAGGACTACCTGGTCTTCCAGGAAGTCCTGGCTCTCCTGGCAAAGACGGTCATTCAGGGCCACCGGGCGTTGCTGGGCCGACGGGACCAACAGGGTTGAGAGGCGAACGGGGTTATCCGGGAGAGAGAGGTCCAATCGGCCAACCAGGTACACAGGGTGCCAGAGGAGAGCCAGGTGCTCCCGGGAACGATGGACCACAGGTATGCACGAAAGACTAATAAAAAATTAGTTAATAAAGTTATATTATTTAAAATTTACCATTTATTAATTTTTTTTAAGGGATTACCAGGGAGACCTGGATTAAAAGGACATATTGGACCGCAAGGGATGATGGGTTTGACTGGACCTAGGGGACTACCAGGAACAACTGGTGAAAAGGGAGATCGTGGAGGTCTTGGCCCAATGGGCGTAGAAGGTCCACCTGGTCGGCCAGGAGATAGAGGACTTCAAGGATTAGTTGGAATGCCAGGTGCACCTGGTGAAAGCGGTGAAAGAGGAGAACAAGGACTTCCTGGATTCCCTGGTGAACCAGGAGCGTTAGGCGCACCTGGCGAGAAGGGTCCTGTAGGCCTTCCGGGTCAAGTTGGATTTCCTGGAAGCCCTGGATTATCAGGATTACCAGGAGCAAAAGGTGATCGTGGTGTAATGGGCATCAAAGGAGATCAGGGTAAAACCGGACCGGAGGGGCATCCTGGCGAGCAAGGCCCTAAAGGCCCAATCGGATTGACGGGTCCAAAAGGAGCGCGTGGTGAAATTGGTCTTAGAGGAGAGCCCGGATTGAGCGGATTGCCTGGAAAACCAGGTGAACAGGGAACAGCGGTAATATTTCATATCAACTTGTATCTGAACACTTTAGCATTCAATTTAGTACATTAATAGGGTTTACCAGGATTACAAGGCCGGCAGGGAACACCAGGTTTAACTGGTGCAAAAGGAAATCCCGGAGAAATAGGAAGACCTGGATTCGTAGGACCCCGAGGTGAGCAGGGACCACCTGGTCTGGCTGGAGAAAGAGGCGAAACTGGTAGCGATGGACCACCGGGTCCTACGGGTAGTCCAGGTAGTCCTGGTAATCCTGGAGATCGTGGGTTACCAGGTGTGCCAGGGCCGCCGGGAGCTGCTGGACTTAGAGGACTAAGAGGAGTTGCTGGCGAAACCGGAGCCCCAGGCATACCTGGAAAGGAAGGAGCGCCTGGTGCTCAGGGATTGCAAGGTAAATTATTCTTGAGTACTCTCGTTTCTTTATAAAATATAAGGCTTTCGAGTTGTTTAATTTTACACAGTTTTATTCACATATTTCAATGGAATTGTTTTGGTTAATATATGTTGTAATTAAAGGTAATACTGGACAGCCAGGTCCTGTCGGAGAATCGGGGCCAGAGGGACCGCCTGGCAACGTTGGACCTCCTGGCATAACTGGAAGACAAGGTGATAAGGGTCCTCAGGGCCAGCCAGGATTACAAGGCTTACCTGGAAGTCCGGGCTTGCCCGGTCCTCCGGGATCTGTTGGTCCAATTGGACTAACGGGAGAACGTGGACTAAAAGGTGATACTGGGTTACCAGGAGTGGAAGGTCCAATGGGATTACGTGGAAAGGCGGGACCTCCAGGTGCGGAAGGACCAAAAGGTGAACAAGGCGAACTCGGCCCGAAAGGTATAAAGGGACATCGTGGACTTATTGGACTGCAGGGCTTACCTGGCTCCCCTGGGCTTAAGGGCGATTCTGGACCACCTGGATTGCCAGGCGAACAAGGTCCTGTTGGTGAAATTGGAATGCGAGGATCACCTGGAAGAGATGGTAGTCCAGGACCTCAGGGAGTCGCTGGTCAGCCCGGGCCTCGAGGCTATAGTGGATCAGACGGAAAACCAGGCCATATTGGTGCTTCAGGTCCTCCAGGACCACCAGGACCTCCTGGAGAATCTTTGGGCTATGATGCAGCTGCTTTAGCAGCATTACTAAATCAAGGACAGACTAAAGGCGTTGACACATTGAACGATCAGCCAATAACTGACTTTTCTGAAGGCTTGTCGGATGAAGACAAACAAGCATTAGTGGTGAGAGCATTTGAACACCTTAAAGCATCATTTGAACGACTACGCCGACCAAACGGTCAACAAAATTCTCCTGCTAAAACCTGCCGTGATCTTTTTGCCGCTTACCCTGATTATTCATCGGGTGATTATTGGATCGATCCAAATGAAGCAGATCCTCAGGATTCTTTGCTCGTGCACTGTGAGAGGGAGACTCGAGCTACATGCATCAAGCCGCAACCGAAAGAATCAGAAAATTTGTCTTATAATGGCGTAGAACAACAAGTCTGGTTGGGTGAACTGCCAAGAGGCATGAAGATAAATTACAAAGCGGACTCTCATCAGTTAGGCTTCCTTCAGCTGTTGTCGGCCAAGGCAACGCAAACCATTACCTTTCACTGCAAGAATACAGTTGCCTTCGGCCATGAAGTGGGTTCTAAAATGTCTCCAGTCAAAAGTGGATTGAAGCTACTTACCTGGAACGATGCTGAATTGACCACAAACGGACCGCAGCGATTGCGCTTTAAAGCCGAAGTGGATGAGTGCAAGGTAAGTACGAATTCTTTTGAAATTCATTGCAATAGCTAATAAATATTAATTGCAGTATCGCTCCGACAAATGGGCCAAAACAATCATAACCTATAAAACGGAAAAAACTCAGAGGCTTCCAATCGTTGACATTGCAATTCGAGATGTTGGCGAAACAAATCAGCAGTTCCGCATTGAACTAGGACCGGCTTGCTTTTATTAGTAGTACAAAATGTTTTTATGATTTAGAATGTTAAACGGCGATTAGCCTTCAATTATCATTTTAATCCATTGTACATATGACTAAGTATGTACGGATATGTACTTCAATGTATCGTAGTGTCTCTTACAAGAACTCGAGCAGGTAAAAATAAATAAATGTAAACAAATATATTTCGAATAAATAAACTATTCTCATCGAATAGAAACAAAATTTAATACAATATCTATTAAAAAGTTAACTATCTGCCCTAACATTAGTAGAACGCCCATTGCTAATTTCGACGAGATTATTATTAATATATTTATATGCTTTATTATGCCTTTAGCTTTGCGGAGCATGACATCGTCAACAATAATAATAAAAACGTTTCTTCTGATTTAATTTCTATACCAATTTAATTGTCATCAAATGAAACTTAATCCGTTATTCTTATAAATAAAAAAAAAGTAAGAATGCAGAAGTCGTGCAAAAAATTGTAATAACATACCCCCCCCCCCCATACAAGAAAAAAATAAATTTAGTCATATCTCAGAAAATATTTGACGGAAATTTATGAAAATTTATTTATTTACTTATAGAAAACCCAAATTTGTCATTTCTCAGCAACTATTTAAAACAGATGGATGGGTTTTGGTACAAGTGTAAAGAGCATTGAGGAAATTGGCATTGTAATGGCCAAATACTAGTAGAGTAGAAAATAATACGGTGAATAGTATTAAAAGAACGACCTTGTGTAAAGCTATATTCTATAGTAGTCCAATTTAAAAAATGGGCATTTTTAGTATTTACGTAAAGTACTCCAAAATTGTATTTCTACCTTAATTATGAATATACATACTCTATGGGGTCTACCGCGCCTCCTTCGGCCTGCTACATACATTTCCAAAAACTTTATACACCCCTTTACCCTATGGATAGAACAAGGAAATAAAAAAAAATAAAAAAAACCAAGAAAAAACGTTAACTTTGGTTGGCCCCGAATACCATTCACACGAAATTTTAAATAGTATTGTAAAACATAAATTGGGGCTTACATAGGGGCTACCTCAAAAAGTGGGCGGTACACACCCACTAGTAAATGTGTATGAAGCGATGTAGTAGATGTGTAAGATGCCGCCATATCGAATTTCAAGTTGATATTGAGGTTTTCTATACAAATGCATAAAAGTGAGATGTAGGTTTATGTGGGACTACCTCAATAAGTGGGCGGGACACGCCCATTTGAATATGATGCGCCCAAAACATGAATATGATGCGTTTGTCCACTAAAATCCACCAAATCAAATTTCAAGGTAATTTTGATTTAAATGAAGAATTCATAAAAAACCCAAAATTGCACGGTGGGTTTGTATGGGGGCTACCCCAAAAAGTGGCCGGGCCACGCGATGAATGTCAATGTCACTGCATGCTGAGAAAAAATTCATACATATTTAGTTTTGCAGCAACAATAATGTGAATCGTTTGCAAAAGTCCACATTACTGGGGAAAGTTATTGATTCCCATTCACTTGTGAATGCCCAAAATGATTATTTTGCAAACGGCACAAACAGCTCATAAACGTTCGTTAGTCACGTATCCCCTGGCTAGCCTAACCTATCCGTTTCGTTGTGAACAAATGGTGAGAACAAGGTTTGGTTCTCGCCACCGCGTAGTAGACTATAGTGACTGGTATGTCTATAACCGGTAAATGCCATATAAGTAAATAGTAATGGTCTGGTCTTATATTTACATGTCGCACCACGCCGTGTGACCATGGAAAAATGTATCTCGCCAACACTGTTGCGCGACATTTTTGGAAATTGCTCTGTTTCTATTTCGTGTTAGATTTCCAAGTCATTTTGTTAATAGTGTTGTGAATTGATGCCAAAAGTAGTAATCAGTATTTTTTTATACGCAAAGCAAAAATCAGCTGATTTACTGCACTTGTTGGTCGCAGCAACCATTTCCTACACCAAATGCTACGCGCACGACTTTTTCGTATTTTCTGTTCAGCTTTTTATTTGATTTTTTATTAGCTGCATAAATTGATAATATAGCATAAATTTACACTGTTTTATCCATTTTCGACTGGTGTTGTAAATGCGATTCTTCTGCCACTGGTTAACACTGAAAATGTAGCTGTCAAATTTCATTCGCCTAGTTCGACCACAAATATTTATAAGACTGGTCAAACGGTCATATGTCGACAACAATATTAACAAACAACGCCCCATGTAACAGCGTCAGCTATTTATAGGAGCCTTGAGGTCAAACATACAAAATCGTCAACAAAATACAGATCAGCAAGAACGATAGTAAAGAGAGAAAACAATTAAACTAGCTGTGAATTATATACATCCATTCAAAAATATAATGCGCATGAAATTAACAACTAGTTTTAACATACGGCATAATAATTTATATCTCGTAACACGCGGACATGACGCGATAAATACCCCATATCGGAAGCAAAAATAAATATTCCCACAATGGAGATTGATTATGAGAGAGAAGTAGAGAGGAATAGGGTAGGTAGATAGCTAGATAGAGAGACTGGGAAAAAAAATAATTTTTATTTATAAATGTTACCAAGAAATGTGTTCCTTCATAGAAAATGTCATTGTAAATTTGAGGCAAGTTGAATGGCATTATAAATTTCGTCCTTTTATCCTTCCATCTGAGAATTCAAATAGCTCAGGGAGATACTTTGAGTGTGGTCTGTGTTCGCTTACCGATCTTACAAATTATAAATTTGGCGTACGTCTCAGTATACTTTTATGAAATATGTAATCTATATGCCCGGGTAGCTCAGTCGGTAGAGCATTGGACTTTTAATCCAAGGGTCCAGGGTTCAAGTCCCTGCTCGGGCGAATCTTTTTTTATTGTATTTTTTTTTTAAATTGTTTTTAGTTAAATAACAAAAAATGAGTAAATAAATGGTAAAACTGTTGAAATCATTTAATTTAATAATATGTAAGAATGAATGATGCAGTCATGAATTCATTTCGTACTCCAATAATTCATTGATTTGTATTATAATTAAAAAATAATTATTTTTTACATAAAAAAATAAAAAATATTTTTAATAAAACAATTTTTTTTTTTAAATTTTAAATATGGAAGACAAATATAGTTTAGCAGGCTCAATGTCCTAATTAAAACACAATTTATGTTTATTTCACCAATATATTTCGACTCTTCTAGAGAGTCATCTTCAGGGTGTCTGTCAACATAAAACAATAAATGAGCCAAGACATTGGTAGCTTTGTTTATCTACAATAAACCTTTAAACAGGTAAACCGATAAGGAGAGTGTATTATGGACCGCATTTACGTCCGCTTTAAATTAATTTAGTATCTGTATTTCTGATCTGCTTTGAATGTATGTCAAACAATAACTTAATGATGCAGAATGCGTAACATTGGACGGTAATCTTAAAAAGAAACTTGATTAAAACTAAGAGAGCCAAATGTGGATAGATCTTGATCCAATCTTAAAAAAATATGCCACGTACGTGAATAAATACTCTTAGACATGTAGAGTCTATCTCGAAGTCGTGCAAACTCAACCGCTGCTTTTTTTTTGTTGATACTAATTTGCTTATTTTATGGTAGGCCTTGATTTACCTCCAATTTTGTATTTGATAAACAATGTTGTATGTGGAATCCGTTACTTTGTAATCCGTAGTAGGTCGCATTTTTACGGTCGGGTCATAAGCCCATCCTGACCTATTTTAGGCCTGATGTATTAAATTTTATTTAAAAAAATTTTTTTTCTACACCCGTTTGCAGATTAGCTAGCGTTTTTAAAGAGTAAATTTATTTTCTAAACACCTGTTCCTAGTAGCCCGCGCGAAGATTTTTTAGTCGCAGTATTACCAGCGCACACAGTTAACTTTCTAACAACCGCTAATTTTTAAGTTATTGGTAAAAATGGTTTCTGCTAAAAGGTTTTGGTCTAATTTCTGTAATAAATTTTATAAATATTTTAGGAAATTTCCTAGTAACATAAATAATATGCCCGGGTAGCTCAGTCGGTAGAGCATTGGACTTTTAATCCAAGGGTCCAGGGTTCAAGTCCCTGCTCGGGCGATGAAAGAATTTTATTTTGCCTCTTTATTATAAAATAATTTTATTTATTAGAAACAAACAAAAAAAAATTTAACGTAAATTTTGGCAAAAGATTTGTGCTCCAAAATCATATTGGCCAGCCCGGATATGCATTGGCAGTCCACCACTCCGGTACGCTATCCCACACTACTGCATACCATGGGAACTCTCGGCGCGGGTCCACACCCTTAGCTCGTTACCTCCCTCCTTGACCAACCTAAAGAATGCCTCATCCGAGACACCCAAATTGATGGCAAGCTTATTGCGGACATTCCATCAACATGAACTGGTCCACAAACAGTGAATCCCAGCCTCAGACCATCCCACAATCAGACCTCACAAAAAGCGTGATTACAGAAGATGCCTACCTTCCAATCGAAATGTTATTGAAAAAAAGCCTAATTGAGTCACATGTATTCATAAGTTGAACAGAAAATGCAGCGCCACCTATGCCCCGAACGAAATGTAGTAGCTAAAATTAGATTGTTGCAAGCGCCCTCTATTTAGACCATAGACACAAACCAAATGGCAATGTAGTAAAGTTATTCAATCTGATAGAAACATTTATAAATTTTTTTGAAAAATGAAAGTTTTGTTGAAATCACTAAATAAATAATTTAGAATTGGAAAAATAAAATAAAATAAATAAAAAAAAAAAATTCGCCCGAGCAGGGACTTGAACCCTGGACCCTTGGATTAAAAGTCCAATGCTCTACCGACTGAGCTACCCGGGCATGAGATCAAACGGCTCCAGTTCCATGTTTTCCCCGCTTCAGATCTAATGGTCGGGTTCTGATATAATTAAAAATGTTGCGTTCTGTTCAACAAAAACTATTAGAATAGAACGCTGTAAAGAGAATTCGCAAAAATGCTGGGCAATGGAGCTACCAGAAATTTTATGTTGCTCCGCTTCGTGCTTCGCTCCTTAAATATTTTGTGCTCCGTGGTTCGCATCGCACCGCTCCACTCCGAGTAAAAAATTCTTTTTCAGCTCTTAATAACATAAATAATCTTGCTTTTCGTTCCTAAAACTTTTTCGTTGTTAGAAGACTAATTTATTTTACAATTTTATATTAATTTGTGTTAATATTGTCTTCGAAGTGTGTCATGCATAATAATAAACAATAATTGACACCGATTTTTGGCAGTTATTGCGATAAAATAATAAAAGTATTCAAATCAGCAAAATTTTAGCACAAAAAAAAATACTATAAAATAATGGAATACTCGAAAATTCCAGCCCGCGCAATTCTAACACATAAAAAGAAAATGTAAAATACCGAACTTTTATGTACAATTGGAACAGGGGCAGTTAATAATTTAGAAGCGCTCTGAAGTAAAACTTGTCTGCTCCAGTACTCCTTGCTCCGCTGTGCACTAGGGCCCTGAAAAATGACAAGAATTTTTGGGATAAAAAATTATACACCTTCTGAACGAACAGATATCAATTTGAATCTTGAAACTTTAATAAAGTAAACAAGTTATCTGTTTAAAAAGGTATATTACATACGTATCAGTCAAAATATCTGTATCTGTCTTTCCGCTCGATTTTGAATATTTCCTATTCAGAAAAAGTGTATAAAATGAACTTGCCAACGATAGTTTATTATTAATTATGTTAGAAACGCTAATTTTGGTGTATCTCACGTCATTCCTCATAAAATATCCCTCATATGTCAAAATCGAACTACTATAAAATTAATACTCTATACAAATATATGTTTCAAATAGGAAGCTTTAGACAAGGTACCTCGAACTCGTGTTTACTCAACTGCAGATTTCTTATTCGGATTTTCGGTTGAATTTTTTCGAATTTTTGGTTGTTTCATAGGGCGCCTTGATTTGCGAATAACAGAGCAGGCTAAGAAAATATGACAAAACAGGTACATATATACACGACATGATCTAAAAATAACCGAATTTTTTAGTTTTAAAATAAAACAAGCATGATATTATGTTTCAAAGCTAATATTAACAACGTTTGGAACGCTCAACGAATTTATCCATGCTCTTTTTAAACTCGCCTTTTGAGATGTTCTTTAGCACCTGTGTCACGGCTGCTTGTATGGCTGGAATGTCATCGTAAAAAGCTGCTTTCATTGCAGTTTTCATTTTTGGGAAGAGAAAATAATCGCACGGTGATAGATCAGGCGAATACGGTAGGTGGTCGATGAGACAAATCTGTTTCTTAAAAAAAAATTTTTGACTTTTTTGGTATTTTTGGTATTGTGAGGTGGTGCATTATCATGCAATAAAAATAACTGATTTCCTTTGGAATATTCGGGCCTAACACGTAGAACTCTCGACCACAACTGACGTAAAACTTGTAAATAATATTTTCCATTGACAGTTTGACCTTCTGTAATAAAATCCTTATGAACAATACCCTTGGAATCATAGAAAGTTAGCAACATTGTCTTGATTCTTGACTTCTGAAAACGGAATTTTTTATGTTTTGGCTCGTCTTTCGACTTCCAATCTGCAGACTGTAGATTAGTTTCAGCATCATATTTAAAACACCATGTTTCATAACCAGCTATGATCGAATCAATAAAATCTGGATCGTTCTCAGCTGTTCAAATTATGTGTTGCAATGCTCTACACGGGCGATTTTTTGATCATCATTTAACTGATGTGCAATAAAACGTGCACACACCTTTCTTTTACCCAAATCTTCAGTTAATATTTTGTAGATTGTACACTAAGATGTATTTAATTGTTCTGCCAGCATTCGAACAGTGAAATTTGCATCGATAGCGATTATTTCACTTACTTTTTCCACTAACTCAGCACGATTAAATGCTTCGGGTTTTCCAGGTCTTGGATCATTATTTAAATCATTACGACCGTTTTTTTTTACCAATTCGTAAGTCTCAGCAAAATTTTTACCGAGTTTAAAACAAACTTTAATAGTTTCTCTTGTTTTTTTTTTTGTACAACATAACTACAAAAACTGCTGTTATTGAACGTGTGCCATTTTGTAATCTGTCAAACGATTAGCACGATTAACTTAGCCGAAAGAAGAAAAATGTACATTTCTAACACTGCAAATATTTAATAGATGGCAACAACAATACTGAAGATTATCAAAATATATGAGCTCACTAGTATACCTGTACAACTTACAAACATAGGTATCTATACACATTAATTTTGTATATAAAGATATATGGTATATTATCAGATGTGGTCCAATTGCCTTTTTTAGTTATAACCCTACTTAGAAATCTAAAACATTGTGAAGATTATGATGTAGGGATAGTTTGAATTTGAAAATCATTAATGCCTTGCAAGTTATGTAGACTGCGGGTATTTAAGAATGGAACAATACTGGCAAAGCAGATTGTTAAATCTACATGAGTAAATGTTCTGCGGGTGCAGAAATTAGAAGGTTGGTAGTCATTAAGAGGACATTAAGACATCCTCGAGAAACCTACATATCCTATTAGAATTGGGTGATCAGGTGGTATATTACTTGTGCGGAGTGTATTTTTGACACCAACATTTACTATGGCTCGACTTTCTTACTAGTGTTGCTTCCGTATAAATTGTGTGTGTGTTTTTGTATTGCAATATGAAGATTGTGTTCTTTAATAAGCACCTGCCGATCTAACAAATTAATAAGTAAACCGATGGTATTCCTTTAAAAGAACGTGAATATTAATTGAAGAATATAGATGGAATAGAAAAATTAGATTAAAAATAAATATATTCCATTGTCCCAAAAAGCCATAGTAGAAGAGCATGAGAGAAATTTACAAATTCAGCGAATCTTTACATGGCTGGCTTGATGAGTAAACGTGGAAAGCCTTTATAAAATTGTCAGATCCGAGAAAGTACAAAAGACAAAAAGTTGATGTATTTGATGAATTCTTTATTAGGATGGTGAAAGGGAAATAACAAATACGAAATCGGAGTAGTTTAAATCTGGATTCAATGCATTCATCAGTAGAATGTTTCGTAAATCGTTGAATATATTGATATTACTTTATGTTGTAGAAAATTAATGTGGATTAGTGTTCCCAATGGAAGAGAAAGATAATTTTTTTAATGTTGGTGTACTACTCTTGTATGGATAACAGTCAGATGCAGAATAGTCTTCAAAGTGAATTGCTTTATTATCTTTGTTAATTTTATTTGCGTTACAACTCTACTGTGAGTAAGAAAGATTTGATAATGGTGAGAGAAAGATTTTGTAATACGAAGCATATCCAGAAAGTAAGTGTACTGAGTTTTTGTAGGTTTTAAAATTTTTTATTTAAACAAAAAAATTACATGATACTTTAGTACATAATGTACTAAAGTATCATGTAATTTTTCGTCATAGTCACCATTCCTCTCTATGCAGGTGGTGAAGCGGGGTATCAATTTTTTGATGCCTTCCTCGAAGTAGTTTCCCGACAACCCCTTGGGACCCACCTCACGGACAGTTTCCGATATCCGAGGGTTTCTGTGATTGTTTCGTGTAGTAGAGATCTGGAGATTTGCGGGAAACATCGCAGAAAGTTCATCCACAGGCAAACTGCGATAGTCACGGAGCGCATTTTTGATTTTTTTCACAATTTCGACAGACACAATTGAAGGTACGTACGACCGTTTTTAAACTCGCGACACCACTTGTACACACTCGTGCGATTCATAGCTTTATCACCATATGCAGTTTTCACCTCATTATAAATCTCAAACGGAGGTTTTCCCTTCCAAACGAGATAACGGATGACGCCGCCTATTTCGCACTTGTGCGGGTGACTGGATTGACTGTTCACGAAAAGTTTGTCGCGTCGACAGTTCTCAACGTACTGACCTCGAACCGGTCTCGTTGCAAAGGGGAGACGTCAAGCTAAACTGCAGTGTTGCCCACATGACGAAAATAAAATCCCTCCGGCCCTGAGAGTCTCACAACACTTACTTTCTGGATATGCCTCGTAGTTGGAAAGAACCACACTGGAATGGTACCGCACATTAGGAGCCAGACGAAGTTATAGAAAATTTCTTTTCTTTTTGCTCCAAAGGTTCTCAAATTTTTATACTCTGTAGATGAAATATTTATAGCAGGATATATTGTATAATGTATGTAAAATAGCGGCGGAAGCTTCGGGGACTTCGGGAAAGTATGTACAATATATTCCTGATTAGTGTAACAAAACAAATCGATCTAGCCACGTATGTCCATCCGTCTACATGTGTGTCGGAGAGAAAAGAAACTAGAAAAGATTTTGAGATTCCAAACTAGCAGCATAGAGTCTCTAAGTGCCGCACCGCTACGATTGTATTTTAAACTTACATGATTCGCAACCGTTTTACCGCAGTGGTAAAAAAATTTATTTTGGAATTTTTTGGAAATATATGTTCAAAATTTATAGTACGTATTTGATATGGTTTTGGCATAGTTTCGTAGCCTACTTTGTAATATTTTTGTTGTTTAGAGAAAGCGAAATTGGAGGCAAATAAAGGCGTACTATGAAAAAATTTGATGTGTGCGATGTATAATATATGGTCAATTTGAATGTTTTATTTCATGTTGAATATTTCATAGTTTCATGATTTCCATTAAATGCTGATTAAAATGTAATGAGAAGTTTTAATTTCATTCCCATGTAATGGTGTAAAAAACCTTATTTGTAAAATCGAACAACAAAATCTAATGTGGGATGTAAGTTTGTAGGAGCCTACCCCTACAAGTGGGCGTGACACGCATCTTGATAATTATGCGAAGCGTCCGTCTAAAATGCGTCCATGCGTCAAATGTGAAGTTGATTTTGCCTGAAATAATGAAGTGTTTCATGAAAAATCCTGCAAGTGGTCTCTACATATGAAGATATAGACTGCCATAAAAACGTTTTCCATTTAAAAAGGTATGGGAGTTACATCAAAAAAGAGGGGGGAACGCATTAATTGATATATCTGTGAAAAGTCCATTCATAAGAAGCCACCATGCATATTTAAAGTGTTATTGATAGGAATAAAACAAATGGTCATACAAAAATCGAAAGGTGGGAGGGTGGTTTATATGGGAGCTACTCTAAAAAGTGTGCGTGCCATGTCAATTTTGATACTATATAAAAAAGAAATCTATGTCCCGACTTACAACCGGATATCTCGAAAATTGGTGCTCAAAATAAACAGACAGGCCGACAGACGGACAGACGGACATGGCTAGACCGACTCTTCTTGTCGACTTGATTAAGAATACATGTAGTCTTTAAGTGGTCTACGATGCATCCGTTTCCAATTAAATGGCTTCGTTAACAAGCAAAACTGAAGGATATAGGCTACGCAGAATTCAAGAGTAGTTCATCAGCGACAATTACGCCCACTTAAGTGCAGTTTTTGGTTCAGCGTATTGTCTAAAATAAATTGGTACCGAATAACTGGCACAGACACAAGAGCACATCTAGATCGACTCGACTCGACTCGTCTCGCCGAGCTGATCAAGAATATATATACTTTATGCGGTGTACGGTGCCTCATTTAATGGTAGATGTAAAGAGTATAATAACAATTCTTGTTCCGGTTTGGCTTAAAAAGTGTGCATATAAGAGACACATCGCCGCATGATGGCCGTTTTGGGTGTGGCAACAATAAATTTTCATAGACTTGGCCAGAGTACGGATAAGATGAATCTAAATATTAAACTTTGAAGTCTCTAGCATTTATATTTTGTTCATGAGATCCATTTGTCCATATTATCAGATAGGCGGATGGAGAGACAGAAAACTATCGACTCAACTTTTGATGTTAATCAAGAATATTGGAAAGCCTTATTTTGCCTATTACATACATTTCCTCAAACTTATCCCTTTGGGCACAGGGTATAGTATCAATGGGTGTGCAGGTTCTTAACATGTTCAGATATATGTGATTTGTGTTTAATTGTCAATTAAAAATGAGATACAGATATGAGATACAAATAAGATGTAGAGATGTCATCATGCACGGTTTTATTTTTATTCTATAGTAGTGTATGGATACATTGTTACTATTGCTAACTCGGCTGAATAACTGGTTTATATTTTGAAATATATCTTACAGAACTAGAAACAAATTAATTTGACGATTTATAAACACTACTAAATCGTTTATTTTGGACATCTGTAATATTGTGCCAAAGTTTTGCTATTTATTTTTAACTAGTAACAAAATTGGCAAAAATGTGTACATTTGAATCAACTAAACGTATATTAAACTTCTTAGTATTGCCAGAGAAGTAAAGAAACAACAGTAGATACAATTTAAAATGAACGATTTTAAATTTTTTATTTCATAGTTTTATTTTGAAATCGTACAAGTTCATATAAGTTTGTTTTATAGTTTATAATTAAACATCTTCGATTTGTTTTTATTACACTTTAATTTGAATTTATTTTCACCGATTTTTTCTTTTTTCTTTACAATTCATTTAAACAATATATATATATATATATATATATATATATATATATATATATATATATATATATATATATATATATATATATATATATATATATATATATATATATATATATATATATATATATATATATATATATATATATATATATATATATATATATATATATATATATATATATATATATTTCTCATCTTCTGCGTTTTTCAGCTAAATTGAATATTTTTACATGGAATGCAGTTATACTTTTCGCGCGCACTGTGCATTTAATACGCTTAATTTAATGATGATATAATCATAGTCATTGCTTAATATTGTTCCATTTATTGAGAAATTTTTATATTAAATTAAAATTGCGAATATAAATAATATTGAACAAATAAAAAAAAAAATAATAAAAAAATAATAATAATAATAATATTAATAACATCATTGCATAATTTGTGCTACAGTTTCCCCTTCGGGAATTTCTATCCGGAGTTTTCTATACTTTTCACTAAAATTTTCTCATCTTCAGCTTATTGCTGTTACAATAATTTTCTTGCATTGCTGTATCTCAAACTTACGCTACGCTAAATTAATTTAATTTATGATAAGATTTTTCGAATGCACTAACCTTAGCTTAGAGAGGGATAGCTAAATTGTTTTTTGTTTTTGTTTCAAATTTTTTTGTTTTTTTTTTTGTTTGTTTGTTTGTTTTTTATATTAGTATTGTAACTATAATTCGTTTAATTTGTATCTTTAAAGGAAAATTACAGCATAATTAATCGTTCTGCATTACATATTATTTAACTTTAATTGTAGAAATTTCTTAGATTAATTTTACATATGGTTTCTTTTTTTCTCTCTAAATCTATTTGACATTGCAGTTGAAGTTGATTTGTTCAAGGCTAATGGAGCCGCTTCACAAATAATGCCACAATTCAGTGAAAGTTAAATATTTTAGTACATACATTCATCTAATACTTAATAGTTATAAACATTTTTACAGTGAGCTGAGATTTTTTAAAATTTGCGTATAAAATTCGTTTAACGAAATATGAATGAAAATCAAATATTTAATAGAGATAACAATACGAAAATATCATTTCTTTTCAGTGTAAAAACTCGATTGAAAGTATTTCAGGCCTGTTCCGGTTCACACATTCGGGAAGATTCTGCGAAAGTGAATTCGATAATGCTGTACATTTTTTAAGTATGGTATGATTTCTCGATTTGAATTCACTTGGCATTGTTCAAGCGCAATTCAACATTTCGTACCATTTTAATGAGTCCACTTTCGTAAAATTTGCCCGAAAGTGAGAACCAAAAGAGGCCTGTTTAAAATTATTACTTTTTTTAACAGTACTTAAATATGAATAAAACATTTAATTTAACGACAATTAAAAAAATGTTGCTCTAAATTTGATATTGCAAATATTTGCCAAAATTGTATTTTTGAATCCCTGTTTTCGTTCCGAATTTGTTCTTCAATTTTAGATTTATACACTATAGCATAGAATTCATAAGTAGTTGTGCGTGCGAGTAAACAACAAAACAAACATATATTTAAAAAATAGTAAAGCATTTGCCAAACAAACATTAATATAAGTTTAAAGTAAGAAAATAACTCAACTTGTTCTACAATATAAAGTATTTAGATACAATTAATTATATCTGCTGCGTTTACAGTATATGTATGTATGTATTTATATGTACAATCTTAATTAAAATGAAAACACATTTGTCATATCTTAAATACTATTAAACTAAGCAAATAATTAAGTACGCAAAGCCGCTTTAAAGGAAATATTTATAATTATTTAACTTAGAATAAGTAGGTATCTATTCGGTTCGATTAGATTAGAGTAGAGTAGATAAAAAAATCACTTTGTTCGAAATTATTGCAAACTTTTTTTGTTCAGTGTATGTTTTGACTTAGCCTAAAATTATGCTATAACTTATGAACTAACAGCTTTTCGAATACTGCTTAGAGAAAGAGGTTTATCATACTGGACGGCCTTTCGAGGGTATTTCTATTTTATTTTGGAATTTAAAACAAACAAAAAAAGAAATGTAAATCAATAAAGAATTGTAACGTGAAATTTAATTGTAAACTTTTGCTATTTTAAAAAAGAAAAAGCTACTTTAAGATTTTAAACGAATATTATCATTAAAAATAATGTTCTAAAAATATCGAAATCAGTTGAAAAAAAATTGTGGAAAAACATTCTTTTGAACAAATTTATAAAAGAAAAAAAAACGGAAAGATAAATTTCTCTGTCTGTGACCAGTATTATAAACCTAAACGAGCTGCGCTCCCGCAGCTGCAGCGCCATATCCACCAACGTAGTTCTAAAATTTTAACTAATGCAACAATGTTGAGCGAATGCGTCACCGGCAGCTGCGCGAGATGATCGCCAGCTCGTTTCTTAGCTTAACACAAATCAGTTGCAAACAAGAAGCATCTACGACATGGTGTTGTTGTTCGCAAACAGGCAGGCGGGCGGAAGTGGGCAGTGTACGTGGCCCGGGCATTTAGTCAGTCCGTCGAGCGAGCGAGCGTGCAAGCAGACAGGCTGGTGGGAATGGCCAGTCTGGCAGCGAACCTCCGCTCAGCAGCAGAACAGATTACAGCCGACAATATCATCCTTGAACTCATCATCCAGTTCAAGTTCACTCGACTCGGTCAGATTGCGTTCATCGACGAGCAGTGCAGAATCGCAACAGAGCGCTGAAATTTGGTGCTCCATGGATGAATTCTGATGCTGTTGATGGTGGTTCTGCTGCTGTTGCTTAACGATAACTTGAGATCAGAACTCCTGCGGATATTTGATGCATTCGGAGTTCGTCGTCGTCGACGCTACAGCGGCTGAGGCAAAAAGCGAATTGCTGCCATTGCCAAGGCCACCTACGCCGCCAACGCCGACTCCACCGCCACCGCCTCCACCACCTAATGCTGCTGCTGCCGCGACTGCTGCCGCTGCTGATGTATCCTGAGTCGTGCCCTGTGTCTGATAACCGCCGCCGGCCACGCTAGCCGCCGCCGCCGCCTGATATGGTTCCTGATACAACTGATTGAGTCTCTAACCAGTACCCGAAAAGTGCCACGCGTCCTATGCGCTCAGATGAGCAAATTGTGACGGATGAATATCGAACTGGTGGTAGGGATGGCCATATGGGCCCATGTGATACGGCACAATATTCATTGAGGCCATTTTGTGTTCCTTCTTCCACTTCATGCGTCGATTCTGGAACCAGATCTTGATCTGGCGCTCCGTGAGGCAAAGCGCGTGTGCGATCTCGATGCGTCGCCGACGCGTCAGGTAACGATTAAAATGGAATTCCTTCTCGAGTTCCAGCGTCTGGTAGCGGGTGTATGAGGTCCGTTGTCGTTTCGTTTCGCCATTCGCATTGACAGTACCTGAAATAAAATGAATGAAAAGAAGAAGTTAGCACATGATGATAAACAAATTTCGTTTGATTAAAGGTAACTGCAAACAAATAAAAGGCGTTTCTAGGCGTTTCCGAAACCATCGCCCCACCGATTCGATTTGAAGCGACTCGTTTCAAACAATCAACAATCGCTCAAGTGGACACCCATGCGGGGCGGGGCGCTGGATTCGCAATTTTCTCATTTATAATGTGATTTCCTCCACCGATGCTCATTTAATAAAAATGACGTGTCAAAGTGCAATTCAACCGCAAAAACGACTTTATTGTTGTTAACAATAAAGTCGAAACAAAAACGTAACAAAAAATATATATTTTTTCTTTGACTTCGACTTTAACCTCGCTTTGCCCCTTGCCCTTTTGCACAGTGGTCTCTCTGAGGTGGCTTCTGCTGTTTTTTGTTGCCAAAATGAAAAAAAAAAAAAAAAAAGAGACTGTTATAAACAGCGACCTGCTTCCCCGGATCCGGTTTTCTTTTTTTTTTGCGTCGGTGTATTAACATAAAGATAATGTCAATTTTCGAGACCTCCTTTCCGAGACCTCCAAATTTCCCTTTCCCATTTGCGTGGTTGTTGAGGGCATTCGAGGCGCGTCGCTCATAATGAGCGGGGCGTGCTGCGGCAAAGTATACTTTTAAAAGCTATTTAGCATAGCTAGACAAAATCATAAACAATTCCCAAACAGTTCACTTCGCTTTGACTTAGTTTAGCGTTTGCTCAAAATGTGTGGCAGTCAGTCAATGTGATAGACAAGCGTCGCTGTTGCTGCTCCAACCCCGATGAAATCCCTTGACGTTGCACCGCACATACTTCAATATTGCGACGCTTCTCTGTTTGGCTGAGAAAATTGACAAATGTCGTCGTCCATTCGTTTCTTCATTCATTCGCTTGTCTATAGATACATAAGTATTTATATACTTTTTGAGCTTTTTTTTCTGCCGCAGTCATTATTGTCGTCGCATCACTGAGTTTATATGGGTCATGGCCCATAGAGAAACAACAATTTTTTCTCGACCCAAAGCTGATGAGTTTTTGTGCATAAGAAAACCCTTTTACAATAAAGTTCTAGTGAACTTTATAATTAAAAATGTCATGGCTGAACTGAGAGTTAAATTGAGCCCTCTGGCCAATAAGTTGATTTGTGATTTTGGAAGAATCCATTGTCCGAATTAATATTTAGATTTTGAAAAAAATTAATACTAGATTGAAATATTTAATCTACTAACTTTAACCAAATGTTTGCTACACATGAGTAAACAGAATATTCATGATCACAAATACGACTTAACTTTTGGTTCCGAAAAGATACAAATGTATTAGTGTGCGTTGATTGAGAAACTAATTGGTTTAATGCTCCAAGAAGATAACTTGAAGTTGCAAAAACAAAACATGAAAAAGAAGCATCAGTTCAAAATTTAACGCACAGAAATTTCATTTACATACATAAATCATAGATTTTTACCCACTTTAATATATTCGATTGGATTAAAATGTTGAGTGCAGATTATGCCAGATATGATATATTCTCATCATGTTAATCTTAAAGCAAATCATATTTCTTTCCCGAAATTTGTTTATTTTCAACGTATTCTGCGTGGAATCCATATATATTTCATATATTTTTTAATATTAAAATAGTTAAATAAAAATAATGTTCCAAATTTTGATATTCAACTGCCACCGCCGTATATGTCATCTGATTAGATCATACGCTTAGTTTATATAGTATTCTTAAAATCGGAGATTCCAAAATTTATATACGATATATAATCTTGATCGGTTCGAGACGAATTAGCAGAGTGCATTTTATTACCTCATTTTTCTGTTCGTTTTGTGCTAAGTGCCTTTTCGGATGTTTAGAGATATTAAACAGAAACTTCTCATGGAAACTTTATACTGCTATTTCTACCCACATAACTATAAAATTACAAACACGTGAATTACTCAATATAGTGCGCATCGCTGGCCACAACTCTTTCCCAGCATTCGGATTACACGTCAAAAAGACTCTTCTTAAGATGCTATCCATGAATCAACCCAATTTTTGGGTTTCTCGTAATTACGAGACTGTCAGGCCAGAATTATTCGATCTGAACAAGTGGTATTCGCATAGAGCAATTTCTAGTGAATACACCGGATGGGGTAACTAAATTGATTTTAAATGGATTTGCAACATGGGTCGAGATTTGTCGTGCTGAAAAATCACTTTATCTTGCCTCTGCTCGAATTACGTTCATTTTATTCTTTAACACTCGGCTAAAACGCATCGATTTTTGATCCCCTGATGGTTTCATTGGGTTTGATTAGATCCCGCTAAATACAGAACATGAATTTCACAGAACCATAGATATTTGTCTTCGCCGTTGATGTTCATTCGTGACCGTGTAACCCCAGAATTTGGGATCTTGGATCTTGGGATTGTCGTATGGGATGCATTTTCTTCGTCAGTTACAATACAATCCAAAAATCACCTCTGTTTGTGAAGTTGCAACAGCTGTTCACACGCTTGCAGCAAAAGCTGCTTATTAAAAACAAACTCGGATATTTTCACTGTGTTAAAAAACTTGTGTATGTGTTAACTTGTGTTCACTTTGACAGATCAACTAAAAAAAGTGGTGTATATTAGAACTGCCCTCTCTTATAAAGCCCTTAAAACATATTCGCGCGTCGTACAGTTCAGATCATAATAGAAGAAACATATTTTTGAATCATACTGCGAATATCCCTTAAAACTGTGTAAACATTTTATGTATTTCAGTTCAGATTTAACTAAAAAAAATTTGTTTGAGCCAGAAATGGCGAATTTCTTCAATTATACTTCGGAGATTCATCTATTGCTTAATTTGGCTTGGCACCATGACTTACACTAAGAAGAAAAATATTATTTACTTAGTAAACACCTTTTTAACTCATTTCAATCATTTACCATTTAAATATTATTGCAATATTTTAAAGCAATAGTTTGAACTATTTGGTTGAAAATCAATAAAATGTGCTAAACCATTTGCAAGTTTAAATACGATATTTTTATAAATAACACACAATCTATCTATCTATCTTCTTCAGTCGCTATCGTGTTATGCAGCTCGGTCGATCTCTCGACGGTTGGTCGGTTATTCAGTTGAGCGACGCTCTAAAAGATGTCAAGCACATCAATCAGACGAAAATCTAAATGGAATTTCCGATTAAACTTAAAATTAATTACCACTCATTTAATTAAAGTGTATTTGACTGTGGCGACCGCGTAAAGCGCCAAAAAAGCAGACACACACACACATTTACATCCAGATACATGGAGGCAGCTGTGGAAGCATGTGGACATGCATATGTATATACACGTATATTGGAGAGTGGATGTGGCAAGTATGTATATAAATATTTGTGTATATATTTGTAAGCGCACACATCAAAAAGATTTTGCGCGCCAAAAAAAAAGAAGTGAAAAAATTTAACTTCAATGGAGTCGAAACTTGAATACGCTTTACACAACATTAAATATTGTATCAGGGGAAAAATGAAATTTTCTAAATTTAAAGATTTGAATAAGGGTACTCTAATAGCATACGATCTGGATCAGTCTTTAGCTTGGCATGTGTAAAACTTCGGAAATATTTGATTTGCTACCAGGCCACTATTTTTTACATCGACTACATATAAGTATAATATTAACATCATCCACGCTAAATTTGGAATCTTGAGCTTGGATACTAATGAGTTTGTCTATACCAAGCAATCGATATGAAACAGAGATTTGCGATAGAATGGAGACTATATGCTATATGGGCCCGAAATGGGAAAAAGGTATTTTGTGGGCATTAATAATTATAACATTCACGTCAGAGCACACTCTTGCTTGGATAATAAATATATGTGTTTATATGGAGCTTATTTCTAAAATGGGCAGGACAATACAATACTACATATGATATACATTAATGCATTATAAACTCTCCAACAAAATAATAATACCATTTTCTCACAATACTTGAAGGGTATAAAAAAAGAGTAAACGAATGAAATGCCAGAAATGTAGTAAGCAGTTTATAAAACTCACTTTGTGCTATCCAACGCGGCCCGAACGAGTTAAACTAATGACCAAGTCAGGCGCACGTAGACAGTAACCAGACAGCAAAACCAGCAACAACATCAGCAATATAAAAGGACGAACGCACGCGGGAAGGATGTAAGCGTCCAGGCCAGGCACAGCTCCATCACTCATTCGGATCATTTCACATACTCTGTGCCATGGCAAAGTGAATAGAATAGTATATAGAAACTAATACTAGATTGTTAGAATGTATCTACGAGAGTATGTATCTAAAAAGTGACAGAAGCGAAAGGGTAGCAAGGATGGAAGGATACAACGGATACAGTAGCGCTGGTGGTGGCGAGTTGCGGCGTTGTAGTTGTCAGTCAGTGGCACATGTTTCTATGTCAGAGTGTGCATGTAAAAATGCGTGAGTATCTATGAGGTGTAATGGTTTCCGATCGAGTGTGTGTGTGTGTGTGTGTGAGTTGTTGCTGAGGCGACAAATTGAAATACATCGTCCAAATGGAGTGCCAACAGTAAACTACTCTCAGTAACTGGAAGAAATGTCGGCCAGAAGTAATAATTGTAATGGAGTGTGTATTCACATGTACTATAATAAAACACTTTGAGCAGCTTGAATGTTTAGTTTTTCCGGTAGGATACGACCTGATGTAATAATTGTGGTATTGCTTTTGTGTACAAAGAGATAATATTAAAGGGGAAATAAACTGAATTATGTAAAACAAGATAAAACGTTTACTTCGGTTGAACCGAAGCTCTATTGCAAAATTATAAAAGTGGGGGTTTGAATAGGGGCTACCCCAAAAAGTGGGAGGTACACGCCCACTAGTAGATGTGTATGGAGCGATGTAGTAGATGTGTAACATGCCGAAATATCGAATTTCAAGTTGACATTGACGTTTTCCATACAAATGCATAAAAGTGAGCTGTGGGTTTATATGGGACTACCTCAAAAAGTGGGCGTGACACGATCTGTATGAAGTGGTGTCTACTAAAATCAACCAAATCAAATTTCAAAGCTAACATTTATTTAAATGAAGAATTTTTTCATAAAAAACTAAAAATTGCACGGTGGGCTATCCCAAAAAGTATTCGGGTCACGCCCATTAGTCTATGTATCTTAAGCGGTTGTCTATAAAAATCACTATATCGCATTTTAACCTAAAATTGACGTTAATAAAGAAGTTTTTCTTACAAAAACACAAAAGTGGGCAGTATATTTGTATGGGGGCTACACCAAAAAGGGGGCGGGCCACGCCCCTAGGTCTATGTATGTTAAGCGGCTGACCATAATAAGGCATTATATTACATTTTAAAGAAGTTTTTATAAAAAAAGTCAAAAGTTGGCAGTAGATTTGTATGGGGGCGGGTCCCACCCATTAATATATATGTCAAGCATCTTTATACATTTTATACATATAATGTAAAAGGGTTTACAAAAATTTTCCTACAAAAATCTAAAAGTGGTGATTGTCCCTACAAGTGTGTCCATTAATATATACTAGAAGTCTGCTAGTGGTCGAAATTCGACATATTGTCTTAGAAGCACCCAGTAATAAAAAAAAAAGTAATGCAGGTAAGTCATAGAAAACACGAACGCTATTCAAAAAGCTTAAGACACGCCGTTTTAGAGTGACAGCCAGCCTTAACTCTCTAACTGCATAAACTACTCGCAAATTATACCGATTTTGAGAAAATCAACTTTGAAAAATTTTGAAAAAATATGGATTGTGCTCTGCCCCATGTAAAATGGTAGCAAACTGTAGATGTGAAGCGTCAGTCTATAAAAAGCTACCAAATCGAAGTACAAGGTGACATTGATTTTTAAGAAGATTAAAATCAAAACCTAAAATGGACAATGGGTTTCTATGAGGACTATTATTAAAAGTGGAAGTGGTGAACTTATATAGGTACTCTATGCGCCTGGAATTTTAAATTGACAACTTTTATTTACTTTAAATCAGAAAATTCTTACACATCTTTTTAAATGGAAACTTATTTCAATCCGACAGCTGAACAACAAAGTTTGTGTCCAAATCTTCTTTTCGTGCTCTTAGCCGACTACAACGCTTTTCGAAAGAGCGTTAGACAAACTGTCAGTCAGGTTATCAAATATGATTGTGTAGTTAATAAATCTTTGGTTCCATTAGAGTTTCCAATGCCAAACAATGCGACGGACAGACATGTTGGACATAGTTGTAGTTCTAAACCGGATAGCTTTGTTACGACGCGGAGTAGTGCGGTTACGTAGCTCAGGTAAGAGTATTTCTTGTAAGTTTTTGAACTTTGCAGACAATTTTGCCATACAATATTCAAGATGAAGTAACAACAACATCAAGTTAAACAAACATGATGCATGATGTGCAGACATATTTATTTCTGGGCTTAATGTTGTTGTTACTCTTGTGGTTTGCTTTTATTCTCTGACCTTGCCTAAATAACAAAAGTTGTAGTATACATTTTTGAAATGAGAACCAACACAACATAGAAAATCAATAAGACTGAAATATCTTGTAGAACGAACAGGATGCAACAACCACATGGCACTTTTATGTCTCTTATGCGTGCTCTGTCTTTCTGTCTGTCTGTCTGTCTGTCTGTCTGTCTGACTGTCGGAGAACGAATTGCCAAATCAAGTTGTTATACATGAAACACTTAAAGCGTGCAGCGTCGTCCCAACAACCAAACACACAATGTGCAACACTGGTCGAGTCGACTATTTGCAATTGTCAAATGTTGCCGCTGTCATAAGTAGCAATTTGTTTTTTGACTGCCACAACAACAAAAAAAAACAGCGGAGGCAACAATTGTGCAAATCACAAGCAAACAAGAGCAAAATACTTAGATACTTACATAGGTACTGAGCCATTAGTCCGATATGTCGCTCTTCTGGGGAATACAACTTGAGGCAACAATGTGTCGTCTAAATAGAGAAGCGGAGTGCTTTTGTGTTTACCCAGTATCATTTAGAATATCAAATATATATATTGGTTTGGCATTACACCATATGAATTTCTATAATTTTTGTCTGAGGTTACAGTGAAATTTTGCATATTTGGCGATGCAGTCACAACTGCCGAAATTCAATTTCATCGCTTCGAATGTTGTCAAGTTGTCATTCGCAGATTTGTTTTTTAATCGCTTGCGATTAGAAAATTCACTGAAATTTCTTTTTGTTTTATGCATTTATTTTTGAAATAGTTTTCTTGGTAAATTAAGTTTTTTCGATCAAGCAGCATTGAAAGAATTTACAGAATTTTCTTTTCTGTTTCCAAAATATATCGATTTTTATACCCTGTACCGAAAGGGTATCTTTTCTTTTTAATTAATTAATTTCTTGTTAATAGTATATGAATTTTAGCTTGCTCAAGGTCATTTTACATTGAGAAATATATTTGACATATTTTTTTCTAAATGTGAAGAGCGAAGAATAAAAACAACTTTTTATTACACAGAAAAATTTTCAGCCGCATATAACTGTTTCGAACTTATTCACAAGCTCTCATCAGTATGCTGGTCGCACATTGCAAATTTTTGCTACTTACATATATCATGCTTTCAGGAAAAATGCGCTGTGTATGCATTTTTATATATCCAATGATAAACTCGTTCACCTTTCTGGCCATGATATATCTGTTGCATTCTTGCATACATTAATGAGTAATACAATTAATTTTAATAAATGATTAAAACAAGTTAGTGGATTATCGGGATCCCGACTATTTAATACCCTGAACAGCTATGAAAAAACTAAAATTCGAGATTTACATTTTGAAGAGATTTACTTATGCTAGGGCATAGTCTAGACAATCCATACAACTAGTTTGGTGGCTTTAAATATCGGGATTAGTGGTTTTACAAACTTTTGCGAAGATTTTGTCATGTGAACTATTTATTTTTTAAATTTAAATGAAAAAAGAACAGCAAAAAAAAATTTTTTTTTTGAAAACTTATGAAGTTTTAGTTTTTGAAAGCAGAGATGTTGCTTCAACAAAGTAAATATTCTGTGATTTATAAAAATTCATGGATAAATAAAAGATATGAAATAGATAGTAGACTGGAAGTACACAATTAGAGATAATGTATGTGTAATACAATATTTTTCATGCAACAGTTTAAACTTTAAAAGTTCAATAATCCCACAATAACCAATTGTACTTTAAATGATACATATTTCAGTTTATTTTTATCAGTGTATTCAGTAGGATCAATATCGTCAACCAGCAGCATTAGCGGCAAATACGACAACAACTTGGAACAACCCGTTGAGTTCGAAAGTGTCAACAGAACATAACACATCGCATCGCAAAGCAAATGCCGAGTATCTGTAAGTGTGTGATCCGAGTATACGCCGAGTGCTATGTTTGTGGATCCACATCATCTCTTCAGTTGAAATCAAGCGCATGTGGATGTACTCGTAGTGGATCTGTATAAGCATTTGGTGGTCTACACGCAAAGATTTTGTCAACGCCAGTGCAAAGACGCAGCACCTGGCGCATCATATCATCGTCGGCGACATGTAGGAGTATGGCGTAGAGGAACGGGCATTATGGAGGAGGCACGAGCGATTTGACAGACGCAGGCAGACTTTGACAGCGCCAATGAGCATCGCGAAGCGTTTTACAACAAATTTGTGCCCATTTCACGCTCCGTTCAAATGTATCTTCTAGTCTGTCTGTCTGTCTGTCTGTCTGAATATTAGTTGTGTCAAATACTACATTAGATTTTTGTTTAGTTTTATTTTTGTCACCCGATTCGCTTTATAAACAAATAAATATATTTGTGTTTTTGTTGATATTTGCATTTGCGTTGTAAGATGACGTCAAAACGTTCCACAACTGACAGCAGATTAACATATCAGTTGAAATGTTGTGTCGTATCCCCGCTTCACAACTTATACGATTGCATCCTGTCCGCTGTTGTTCAATATGTAGTGCACTGGCAGTGATCTTTTGGGCTAACATATGCAAAGCCATCGTCAAACATCAAGGAATTTATAAAGTTACCAGGAGCAGCCGTAGATACATGAATGACTCTGAGCTTTTGCATGCTGCCTGCTTTGCTCGTATTTAAATCTGTAGTCGCGCGCTATTTGGCTGTTCTGGAACACTTTTCACTTCGTAACTCAAAAAACGAATTCTGCAATTCAAATGATTTGCATTGTTTTGCGTTGATTTTGTCGCAGGCCACGATGGGTTTTGATATCTTTTAGCTTTGCATATCGTACAGAGTCGATTTTTCAATGGGCAGCAGTTGAAGTTGGGTTGTATGATGCGGCGTCATCGTGTGATTGACATGAGATTAGCATACACCTTGTAGATATTGTTTTGTCCACAAAAAGATACAAGATTTTTCTTTTTTTTGTTTCTTTGATTTGTGCATTGAATATGACTGTTTTTGTCGAAACTCAATGGGAAACTTTTGGCGTAGGTCAGTGTTTCGATTTGTGAAAACAATTTGCAGAAATTTAATGGAATCCTTTTAAAGTTTTGGGTAAACTAAAACTTTTCAATAAGGATAAACATTATGAGTGTATAAAACCATTGGCGGATCCTGGAGGTGGAGGCTGCGGAATGTCCCCCCTCCCCCCAAGGAAAAGTAGAGTCGGTCATAGTCACCATTTTACCATTTTTACATTTACGATAGCTGAAGAGGGTAATTCACTGCAGGTTTAAGAGTCTCCATTTAATTCGGAGAAACCTACTGATTAGTGTGCCTTTTGGTCAGGCGGAGTCATTGGCGAACGGTACCGGGCTATTACTGACTTTTTTTGGTTTTCATCCAATTGAGAGAAAAAAAAAAGAAAAAACAAAAAGACTATGAACCTGGACGACATGAGGTCTCAAGAAAACGGCGCAACATGTCACTCATCGGGCGTTACATTGGCGTTGTTGCAAGAAAAGTTCCCAGAACGCGTAATATTCAGTTGAGGCGATGTGCAATGGCCGCCAAGATCGTACGATTTAACGCATGGAAATACTTTAAGTCGCTGGTTTATGACAAGAAATGAACAAAAATTGACCAACTGGAGACCAACATCATTCAAACCATTGGTAAGATCCAAAGCGACTCATGCAACAGAGTCATAAAATTCTTTTTCCAAATTTGGGTACCATATCTCTCGACTGAGAAAACCGATCTAAACGATATTTTCTATGTTTGAAAGTTGCGTTTATTTATAAACTGTTCTAAACCACCTTAGTGAAAATTTATGGTAAATCAGTTCAAAAAAATCTACACCAAACATTTTGCATTGTATAAGTTTCAATATACAGCCGCTGAGGCTGGCAGACAAACGACGAACGAACGGATGGAAAGCTGGGACATACAATTAAACTAATATATCCTTCATAACCTACAATGTGTAGTACGAGTATATAAATATCTTCACAGGCTATAGAATACGACAAAGTGTTTCAGTATTTCTAAGCAATCAGATTCACAAAATGCACTACCCTTAAATATTCATCACTACCTTTAAAAGTATTAAATCATTCAATTCGCATAAAAACATTTAAAGTAAACTACTGCTAATCTCTTTGTAAATTGTTTAATTTAAACACTTGACAAATGAACTGCAACAATGATATTAATTTTATAAAAAATAATTTATAAACCAAAGAGAGACAAAAAGTGCTGTATAGTTGTCACAATCGTTTGTAGTTGTCATTTGTCAACGACGACGGTATCAACTGGCAAAAAAAAAAGATACAATATAACAACGACTACAAAATACAGCATACTCGTACCGCAAAGATGAACGCCTCAGAGCTTTGTATCTTATTGCGGCCGCTGTGGTATTTTACGACGTGTGCGGCATGGAACTCAACAGCGACAAAAACATGTTGACCTCTCAAGTGATCCATGTGACGATCGCATGGAGTGTCAGGGATGGACAATCAAATGCGAACATCTCACACCTCGCTCTCTCTTGCTGCTCAGTTAAGATCTTATCATTCGAAAAACAATTCGTGTAACTGCAAAAAACTTACAAGGAAGACATGAAGAGAAATCGACACCGATAAAAACTGTTGCAAGTTGCTTTGAGTTGAGTTGGCAGTCTTCAGCGCGCAAGCCAGATCAATTCGATTCAATTCGAGATCATAAATCATAACACTTCCGATAGACGTTATTTGTTTCCTAAATATTCTACGACATAATACTACCGACTTAATGAGTCATTTACCCAAGATGTTTATAAACTTCAAAACGCAATCATGGGATCATCACTCATAAACACAGCGTGTGGACTGTAAGCGTAGTACACTTGAGTGCTGTTTCACACTATTTCATTTTACCAGCTGACTTCTCTTTTTAGTATTTTTGAAATAGTTTGTTTACAATTCGTGAAAGTGAAAAAAGTATCTGTAGTAGTATATAGTGTGTGCCCGTTTTTTCGGCAGATATAGAGTTCCATAAATAAATCAGCGACGACTGCACTAGCAGCGTTTCCATGCATGAGCACTACTTGCAGAGATAAATCTTCAAACTGTGACTGCTACGGAATTCATTTGGATGCCGCCGTAGTCGAAGATCGAAGTTCAGGCACAAATCGGTGGCAGTGGCACATTGCAGCGGGTTAATTTCTTTCGGAAAAAGCAAATTAATCAAATTTATTGTTTATAGTTTAGTCTTCGAATGACTCGTTCCATGATAAATGATGCTGCTCGCTTTCGGTTTCAGTTTGGAATCCGTTTCGGATTTGGGTATGCGACAAATGATGCGACCTTTGTGATAAGAAAAAAGTTCTATCCTGGGGTTGTTATTTATTCTTTATTTCGATAGGCGATACTTCTACTTGTCGCACACAAATTGCTGTTGTTAGTTTTTTGTTGTCATTGTTGTTGTGGCTCTTGTTGGGAATGAGTTGTGCGGCATGAGTTGTTGAATAACAGGTGGTTTTTGCGCTACGATTTTCTCAGCTTGCAGCTCTCATTAAAGTCTTATTAAATCGACATTGAAGATGAAGTTGTGACGTGACAGCGCATTAAAAGCGCGCCACTTCAAATTACATCAACTGAATGCCAACTGTGAATGGTTTTGTTTGCTTCAATCCCATTGCCTTTTTTTCTTCATCTATTCAACACCTCGGATCATTAATCACAGATATAATGTTGAGCCGCGCCACTTGGTGGTCAGCAGCAGTTGCAATATTTAAGTGTGGAAAAAATTAAATAAACATAAATATAAAATAAGATTGAATGCGTGTTTTTTCATTAACTGAATTCAAATTTGTTTTAGTTTCCTTAAGCTACGATTCGGTTATCGCAAAAATTTGGCTTTTTTGTGTTATCGCAAATGTTTGATTTTGTTTCAGCAGTTCTGAATTCATGCATACCCTTCAGTTGTTGATTGTGGTTAGGCATTGAAGGTGCCCTAAGTATCCTATATACAATTTTGTTCTGTTCAAAGAAACTAGTCGGTCTAACTAGGTCTATACAAAATATAGCATCTACATTTAATTATTTAATGATAATAATATTTATAATAATGAAGCTAGTAGAGTCTAAAATTAGTATAGATAATGAAATTGTCGATATCCAAAAAACATGTGACCCATTGTGTACCCAATATACGAGTATACTATGCTTCAGATAGAGCTCTTTTTTAGACAATTTCTTTGTCGATCATATAACGTTTTCGTTTTTAAGATCAAGGTATTAATATATATATATTATTTACATTAACTTTAATACCTTTATAATGGTTTAAAAAATTATTTCTGCATTAACATAATGTATAGTGAGTAATTTTTCGTCTAATTAAATACGAAATACGCCTGGCTAATGCTTTTTTATCTATATAAATGTTTTTTAATTCCATATGCAAATGATACAGATTATAATATTCTAAATACAATGAAATAACTCCAATATAGTCAGATAATACATTGTATGAAGGGTAATAAAAAAACGGCATCACATGAAGTTAACAATTTCTCATGCTTTTTTTTTGCATTTCGGGATTTTCGGTGTAACCATTTTTCCATTTCCATTTATGTATGTATTTCTCGGTATTTCGTGAAAAATGGAAATTATGTCAAGAAGTAAATTGATTATTTCGCATTAAAGCATTTTTCAATTTATATTCCGTGTTCGTTGTCAACACAAAACGAAATTCCGCCACCGATGCCGCCATCGCAACAGAATTCAATGAACAATAGACGGAAAGTGTATAAGACTTGTTCATTCTTATTTTCAACGAAGTGTTACTTCTTTTTGGTATTTTTAAATTTTTTTTTTTTTTATTGTTTTATTATTTTATTATTTCAATGTTGCTTTGGGGTCGCTCTGAAAGCTATTCAAGTGAAATGACATCATGTGTTGCGGTAACGCAGAAGTGTGCTGATATGCGGAATAGAACAGGCTGACCATGGGCAACAGCTGATACTGAGTTTATTTTTAAAGAGCCATACTATTTTCGAATTTTATATTCTTTAACGAAATATCTACTAATAGATTCATTGGGGCGAACTTACACTTTGAGTTTGAATTGAGAATTTTCAATACTATGCACTAAAACTATTAAATGCTTACTTTAAGATCATGAAATTCAATTTATAGAGAATACATAAAATTATGGTGGATTATAAATTTCGATGTATGTATACAATTAGTTTACGTTTAAAGTAATATAGAAAGTCTGTGTATTGAGTTATGATCTACTAGATGGCCGGGGTAGTAAAGAAAATAAAATCAATTGATAACATATCTTTGTAAGAATTAGTGTGCAGCACGGCCCGATTAAGAAGGGCCATGTGTGTGGTGACACTCCAGTTGTGATGATGATTTTAAAGAAGTAGATATTATTATTTGTATAATTATTTGAAAACGTTATATGCACTATTTGTAAAGCCATGATATCTTTATTTGGCTATTAAAGGTTCCAATGAAAACATTAACTTACCAAAGCTATTTCTACTCAGAAAAGCAAAGTTTCATTTAGTTTCATTCGACTGAACTATTGATGAAGCAAATATAGATCAACTGACAGTGGTTGCTGAAAAAGAGTGGTTTTGTAGAGTTGTTTGGATTTTTGTGTAAGCTTACGACAATGACACCTGAATAGTTGCATGCAAAGGTAAAAAACCACGTCGGTTCTATCCCAGATGATTTGGTATTAATTTTTGGTATGCAATTGTTGTTGGTCACTAATTTTAGTGAAGAAAGATCGTTCTTTCAAGATTTCAGCATTCAACGACATTCACCGCGATTTATCTTTTGAGGAAAAGCGAAAATTTCCTTTATCTTGATATTATATTATTTGACGCTTAACCTTCAATTGAAAAGGCGGGTCCCATAATCCTTATTTCGGCGCTAGTGGGCAGGTTTGTTTTTTGTGCAAGTTGCCTTTACCATTAAGTTCAGACTTATTAAAGAAGAATTTGTTTGGAAGAGAATCTAATAGGTTTGTAGATTATATTTTAGGGTTGATTAAAAAATTCCTAACCGGAAAAAAATCCATTAGTCCATTGCTAACATTTCTATACTACATTGTGGAGATCAGATTCTTTCACCTGCTGGAAACTCTACATTTTATGACACAACCAATAATAGATATTTTAGTTATTTAAAACAATCGATCTCATGCGATGAATGACCTGTACCGAGCATACAGATATATTACATTTTGAAAAGAAAAACTCTTACAAACTTTGGCAAATATCTATCACAACTTCATGTATAAACACATTTTTTTTTTTTAAATTAATTACATATAAACAAACTTTCAATAAAGTTATATATTATTTTATAGATTGCTTTTCCATTTACTGATTAACAAACACTAATCAAAAACCAAATATGTAATTTATTCCATTAGAATTAGATCTATTATCTGGATCACTTTATTATATAAACTTATCACAAATGTCGCTCGGTACATTCGCTGTTCAATGGTCGATAATAACTCTTAATAAAATAGCCGCAAGAAAATCAGCTAACTTCATTTAAATGCACAATAAAATTCGCATAAACTAACAGATTAATTTTTCTAGAACGGCCATAGTAACTGAGCGGTGAGTAATTATTATAAATTAGAGTTCAATAACATTAGCGGAAAAAAAGTAAATAAAAAAGTGCGGTGAGATACGTTTATATTGTACCTACTTGTACGATATAATAAAAAAAGATGAGATATAATTGAGCAGCTGCCATGCACACACTAACTCGAAAGCGTGGACAGTTTGTATTTGTTGGCATTATGCAGAATTTTATCTTTTTCATTTTCATTTTGCAATGCATGAAAGATATTAATAAGAAATTTATCACAATTACAAGTGCTGCCACGGGATACGTCGGCAGCCGGCAGCCGGCAGCCGATAGTTAGCAGCCCAGTCAGTGGAGAAGTAAACGGCAGCACAAAAGGAAGTTATTAATGGAAAGTCAATGAGCTTCATGGTATTTTTATATGCAGATATCTTTCTTGGTTGAATTTTTTGATTGATTGTATGCTGGCGTTGGCTGTCGATTCCTTTTGAGTAGCTTCAACTGCTTGGTGGCTTCCTACATTGTTGCAATTTCGAAGAAAGCAATGATTCGCTGCGTTTGCGTTCATTCAACTGCCACAGACAGGACACTCATTAAAAATGGGCGAAACTGCTACCATGTACGCGAAGTTGTGGTAATTTCAGTTAAAAGTAACAGCAGCAACAACAACAACAACAACAACAACAACAACAAGAAGATACACGTTCGCCTTCTTTTGGATACGTCGGTTGATGCGCTTTTTATACGGCTACAATACAAACGAAAGACGGAAGACAGTGACCAAGGGGATTTTCAACGCCAGCGAAACAGGTTCAGCGAAATACTTTTAAACAGAAAGACCCGAACTCGTGCATGTATGCCGCTGTATTAATTTATGCACCTCATATACATACTTGTGGTCTGTGTGGCTGTGTTTGTCTGTGTGAATGTGTGAGCTCCCTACTCAGAAGCCCATAATTAACTGAGGTAGTCATTTTGTATACCAGCACAAACGTCTTACCGCAGTCACCGGCCGCTCTCATCAAAGCCATTCAGTTGGCAGCATCCGTTGTGCAGCAGAAAGCCTGTAACTTACTCACTCTCAGTCCTTAAATCAAAGATAAACGATAATTATCTTGCGAAAATGCGCGCATAAATAATTTGCAAGAAGTCACATTAAAATTGTATCTAGATACGCGACGCTCGATAAGAAAAAAATAACAAAATCAAGCAGGCTGAAGCACTTGCAACAGCAAACATAAACTCTTCAACTTGGCTATTTCAATGAGCTGTCGAGTTGTGCTGGCTCAAGTGAATGCAATAAAGCTAAGGCTTCTTTTCTGTGGTCGCAAAAAAATTTTGTTTGTATTTCATTTCATTTGTATCTGCAAGTTGAGCGCACCATTAAAAATTAAAAGCTCATTAATTACGCAGATAATTCATTTATTATATTTTCAACACACAATTTTCGAAGCATTTTTGGAGGCAGGTTGGATTGCAGTTGTTTTGTATGCTAGTGATGGAACTGAAACGATATGCACTCAATTTAGGTTCTCAATTCAATGGTTGATTTATAGACAGAATCAAATGGAATAGAATCATAAATATATAAAATTCAACAATATATCTAAATATTAAATGATTTCGAAAGTGTATTTAAGTTCTATTGGTCAGTTCTTTAAAGTTCTGTACATTTAATTTCAGTCTCTTGATATCTATAACTATCAACCATTGAACATTAATTTCAGTCATTCTAGTATGAAAAGTTTTGGGCTTTTTAACGTGCATCGATCTCAAACTTATTATTTTATCGAAACTAACACATCACTATCACATGTACAGAATTGGTTACTGAGCTCATTAACTTTCAACTTCAAGTTGCGAACCATTGAAGGTGGCAACTGTTTCGAATTGCTAAACAATTATCGCACTGAGATGCTTTCTCTATTTCTTTCACCTTCTATTTCTATCTCTTTCTTGAGGGTTGTCCTGATCATAAAGGGGTTGTACGGGTTTCTGTGCGTGTTTTGCCGAGGGCGTGCGCAACACTTAAAATTCGTTGTTTTGTTTGTCTAAACTTTTCAATTATTCGAAAGGGGGTTGCTAACTCTAAGCTCTATTAATCCCCAAAAGTATCCTTGAGCGTCAAGAAGTCAACAGGTTTGATTACAGCTTTTATGCGAATGTTAATTGAATTGGATTGGCATTGTAATTAGCACTCGAATTGCGGAGTGAGACTGACAATGCGAAACTTCTGATTTCATTAGAAGATAAAATAAAATTTCAGAATTTATGCATTGCGTGTGCGAATATAAAATGAAAAAAAAGTATCTCCTCTAATCTCAAATTGGCAATTTAATTCTGAGATATAAATGACTATTTAAGTGTTAGATACTTGATGCGCGACGCGGCGTACTACTGGTTTTTGTTATTATTATTTTTATTTTTTATTTAGTGTATGTTTTTTGGTTTCAGACGAGCAGCCCACGTTTTACTACAAATATGGCATCTTATATGGAATAAATAAATAAATACATTTTCATGAGGCTTCAAAGCTGATGTTAGATAAATTTTTGCTCGGTACTGGCTTTGTGTCGTCGTTTTAGCTTGTGGTTGCTGATGAACATCATCTTTAACTTGATTTTAAAGTTGTTTATTTTTTTTCTTATTTTTAGAAAACAAAAGTATTCAACATGGCTGCCAGCAAAGTTGTCAGTTTTGCTTGAAAAACAGTAAGAAGAAAGAAAACAGCGATCTCTAAATACAAAAGATGCTCAACTGAAGCTGTTAAGGCTGTAGGTGCGGTGCAGACGCGGAACAAGTTTTAAACTGGCTGCAAAAGGTGTCTTTAAAAATCTTTTAATTTAGATTTTTTTGCTGTTCCACGTTTAAACGAAGCTGGAACTGACTAAGATGAAGCAGGCTGTGAGGCTACAAAATGCGAAAAAATAAAATAAATAAAATAAAAATACAAAATCGAGCGCATGTGCAAATTTGTGGTCGTCAGCGGAGCTGCTCAAGCAGTTGGTTTGGGGCGCGAGAGGCTCAGTGATGTCGGTGGAGACCAACCGCGTATCCGCCCGCCTTTTTAATGAAGCGCGAAGTGAAGCAAATACGCTGCAAAGATACCAGATACTTTGGCGCATAAGCTATGTATGTATGTATGAATGTATGTATGAAAGATACACGCCGACCCGATTCAATGTACTTGCATTTAATTTGCGAACTCGACTTGGGTCAGAATCGCAAACGCCCTCTTTGATTTCTTCCGTAATGGTTTTCTTTTTGTTTTTTTGAGTATAGCGGTACTTTTTTTCAGAAAAATTTACTTTTGTTTCTTTCACTAAAAGATATTTCAATGCCTAAATTTAAGAGAAAATAGTAAATGTGTCAAACAACTTTAAATTTCTTTTATATAAAAACTATTGATGTTCTCTAGACTATCAGAATTATTGAGAGTTAGACAAAGTCCATAAATTTTTATTTTACTCTTACTAATGCCCCGTTTAGACAATCATATACATGCCCCATAGATTTGGGATTTTAACGAAGTACTATTTGGCACTTTTTCACACTATATTTAATGCACTATAGTTTATGATCGTCTGAACAGGGCATAAGTAAATAGTTTCTTTATATATATTTATGCATAATACATAAGTTCCTTAATGAAATGAATGCGTTCCTGTATTTTTTTTTTCAAATTATTCTAAAACTTATAATTGCTTTAATGTTTTCTTTTTTTAGGACCTGTAAAATAAACAAATCTGTCTATAGTTTTCGAACTTCTTCTTAAGTGATTTTTTTTGGTATTAAGTTAAAATAAATATATCATATTTTTTTATATTGCTCATACTATTTTAGTCTTAAAATTTTAATGTTGGGATCAACGCTAAACAACGAATGATGAGAATTATGAACATCATTGCTCATTCTGAAATCGGTTGAACAAAAGTGATACCTTTGTAGAACATCGTTTTAGCTTGCAGTTCCAGCTTTGTGTAACGATCCTCTTTGATAACTCCTCAGCAGCAAATTGTTTCATAATGCCACTATTCAAGAGGTTAAAATATTTTTTTGTATCCATTTATATATATATCTTTGTTGTTAATTAAGCTGGATTAATTACATGTTGTTTGGATGAATCCAACATCAAACCTACTAAAATTTAACAAATAGGTTCAGATCGGACTACTCTAGAATACAATTCCCATGAGTAACATTAGACTGGATACATGCCCGGTATTACACACTAACTTGTTTCTCAGTTTGTTCTCTTGCCGGCCAACAATTTACAGAAAATCAGGCAATCTATTGTAGTTCAATAAGTTTTGTAGAAAGCAGCTAACATTTTTATTTGCTATTGAGCACGTTTCAGCTTAAATATGGTGAAATGAAAAATATTTATTGTTTCTGCTCTTATTGAATTGAACTAATTTTCCACAAAATTTGTTTGCATTCAGAACAACGTTTTGAATATCTGTTTACGAATCTAAAGCAAAAATATTTCGAAATAATCTGCTTTTAGAGAGAATTCCTAAGAGAAATTAAGTATCTGAAATCTTAAAATTTCATCGCACATTTTAAACATCACAGCACACTGTGCATGTATTTCAATAGCAAAAAAAAAAATAAATAAATAAAACGAACTGCAACGCTCTCTATGCCTTTGGCTGCGCGCGAACAAATTGCAATTGTTGGCTGTCATTGTATGCGGCGACTGCGACGACGGCCGCCAAAGTAATTTGCTGCAGAACTCTACTCTTTTTATTTTTATTTTTATATTTTATTTTTGCTGTTGTTGCTATGGTAGAATATGAAGTTTTTGTTGTAGTTGTTGTAGCTCGAAAATGAAGTTCATATTTGTGTGAATCTTTAAATTACAAACTGCCATTGCAATCGGCTTATGTGCATGAGATGCAACGATATATTCATATGCGATACAATAAGAGCTTCCTCCAACAGAACTTTCACTTGTAAATGATATTTTTATTCGCTGAAGATACTTTACGACTTTACAGCGTTTATACATTTTAATCCGCATGCCGTGGTGTTAATACTATTGAACGGAAATAAATGAAACGCAATGTCCTTTCTCTTTCATATGTACGGTGTACGCATCGTGCTACATCGTCTAAAGTATCTTATTTCATGTGCAAGATGTTATTAATATTCGCTAGAAACGAATAAAAAATTAAAAAAAAAAATATATGTAATGCATAATTCTTGATATTTAAATCGAATTAGCTTAAGGTAGGCAACAGGCTGCTGCAGTCGGGTTTAATCTGCAAATTGCGCGTGGTGCGGAGTATCATTGTATCTTCTAACTACTTTTTTGAGCGGTGTTGCGAATGTGTTTTGGAATGATTTTTTGTGCGAGTGGGGGTCGTTCTGCACACCATGTAAATGTGTGTGTGTGTGTGTTTAAACATGTAACTCAATTTTCGTTTGCACGTAACGCTTACATTGTCAAGCGAACATTGAGTTAGGTACAAATATGTATCTTGTATCTGCCGCTGCTTGTCTACGTGGGTTGTTCTTGGCCACGTGTAATACGTACATAGTTTGTGCGCCTTCACAGCCTTCATACTGCAGTGTTTTGCTCCGGTATTAATAATTCACAATTTCATCTCGAATTGTATCCGATTTGTGATGCTTTTCGTTGAAGGTGCGCGCTGCTCTGTTTTTTACACGCGTCTTTCTATGTTATTTTATTTTTAGTTTTTTTTTGTTCAATCTTTAAGTTTAGTTTGTAAGCGCTTAACTGAACAGTGGCGTAACGAGTTCGCATTGCGTCATTTCATTTCGGTTAATGCGAAGAAAGATTAATATTCTATGCGTATCTCTGAGATACGGTCAGAGCGTGTGTTTAGTCCATACGTTGAACTGCACCTATGTATAAGCTGGAACTACTAAGGCTGGTTCAATCTTTGGATGCGCTGTGGATATGCGCCAATTTACACTCAGCTTCTTCGTTTGTTTGTCTTCTTGGTGTGATAAATTTTCATGCGGCGACTCACTGACACTTAGTTGAATTTATGGCCGGCATTTTTTTTACCATTCAAATCGCAATTACTTTGCTTTATTCGCAATTTAATTTCATGATTATTTTCACACATTCACACAGCATGTGAGCGATCGACTGACGTTATTGCTACAATTGCTGTTGTTGTTATTGTGTATCTAAACAATGCGCTCGAATATAATTTAGCGCACTCGCTCTAATCAAGAGATACATTTTTATCACCGTAATCAAATGCAGCACGACTTTTGCGTGAAATAATAAACAAATTTCATTTGCATTCATGTACGAACCAGTGCCTATATAGGCAATTGGTGAAGTGCAATTCGCGTATCTTGCACTCTTGCATTCATGAAACGCGCGCGTGTATCTTCGTGTAGCGTATCTATCAGCGGTTGCACATCATCAGTCATTAGTGGCGCCATGCTCTGTGGCCATTTTATATTGTTCTTTGTGCACTTTTTGCTTTTCGATTTTGTTCTTAGCCTTTCTCTCGTCAGCCTGATTATTGTTGAGTCTATCGCTTTTTTATACGCTTTTATTAACTTTTTGGCCCAAAAGTACTTGAAGGCATCAACAACATCATTGCTGATTCTGTAAACAAATGCACACAAATGCATATACGAAAAAGTAATCTTTCATCTTAATTTTTTTTTTTTTAAAGCGATTTTGATGATACATTTTGCATTCGAATAAAAAGTTTCCCAAAGATGTTTAGTGATGAAAATTGTTAGCGCCAAGTTCTTAAAAGATCTTTCAGCAGCAGCTAAACATGAAGTGGTTTCATATACATTTTTTATATGATTTGAAGATAGCTCATGCCATACAAATACTTTTAAAAAATCTTTAATGTAGGCCAGACAAACTTAACATACAATAATTTAGAATCAGAGATTGAGAGCTAGTAAAATTCTGTGGCTTATACGATTAGTAAGCATATTTAACATAGACAAAATTCAATTAAACATTGAAGATATTTTTAACTTTGGTGGAATTAAATGCTTAGTAACCTTCACATGAAATCTTAAAACGTTCAGAAGATATTTACACATATATCGAAAACAAGTTTATTTGTAATACCTGAAAACTTTAACTGTGGTGGTGTGCTTGTATGGAGGTAACTCTTTAAATTTGATATATAACATTAATAATGTGAAGCACCTGACCATAAGAAGTCACTATTTCGAAATTCTTGTTTATATTGGTTTTAAAATAGAATTTTTTAATACAAAATTGTAAAAGTGGGGTGGTTAGCATAAGAAACTCTATTCCGGGTTTCAGCCAGATTTCTAAAAAATATGGAGTAGAACCCATGTATATGGACTGACAGACACACAGATGAACATTGTTAGAACGACCTGTCTCGTCGAGCTGATCAAGAATATATATACCTTGTGGGGTCTTTGATGGTTCATTTAATGCTTTACAAATTTTCAAATTAACTGAGATTATAACCTTTTTGCACTTTGTGGGTATAAAGACCCATTGGGTTGTCAAACATTTGCGCATAATCGACATTGACTAGCTGTTAAATGGCTCATAATCCAGGATTTTTTATCACTTTTTATGGCTATGAGATCCATGGGGGTTATAATGAAAATTTAAGCTGAGAAAAATTCGATTCGATAGGAATTCGATGAATAAACGATTTTCAATAATTGATAATAAGCTCATATACAATAGGTCATAGAGGGCAAACATTTCTGTCCTTTGGCATAATAAATACTCTCAGAACACATTTCCTGAAATGTGGAATATACAAAGAGCAACATGATTTGAAGGATATAATAAATAGTTAAACGTACACAGTACGTAGTATTCCCAGTTTTCCTTAGCAGTACGAATATCTTTGGAAAACTCAATGAGCATACAACATTTTGGCATGTCTTTTTATAAACCCAAACTAATGATTGGTAATGAAAAAATTGCTAGTGATGATTGGTTTCATGGCAGTCTTTACTTAGCAGAAAAAGAAATGTGCGATATAAATGGGTTCTGCCAAGAGCCGTGCTAACTGGTTCACTATTTTCAGTCTACAAAGTATGAGTCTTCTCACATGTGATGTGACTTTATGTGCGGCTGCATATATAATATGTTTTGGGTTTTGACTATTTTTCTTAAAAGTGCTTTCAGAATCTAAAATTCCTATAATATGAATATAGTAAAAACATCACAATGTCATGTTCTACATACATTGCAATGTGTATAACAACCCGAAGGCCGCGCCACCACAGGATGTAGCTACAGAAAATTAATAGTTTGCAAACTATCCAAATAACGAAAGAACTACAAGTGTTTGTCTAGAATGCCAGATACAAGATACACTGCGCGGCGTTCTCGTACAAGTAACCAAACAGTCAAAGATTCTGTTAACTCTTCTATGTTCTTAAATTCTTGCAGTTATCCACTGGAATCGAATCACTTGTTGCGCAAAGCAGTCGCCATGCTGGACGCCATCCAAACCAGTCAACCAGCCGCAAATGTTACCCTGGACAGAATGCGCCGGCATTCGTTACTCAATTACATTTTCATTAACTCGGAACACGACTTTTCAAATAGCTACGTTTAATCATAATGATTGTTATTATTTCGGTGTTGTTGTTTTTCGCTGAGCATTCTCTCAGATACACACTCTGTTGCTCTGCTTCAGATACAATGTTCCTCAATGTTTTTATTTATTCGCATGCGATTCTAAGCTTCCTGCACCTGATAATTTTTATAATGCTTGCATTGTCTGTTGGTGCGTTGATGGTCACTTCACTTTGGAGTGTTTTGGTGTTGTTTCGATGAATGCAAAATGGTTGGATATACAGCAGAAGTTGTTTAACTACATAAGAATTTATTATTTCTCCTTGCTTTTGATGGATGCAACAAAGAAAAAAACGTAATCATTATTTTGCAGTTTAATAAAAATGCAGTTCTCGAGCTTATAATTGAAAACACTTACATCCGAAGGCATTGTGATTTTAGAGGTTTAATTCAATTTCAAGGCGTTCTTGTTGATACATAACGCATTTTAAGACAATTAGCTCAAAATCAAGGGATGTGCATAATGTTTTACTTTCTATATGCTTATATCTTTTGTCATGAGATGCTTAAAATAAGTTTCTAGTTAGCAAATGACTGATTTAACTAAAGACAAAAATTTTGGCAGTAGACAATGAATTTCATTTGTCCCAAATTCATTCTTCCGTGAGTAGTTCTAATTGGGGAAGTAAATTGTATTTAATTAATTCATTTATTTGATGCATCAAGAATAAAGAAAGATGGATAGAGACAGGGAGAGTGAGACAAAAATAAAGAGTAGAGAATGCGAACATTAAATTTTTAAATAAGATGCGTAAAAGTTCTAAATTGAGAATCTATGAATATATAAAATATAATTGATGTACGTTTGCAACAAATTTTTAATGTACACAAATTTTTTAATTTGGAACTGAAATACAAACATATCTATTTGTTGGCGATAGTTTTTCTTTTGTATTAATGTTTGGGAAGAGAGCTGGGTTGTTTGATTATTGAAAACTATCGATAACACAATCCAGAGTGGTAAATTCTCATGCAACTTTCCATGCAAAATAAAATATGGTTAAAAAAATCACGTTCAAAGTTTGAGACATAATAACTTTAATGTGTGATTTTATGTCTTATATAAATTGGCAAGTTGTTTTTATTGTAACGTTTGCTACGCTCACAGAACACATCCGATTTTGGCAAAAAAAAAAAATATATCATTGGAATGGTATTTGCAGATGTGCACAATACCTATTCTATCGAAATCGAACAAATATTTTGAGCTCAAAAGGTTTTAATAAACTTCACTCACGCAACGAAACAAACCGAAAGGCAATAAATTTTCATGAAACAAAAACGTTCATAGCCAACCTCTCTCTCTCTCTCTCTCTCTCTCTCTCTTTCTCAACACTAAACAAATGCTACTCTCTTATGTAGTTATGGTCTAATAATATAAGGCTGTAACAAAAGAGCCGCCAGTTGCCAGTTGATAAGAAATTGTGAGCGCGAAAGATATTGGTAGATTGTGTTTTAAACACATACTTATTTGCTGACGATCCGAATATCAAAATACTTAGATATTTCTTCGAGAATGTTGTGGAGCGCGTTGATGAAGTGATCACAACATTACGTTTTGCCCAACATGTTGGTCTGCTTTGCTCTACAATATGAACTTCGGTTTACTATTTACGCGCTGCGATATTATTTTGGTGAATCAAAAATGACAGAGTAACGTGGCATGAAATTCGCGAAGCGAAATACCAAAAAAAGAAAATTTATTTACAAATAAAATAATAACAAACAATATAGAGATTGTAAAAATCATTTTTCTTTGCTTTCAATGGGACGAAAGGTAGGCAACGCGTCAGGGAATAAGTAAGAGTTGTTATGGAGGTGCTCGACTAGATTATAACTTGTACACGTCACATTTTTTTCGTACTAGACCTGGATTTGCCTCCAATTTTCTCTCTATAAACTATATTTTAATTAAATTACAACAAATATTTCCAAAAACTTTCGATCTGAATATTTATTTTAATGCTACGGTAAAACAGTTGCTAGGTATGAAATTTTAAGCTACACTTGTAGCAGTGCTGTACATAGAGAGTCTATTCCACCAGTTTAGACTTCTCTAGTCAGAGAACTTTTCTCTCCGACAGACTTACAGACGTATAAAACAAAAAAATTATCGAAACAAACCAACATTTTTTGAAAGCCACATAAGAACAGTTTCCAATTAAATTTGTACCAGTGTTTGAACATTTTCCTGTAAATTTTATATATAGTCATGTTGCCAAGAACGTCCATTTTCATACAATATCTTAAAGTTACAATATCGTAAAATATTGTATGCGAAAGGACTACTCTGGTTTGTGTTTCCAAAATTGGAGAATTGAGTTATTTATAATTAAGAATAACAATCTTTTATGACATGGAAAGAGTCAAATGAAGTGTATAGAACAATCTGCTAAGATCTCAGTATTCAGAAAGGAAATAATACTTGGTCAAGGACCAAGGTAATCAGAAGAAAAGATTTTCGTTAATTTAGGAAAAGTGTGGCAAACCAAGATTTATAATATTCTATCTATATAGCTAATTATTTCCACCCTACATCCTAGTGTTCAATTTTACTGCTGTTATTTGGCATATACAAAATATATTTCAAACATATTATTTTTAGAGCTGCCAACTTGACTTCACAATTAATATATATTCTAAATATATTTTCAGCAATAGCACATCTTGGAAATACTTATTTTCTAATGTATTTCTAAAGTCGTGATAATGGAACGAAGATTAGTAACTTGAAAGTTTATATTTATCTGAACGATACTTGGTATATAGAGTAGGGTACCTTCAAATATATATATATATATATATATATATATATATATATATATATATATATATATATATATATATATATATATATATATATATATATATATATATATATATATATAGTTTTGATTCTAATCGAATAAAACTGAATATATACGACACTTCGAATGTAAGACGAAAGCCTCTAAAAATGATAATGTGCTCCACATGATTTTTATTTGCCACTAAATTGATGGAAACTTTTATTTATGTGATTAAATAATTTTACTAAATATTCTAATTATCGCACAAAGTCCGGTTCCGGTGTAAACTTAAAAAATGGCAACGCAGCGCCACAGTCGAAGCAAGCAGAACAAGTTCAAATCGTACTAACGAACATTGAAACGAGATACTCGTACATTGTATAAGATACAAGCGTATAGCGCGTCTCGCCATGCCAGGGCAAGGAACGTTGAATGCAGCTAATCGAAGGCCAATTAATTTGTTTGCCTCCGAGCATTAAATTATATCGAACCCAAGAAAAGAACGAATTCGCTCGTCAACATGGCAGCGACGCAGCGCTTATGTGGAGCAGAAGGCGAAGCTGAGCTGAAGATGAACTCACAAAAACTGGTTTATGTTTTTCACTTGATATGATAAGATACACGCGGCATGAGTAGAGAATGTGCAAAAATATCTTAAAAATATTTCGTTTACGTATTCTACTATATAATATAAGTAATTTTAATGTATAATTCTATTTTCTATATTACTCATACGAGTATATGGTCCCCACTAATTAGTGTGCAGCAGTCTGCAATAATTTAAATATACAAAAAAAAGAAAAAAATTGTAAATTCATTTTATTCGTTTTTGTATCTTTTGCACTAGTTGGCCACATTTCGTTTGAGTTAATTTCCTAAGTTGCGTCTAATAAGCATTTGACATTTGTATTTGCTGGTATGAAAATTCATTTTTACAAGCTTACAGTTTGTGGGCGTCCACATCATTATCATCATCAACAGCAGCAGATCGGCATCATCATTTGCAAGGCCTTTGATGGCGTTTACCTCTTATGGTTCCGTCCCCTCTCTATATGTATATCAATCGTTGGCCATCTGCCAGTTGCAATGCCAGTTTGTCAATTAGAACATGATGCAGACTTTTGAAGATTGCATGCGATATTTAGCATAGATAACTGCGAGCTGCATTGTCCGCTGTTTTGTATCTGTATCTGTATCTTTTTAACCACGACAAGACCTGATATATTCTTTTAAATGTATTTGATTAAACTCTATGTAACAAGTTGAATACTGATGGACAGCAAGTAGCAGTGCATAGTAGTAGTAGTAGTAGTAGTGGTGGACGAACCAGCAGCAACATTAAACTGCTTCCTATCATTAATTCGTGCATGCGCCGGAATGTATCTCAGAGGTGTTTCATGGAATTCGCATCAATCTCTCATGCATCTGTTAATCGGCGCTTGAATTATGCATAATTTTACAACAACAGCAGCAAGTACATAAGCAATAACAACAGCAGCCAAGTTAAACATGGCGTTTAAATATAAAAAAAGAAAACAGCAAGAATTCTTTTATAAACTTGACGTGATTATATGCAATCAACTCCGCCATACTCCGCTACTATGCTTTTCGCCACAATCTCTTCAAGACTTAAGCAACATTCGCTTGGCCGTTGCCACCAAATATCAAAATTTGCATAATTGTTAACATCAGGTTGTTGTAATTGTTGTTGCTGGGCTTATAAAGTATCTACCTCATACTCTTATGCACATATGTTTAGTTCAATCGACGTTTACAACCCTTTCAATCTGACTGCCATCGACCTTTCCATTGACTTTGTTAAGTAACTCTCTTAATTTCAAGACTCCATGTTCGTTTACAAAAAAAAGGTTTACATTTTTTTTTTTGTGTGAAAGCTAATGAATATTGCACCAATTTAAGCTGCCAGCTGTTATTATGTGCTTCTTGGCACTTACTTGCACCACCCATGACCAATTGGGCAGTGCTTGTGTTAATTCCTTTAAAATGTTACTCGGTTTAGAAGTAATTTCCTTAGTACAACTCTTTCTTTCTCTTTCAGTGATTTAATAATAAAGTCATTTATTTCAAGTTGTGGCGATTTTATCCAGAGAACGTCGTTGTCGAGTTGAGAGCAAGTGTAATTTTTAAGTAACCAGTATTGAGTGAATAATTATGTCGATAATAAATTGAACATTGTATAGTCCAAGTCAAGAAATAATTGCAATATAATTCAGGCCAAGTTCCAAAATGGTAAAGTAATATAAAAAATTATAAATTTTAGCAATCCGGGTGTACCGCGCTATATTAGAGGTATTTACATCAAATTTCAATCGGCTTGCTGGATCAAGAGATGCAACAGTTCAAACTCTAAATAGTTAGATGCTCCTTAAATTCTTGCAATTTCCTTACCAAATGGAATGTAAAGATACAGAAACAGAGATAAAGTAATGTAGCTCTGTTTACACTTATATATAAACGACCTGTATAAATTAATCTGCACCTTTTTTTTTAATTCCTTGAGTGGGATAAAGATAGAACATAGTCACATACTGGGCACTGTGTTTTTTTATTGACAATTTGACACACAATTGCGTTTTTTATCCTTTATAAGTAGTGTACAAAGTTATCAGTTTGTCTGGCAGACTGTAAAGTTTTATATAAAGCATCGTAGACGCCATGAAGTATTGAGCAGCACTACATTAAAAGTCGATCTATCCATGACTCTCTGTCTGTCCGTCTGTATGGTTGTGTGTTGCTTATTTTTTGGAACATCTAACTTTTAACTTTTATAGCAGATCGGTCACAGAGTCCAAGCTGTGTTGTTTTAAATTTTTTCAACTATTTTTGACTACATTAAAAAAAATTTAAGTCTAAAATTCTAGTTCTTCATTTCACTACGGTTGTATTAAATAGAGTTTTTAAAGAGAGATATGAATGCAGAGTTTAATATTTAATATTGAGTATTTAAATAATTAATTCTTCACTCTTTGCATCAATTGCAAAATTTTTTTTAAAACTTATGTCCGAGCTTTAATAATACCGTCTGTTTGGTATCTTTAGTAACCTTTTGTTCAACTATTCTGAATTTTTAAACCGTCTAAGTTCCTTGTTGCTCTGCATATAAAATTATTAATTACTTGAATAAAATTGTAAAATGCTGAAATTACTAGTTGCAAGGGTATCGATTTATAGATTATTTTATTATAAGCTTATTATATTTTGCAGTTAAGGTCATTGGGTCAGAACTAGCTTTTAGAGTGCATATTTAGCTCGTTCATTGTGCTAAAGTTCAATGTCCACTAAATAGGATCAATCAACGCCTCGCTCGACTCGTTAACTCAAATTAAATGGCAACTCTGACAACGTGCAATCACAACATGTCCGACAATTAAAAAGACGTTGAAACGAGTAGCGATCGACGGACGCCGGGTTGAAAGAGAGCCGAAGCATGCACTTCAATGCAGTCCGGCACGGCTCGACGCAGTAAAACAACTTCAATGGACATGTGTATCTGTAAACAAGAACTGCAATTTCAAAGAGTCAACAGTTATTGATTAACAAGAAACACAGTTTTCATTATACACAAGTGTAGATACTTTTCCATAGATACTCTACTATAGATACTTTGCTATAAAGCTTTTTATGCTCTCCAAAAGTAACTTGCAATCAATGCAGAAACGAGTTGAATGAGTGAGTGAGAGATTGAATGAATATTATTCTTTTTATTATTATTATTATTATTTTTGTTTTGACTGTATCTGTAACTCATGGCAGCGATTACACAAACAACAACAGCAGCAAGAAAAACAAGTGCGTGTTGTTAATAAATATTTAAACGAGTCAAGAACGATGAAAGGCAGCAAAATATTGTAGAAAATTATGGTCGAAGAGTTTTGGGAGATGAAAAGAGAAGATTTTAAACATCAATTTTAAAAGTGTAAAAAATAATTATTACTACTTAATAATAATACTGAGAAAATGTAGTAGACGAGAGGGCGGATATACGTCTGGCGCACTCACTTCAGCAGTAGATACAACTACAATTAAACCGATAAGCTAAAGTGAATGAATGTTCTTCTTGCTAGATTTATTTTTTTTTTTTTTTAAATAGGGAAATCTAAACGCAGCTGCAATTTTCAAATGAGTGAGCTGCCATTTTCGCAAAGAAGCAGTAGCATTCGTTGAAGAAAGCCAGCAAGCAAAGTTATATAGACACTTGCATTCTCTATGAATATAGATATGTAGATGCAGATACAAAGATACATATGAATAAATGAATATATAAATGCAGCGTCAATGGCTGCAGCGAGAAATTGTAATTAAAATACATCACATTCGTTGTCAGTGCCACTGCCACAAGCGAAGGACGAACGCATGTGCAGCAGAGGGTGTGCTCAATGGAGATGGTGTGCAGAGTGGTGCGCGTAGCTTCTAGTTTTTATGCATCGATGAGGTTTAATTACATTCTATCATAATCTGTCATGCCCTATGCGAATTGCAAATGGCATGTTTCGTCAATGAGTAGAATGAAATGGTCTATAGATACATATGTATGTAGTATGCAGATAGATACTTGTACTTACAATACATAGTATCTAGAACGAAATTTCAACGCCGCGATTACTGACATCATTTGCCACTGGCCTATACATGTAAGAACTTTTGATAGATAGAGTTGAATGAAAAGTAAGATCTTTTAAAACTGAATCTAGTCTGAGATATGTATCTTCTTCATTTAAATTACATAATATACAGTCAAATATTTATATAAGAATATCCAATAATTTAAATACGCTTTACAAATATTGGTTATCGGATATCGTAGAAACTACATGATTCACTTGAGTCTTTTTGTTGTATATTGAGTTTAATAATCGAATAAATAAATATTTAATAAGTGTTCTAATCAACGTTGTAATCATTTGAAATACTGAATTTTGTTCCCACGCTACATAAACTATTAATTAAAAAATTATACTAAAATTAATTGCAACCTTTTAATTACAATTTGCTATTGCACGGAAAGCACACACAAGAAGTCAGGTCAAATTATTGTAGTCTATTAATTGTTAAAAAGCTTCTCCATAAATTATTGAGTAAATCGAAAAATAATATTTATTGCAAATATTTTCCAATGCTTATTATTGAATTTTTCTATTTTCGCACAGTTGCCGTCAATAATCATCGCTGCGCAACAATTTGCACCTCAATTAACTTGCGTTATTCGGACTGTGCACCTTACGAGTAGTATCTGCCCACGCCGTTGATATATAAACCAAAATCGTAATGAAAAAAAAAGATACATTCTTTACCAATAAATTTGATTATGGGTCTGCGTCGTCTTCGGTCTTTGTGAGTTTGTCTGTCTGTCTGTATGTCCGTCTGATTGTCTGTCAATGGGTCATGCAGTGCGGTGCGTTGTGGATAGGTTGGTGAAAGGGAAGAACACTGGTGATGGGTCGGCGGGTGGCTGTCGGCTGTCGGCTGATTTCGTGGTGTCTGATATTCAGCTTGATGCAAAAGAAAAATGTGTGTTCGCGTCATTGACATAAAGAAAAATCGCTGATCATTTTTTCGTTCACAATTTCATTCATGCTATAGAGCAGCGTTTTCCTATACAAAGATATTGTTGTTGTCGATTTTTCATGATGTTTCCGAAATTTAAATAGAATTTATTTGGAGGTGTGAGTTATAGGTATGTATGTACAACAGAGTTCAGTTGAAGAGAATTTGATTACACAGAGCAAAATTAATAACGAGACAAAAGGCATAAGTAAATTTTACAAATTAAAATTATTGAAAATTCTTATCTAAAATTTTTGAGTCTGGAGAACTAAAACAATTTTCTATGGCATACTTCCTCAATATTTTATGTGTATTATAAATTCGGGAATAAGAGTATTTTTACTGGTACTGACAATCAAAATCTCGCTCAAGTCACGAGAACGAATTTAACAAGCTAGAAATTGATTTTGGGAAGTATAAACAAGATAAAGTAAATTCCATTGTAAAAAACTACTTTATGGTTTTGGCTTCAAAGTGGAGAGGATTGCCTATCTACTCAATACAATATACTGTATTAAGAAAACTTATAGTTTAACCAACCGTTTAATCCGATAGCTATATAAATAGAATACTAGGATGACTTGATCTATAGTTGCTAACTTATTATATACCATAGAAAAAATTTAAAGATTAACAATTTTTCTCAGTGCACTACAAGCATTTTATGAGTTATTGTGGAAGAACACATAGCTTTCGAAGTCCATAATTCAAACTCTGACTGCTTGCGTATATTCGTCTATCTGTACACAGTGCCCCACTCTTCACCATTTCCCTACTCCAGGCATATCTAAAACGAAGAATATGTTTACAATTTAACGCGCTGAGATTTTCGCGGTCGAATTTTCCTGCTGCGAAGCATTTCTCTCTCATTCTCATCTTAATTTTAGTTTATTCGGTAGAAATTAGAAAGTGCGAGTGCTAGGAAAATGTTTTTGTTTACATATTTTGACAAGATGCCTCGTTGAAAAAATAAGTGAGCAGTAAAAATTTCCAGACAATTTGGAGCAATTCGAGCTCGCTGTGTGTAATATTGAGATGAAGGCACAGCTAAAGTCATTTCATACACGGATTTTGTTTAAATGTGCTTAAATTGAATAATTTGTCATTTCAGATTTTTAACTAAAGATATTGTACTTTTGTTATTTTACTTACTCTGGCCGAGATGTACTCGCTTCATCCATGGATAGATTTGTGGCGGATTCTTTTTGCCATTGCCGCTGTTTTGACTGCTGCCAGCCTCGTTGCCGCTGTCGCTCTCCGAGTCTGAGTCGCCACCAGGACTATGCATTGGTACATTCACATTGACGCCACCGGGCCCAGGAACGCCGCCGCTACCACCGCCGTGATTGTTGTTGAGGCTTACCGCTGCAGCGGCAGCAGCCAGACTGCCGCCTAGGACGCCCTTGTTCAGCGATCGGGCAACGCTCTCCACTACGGAACTGGGTGACAGTTTTGGCGAAAGGTCACGCGTTGAGAGATCCTGCGGACTGGCCAGCGCTTGGTTGTTGTTGTTGTTACTGCTAGCGCTGTTGTTATTGTTGTTGACACCGCCGACAACGCTGCCGCCTCCGCTGCCAGTAGGCGTCGATGGATCGTTGGCGTATTTACAACTGATATTCGCTTGCTGCTGTTGTTGCGGGTGTTGCTGTTGTTGCTGCTGTTGTGCGAGTTGTTGTTGCTGTTGCGCTACCGCTGCTGCTGCGGCGGCTGCATGTTGCGCGGTTGCATGTGCGTGTTGTTGTTGCTGCTGCTGCTGTTGCAATAACAGACGCTGTGGCTGTAGCTGTGTGTAGTCGACCATGTCGGGATTACCTTGTCCGCCACCTCCTCCGCCGCCACCACCGTATGCCTGATTCGCGTAGTGCGCTTGTGGTGTATTTGGGTAGAGATTCGGTGTGTATGCGGCTGCGGCGGGAAAGTAGTCATTGGCTCCTGGTGTGGCTGGTCCGGAATTACCTCCTCCACCGCCACCACCCGCACCAGGTCCACCATTACTGCTACCCGTGCTGGACGCCGGATGACTTTGCTGTGGATTCATCTGTTGTGGATAGCAGGAGGCGAGCGAGTTAACGAACTGGTACGAGGACATGGCAAAACAATCGGGATCCATTTTGTCGTGTGCAAATTATTTAATTTATTGCAAAATTACTAAAAAGAAAAAAAATGAGAAAAGAAATTAATACGAATGCAGTGCAGTTTTCGAAATATCATTTTGAAACTTCGCATAGGGACTTCCAGCGACCAAAAGCTGACCTGCACTAAACTGATAAACTGTGAAATTCATTAATCGAACTTCCGAACAATTTATTCGGTAACCGAAAAATGTCATATTTTACAGTGTAACATGTTGGAGATCCGTTTTTAATATGTTTTACTTTCCACTTATAACGATCTGCTTTACTGTCATGAACAATAAAGCGACTTAAATCATAATATTTTGCTACAAAACTGCCTAAGAGAACTGTGAAAGACGATCTTAATTGAATTAAACTTAAAATTATTTATTGTATAAAATAATGGGGCTGCGAAATTCGAATGAATGGTAACGCTGCATGAGTGTAATAACGTTGCCATTATGGCACAAAATATGCATGTATTACATTTTTCCCTTATAACGGGTGATTTTAGGTACATAACATTAAAATGAAATAAATAATGGTGCTAATAGCCATGATATTGGCTTTATTCAAATGATTTAATATTCACGTTGTCCTTTATTCGAGTTGGTGATACTGCCCTATGGGATCGAAATCATATTTAAACATTAATAGCCAAAATTATCATTCCAATAAAGCAAATATCATTACCATTAGCATATGTGCTTCAATTTATTTCAAAATTGTACACCTCTAAAAACACATTTTATAATTCTTTGACTGCATAAATTATTGAGGATTCAACAAACATTTTAATTAATATTTGTTCCATTGTGAGGGTATTTGCTATGAAACAATAAAGTTTAGAGTCTTTTCTGAGCTTTAATTATATACAGTTGAGTCAATAAAAAATATTTTTCGGACCTCGAAGTTTGCTTTTATCACTTATAACCCAACATTATCTCTGGCTGCATTTGATTTTGCCTTTTAGCTAGTTTAACATCAAAACTAGTTTTTCTATATCAGGCACATTGTTTACAATAACTTCTATCCAACTTCGAGTTGTATATAATTCCAACATTTATAGAATTTGTTCTGCAGCACTTAAGAGATGATTCTCTTTTAGGCATAAAATATGATTATTATACAAATAACAGTGCATGGAACACATTAATCAGATAACTGGTGCAAAACACTTTGGGCAGATTCTATTTGCACCCAGAAGATTTCATTCCGTAGATAAATTCCTTTGCCAAGCCAAGCAAGCTTCTGTGTTGTTCGACTACTTGGAAAGGAGAGAAAATCATTTCTGTATTAAATTTATAATTTTCATGTTTACATTATAATTTCTACGCCAAAATGAAGTTTATCCTAAGCAATAAGAATGAAAACACTAAAAACGACTTTCAGGCCGTGTGGAAGAGCAACAAAAGGCCAAAACAAAGTTCAAATTTGAAGCCCGCAAGTGTTTTGCGGATAAAATCCACGAATCAAGTTTGCTGATCTTTTTTTTTCTCTCTCTATTTTGTGCATTGTTTTTTGCGCTTTAAAGCACCGGTAAAGGACCTAATTTCCTCAACAAACTTCGGAATATGCGGTGAGTGGGTTGACGAAGAAGTCGAATTCAAAGTATGTAGTAGAAGAAAGGCTGTAAATGCGATTTTGGTCAAGTTGATGGGCAAGCGCGGATATGCTTAAGCATTGGCATTACATGCAATTTTATTTTGGCGTGACATGCCGCACATTCCGCCATTCCGTCCAGTCGCCTGATATTGACTACCGCCCCCTACCGACACTCTTGGAAACAGCACTTGCGGAAATTTCAAGCTGTGCTGTGCTGTGCTGTGCTGCACTTGTATCCATCTTAGGCGCGCTGTCAAAGTCGAATGCCATGTTTCGGCCATCGCTGATATTGCCAAAGCTGTCTAAGGTCTCCGCAAGGCAAGTCAAGCCAGGCAGGCAGGAAGCCTTCTCTTTGTGCTTCAATGGCGCGGTAAACTTGTATTCTTAAACGCAATACACCTAAACTTAATTCAACTCAACTCAAGTGAACTTAACTTACAAGTCGAAGTGTGTGCACCATCGAGATACTACAATACATCGAGCGACAGCAACTACCATGAACAAAAGACCAGCAGAAGAAACTGAAATGTCCGACAACACCCAAACCATGCCCATCGCAATTTTTACGTTGCGAGTATCTGTTTTTATATATTTTTAAAAGAAAAAGAAGAAGAAAAACAACTTATTCTTTTTTTTCGACGATTTTTCCATTTTGTTGTCTTGTTTCGGACATTTGCTGCCAGTTTGCATTCCGCAAGCCTTCTCCTCTACTGTTTTTGATATTTTTCTCATCCACATGAAACCAATAATTTCGAACCAATGGGCAATTTAACCCTTTAGCATGTTGCCCAAATGAAAGGAGTCGAAAGTTTAAATTAAAACGGCGTACGAGCCAACAAAAATAATTCAGAAAACACAGTAAAATGCAGAAAAAAGTACGCAGATACCACCAAAATGAAAAAAATCTGAAGTTAAAAGTAAATGAATGCACTTTCCTTGCAATTCGACCATTCATTTTTTTCGGTTTTCAAAGTTGTTGGTGTAATCATATTCGATAATGCCCATTTAGTTCATTTAGCGATTATAGAGTTTGACGTTGGGAAAATATTTACTGTAACGGTATATTAAGAGTAGTGTATAATTTAGAATTTAATGAAATATCTTAGATGTATCTTAAATTCATATTATTGAACTCTCCCGTTTGTTGTTTAAGAGATAGACAGTTAAACATATATTCATATGCAATATTTTTGACGATAGATGTAAAATTTTATAGCTTAGCTATTTAATGTGAACATTGAGCTGTAAATATAGGCAGTTCAGTAATACTTTAGTGAAAGAAAATGTAAGAACTATTTGTGAATTGTAAGCGCTAATGAGATTTAAATTAAAAATTTTATAATTCACAATATTTGAACCAACTAAATATAAGAAGTGAATCTAAATAAAAGCTTTTAGGCGTATCATCGCTAATTTTTTGTAAATCAAACGTTCTAAACAAACTTGCTCCTGATTTATAGTAACATATTCTATGAATTTTTTAACAATCGGTCAAATAAATGTTTAGAAACCTTCCCCTGATCGAGATTTATAGTCGAGATCATAAAGCATATATTTTAAGGATGCGATGAGTGTGCGATTAAACGATATGATCTAGATATTCGCCCTTCGGAGTGCCTGTTTCTGAGAGACTGTAAGAATTAGTAAGGCCAAACTTTGGGTGTAAACTCACTAAGTGTCGCATTTGATAAAGTTTAGCTCAAAATTCTACTTTTGATTTACAACAGCAAAAACTGTCTAAAATCAAAATCGACTTTATGAGATATCGGACATCTTACAGATGCTGTAATTTTGATAACAAATTAAAATACTAATCACAATGAATGCCCCAGTTTAAAAATTAATGCGCAGAATTTGTTGTATCGCATCTTAAATAATTGAGTACATTGTAAATATTTCTTCTTCTGAATGCGTCGGTATGCAAGTTATCAAAGACAGTCTATTTAAAAGTATTCGAATTCAAGAATGTTTTTAATTGGTCCCTTGTAATATCTGTTTGTAAAAGATCATTATATCCATGCCAGGAAATTGCAATTATTTTACTTTATATTTAGTTTATCTACTTTGGACTAACCACTGACTTGAATATCTTCTAGATGTTCTTAGTAAAGAAATAAATAAGTAAAAAAAATAATAGCCAATTATTTGAAAGTAAGCTTCTTGATTGGTAATTCAAAGCTTCACCAATTTAAATAATCGATAAGAGAAATTGAAAATTCACAATTACAAACAGAATAGAACGAAACGAAGCAAAAGCAATAAATTATTCATATTGCTTTGAAAATTGTTTTCAAATAGTTTTTGGGAGTTGATGCGACAAGCAGTTCAATTGGTGTTAATTAAATCCATGAATAATGAAAACGAAACTCGCTTGTTCGAGCTACTCGAAAAATGCTCGCAAATATGGGCAAGTGACTGAACAGCGCTTGTTCGTAGTTCCGGGACGGAAAACAATGTTAGGGAGACGGGATCGCGTCGACCACCAACCTAATCTGCTACTGCTTCTGCTTTGAATTTTTTCTGTAAACTGTGTCGGTTCGGCTGACTGTCTCATCTCATGAGAAAGTAATAAATTATCGCAATTCTTTCGGAGCGACACTTTCTGCTCATCGGGCTGGGCTGCTTATTCAGAATTCAGTTCCAGATCAGTTCAGTCTAAGTATTTTCTTTTTCTATTTTCTTGTCTGGCTTGCTCCGCCTCGATTGAGTGAGTTTGTATTTATTATTGTCATAGGCCGAGGCGCTACTTAGCTCCTTCGTCCCATTGTTCCTATGTGGTTGCATTGAGAAGGATGAAAATGAAAATGGAAATGACTTTCCTTCTTTAGGTTTAATTCGTCGCCGCCGTTACGATATATATTTAAACCACAGAACGAATTTCATTTAGTTGTATTGATGCAGGTAAATATTTTGTTTCTGTGCAATTGAGTTGCACATGCGCCATAAATCAATTTTTGAACAAACGACAGCTGAAAAGGGTTCCCCAACTTCTTTAAGTATGAATTTAATGTAATGAAATTGATTGAGGTTAAAAAGTCGCTATACAGTGCTTTATTTCTGTATATGCGTAATTAAGACGATTAAATTTTGTTTTGTGTTATAGATAAATATTTGTGCATTAATTCAGAAAGTTATCATACTCTTTACTTTTGTGTAAATAATCTAAAAACATACGAGAGCAATTTGATAAGTCAGTGACGTTTTGAATTTCCCCCGTAATAACTTTAAATGCAACACTGCTCCTGTGAACTACCATATGTTAATAGACTACTGTCAGAGTGAAGAGTAATTGCGTCATTTATTTTGTGTGTGTTTGGCAGCCATTGAGTATAGAGATGAAAGGCAGACAGACGGACAGAAATCAGAAGGATACAGCGCCGATCCGACCAAATTAAACCACTGTTTTATCGACTGTTTGGTCGCTGATGTGCTGCAATGAACTAATATTATATGCACATTCATGAAACGGCGCAAAAACTTGTCAATATTGCGGTTGAGTAACGTCAAATACTACATCAAAGTTACCACACGATTAAGTCTGTCAATTTCGGTACCGACCTGCTTTCTGTTCGTCTGTCTGCCTTAAATGCCTGCTTTTAATCGTTGTCAAACGCAAACTTAAATATGCAGATTGAGTACTTCAGGGACTGATATCAAATCAATATAATTCGAAATTTGAAAAGGCACGACTTATAAAATTGCCCTCGTATGAGCAAAGTAAAATTGTTTTACGTCATTTTATGTTAGCAGCTTGTATAATAGAAACAACATGTAAGAAAGGTGAGATCTCGGAGACTGTAAAAGATCGATCCACCAAACTTGAATATTTGGACCCTCCATTTCCCTCTCGAGACAGAGTATAGAATATTGTATAATGATCGTGCCAACTTACTATTGTATAATGGCTAGTTATATACGTACACCCCACCCCCATTTACCAATTTTTGTATGAAAAATGTTTCTATTGTGTACCACAAAAACCAAATTCGGATTGGGTGGATCTTATGCCAATCGTATACTTCATGGGTTCAGATAGGACCACTAACAAATTCTTACACTAATTATAGTGTATCTCGATGTCGAGTGTATTCGACTGCCGTGTTCTTTCTTTTTGTATACTCTTCATACAATTTGTGAATAGTATTATAATTTAATAACAATGTTTGCAACGCTTTAAATAAGCTTTTGAGACCCCATAAAGTATAGGGTGTTCCAACGAAGGTGCACGGTTTAAATTGGGCGCCACTTTTATACTATTCACACTGAGTTTGATTAGTATTATCAGTTTGTCTGAAAGTTTGTAGCGCATTAAAGGAGGAATAGTAAACGCCGTAAAGTATAAATATTCTTGATCAGCTCGATAAGACGATCTAGACATGTCCGTCCGTCAATCCGTCCATTTTGTGGGCACCAATTTTTAGATATCCGGTTGTAAATTGGCATATAGACTTATTTTTATTGCAGTTTAATAGATTATCAAAATTGACCTGCCACGCCCAACCCCACTGGTAGCACTCATAGAAACTTATCGCCCAAGTCTATAATTTTGTATGAAAACTTTCTTATTACAGTACATATCAACTTAAAATTTAATATAGTGGTTTCTTATGGACGAACACCTCACATATAGAGAAATAGATGTGATTTCTCCATTTTGGGGAAAACTCACCACCCACTTTTGGTATTTTTCATGAAAAACTGTATTATTTCAGGCAAAATCAATTTGACATTTGACATGGTGGCTTCATAAGAACGAACGCTTCGCATAATAATCAAGTGGTGTGTTGCGTCCACTTTTAGGGGTAGGTTCTTACAAACTTACATTCCAATTTTAGTCTGTTGGATTTTACAAATATTTTTATTTTACACCTGCTACGATTCTTCTGATTATTAAAAATGGAGCGCTACACATTTGAACATTATGTTATCAGTATCTTCTTCGCATTTTCATCTGAATGGGTTCGTCAACAAACAACATGTTGAATTTGGGGCTCATAAAATTCATGAGAAACAAATTCATCCACAACGAGCAACTATCTTGTGCGGATTTTGGTCAGGCGGCGTGCTTAGGCCTTATTTCTTTGAAAATGAGTCTCGAAATGTAGTGAATGTGAATGGCATTCGTTACAGAAAACATTATAACGGAGTTCTTGTGGCCTAAACAGGACGGTATGGATCTGGGCGACATGTGGCTCCAGCAATATGGTGCCACCTGGAACACCGCGTATGAAACAATCGATTCCAGACGACATGGGTTCGACCCCCATAGATCAAAAGCTTCTTTAAAACAATTTTAATTCTTTAAAATTGTTTTCTAATAATTTCATGCGCAACAAAATTATTCTCAACCCTCTATACCATTTACAACCGTCAAAATGGCCAAATTCATGCCAAATACATACTATATTGTGTATAAATAAAATATATTATATTTAAAATTATTGAATGTAATCATCCATTAAAAAATGTAAAACCTGAAGTAAAACACCACAGTGAGGAGTATAAAAGCTTCGGTTCCACCGGAGTTAACATTATGTAGTTTTCTTCTTTGTAATTCTGACAAAGAAGAAAACTAATCGAAGCTTATCACATTTTAGTTAGATATTGCTTTGAGTACATATGTATACGAGTAAAGTATTACGTAACTTACAATGTTTCATTATAAATTAAAACATTTCGACCGTACGCAATTTAAGAGCGGTAAGTCTCATCCGATTTCTAATTATCAAAAATAACAAATTTGTAACACTTATGTTGAAGATATGAGTAGTCACAAATGCTCGTGCCACCATTATTATCTTAAATCTCCATCTTAATTATGAGGCATAAGCACAATGCTAAGTGTTTCTTTCATTACGACGCATTACAAAAAAGTATCTGAGCTATTCACGAACACACACAGACAAATTCAAAGACACGCACACACATTTGAGGTGGATTTCAATGCCGGTGACATAAATCATAATTTTTAATATTTGTTGTCAACATGGGCGTAACAGCAACAACAAGAACAAAAACAACAACAATGAGTGGTTAAAACAAGCGACAAACAAACAACATTTAAAAAGGTATTTGCGCACGCGCAGATACATTTAGGCAACTATCTCCCTCTCTCTCGTTCTTGCACTCATGGCTATATTCAATAGCGTTCTGTCTCATTCACGACGACGTTTGCAGTCGGCCCATTAAAAAGTCATAAAAATTTGTAAGCACCTCATAAAAATAGTCATAAATATTATTCTTTTTTTTTCGGTTCGTTTTCGGATCGTTTTGGCTTTGCTTGCACTGTGTCTTTTCTCTCGCTCGCTCTCTGCCATTAGCTCGACATCTTCTGTTGATGTCTCTGTTGTTTGTTTGTTATTTTTTTTTTTTACTGTTTTGTGGGCAATGGTTGCTCTCATAATTTTATGACTTTTGAATTGTTTTTCAATATTTGTTTACAATGCTCTCTCTTTCTTTCATTCACAGTTTTTTGCGCTATTGTCACCTCATCTCTGTGAGTGTCGTCCATTGGCCTTTTTGACGCATAGTCGAGTGAGTGGTTCTCATGCGATCCGATTTTCTGTGGTTGCGGTTCTTTTTAAATAGTTTCTTTGTTTCCTTTTCGAAGCAATTATTGTATTATGAGCAGACGACATAATTTACAGATTGTCTGTTATGTAATAGTTATGAAAATAATAATTGCTTTTTTCTATCGGTTCTTGCTGTGTTATTGGGTTTTGCTGTAAGATTATACGGCGGTGTTATTGTGTGGTTTATTCTGTTGCGGTTGACCTTGAGCTAGCGTAAGAGAATGATTTATTTGCATGTGTATCTTTGTATCTTGAGCTAGATATTCGTTTTGGGTTGTTGGAATCGGTTAAAAAACAAATTAGGTTTATAATTAGCATTGAAAATGGGTTTGTTGGAAGATATTGAGGAACATAATTTTATGTTTATACTTAAACCAGGCTAAAAAAGAAATAAGAAAGAAAGCATTTGAGATTGGTTGGTTGGTGCTTAAAATTTCACTTTGGGCATGGTATATTAAAATGGGTGATAAAAGATTGAAAAGGGCTTGTTTACACTAAACAGCGACAAATATTATCCAGCGACAAATATTATACCGAGGTCCTCCAGCCAAGCAGTTGTGTGTAACAAAAATCGAGTCAACACAGCGTAGGAGTATGACCACCGAAGTTCATATAACACGAGAATAATGTGCCGTTTTTTGAGCAAGAAGTTTACATTTGACGTAGTATGCGAGAGAGTTTATTATACCTATATTTATATATTGTACGTATATGTATATGTACTAAAATCAAATATTTCAACAACAACACAATTGCAGTACATCTCAACTTCAAAACATTAAAATACTTAAAGTACTATTTTTGCCCAAACTGTTGTTTTTAGCTGTAGAGTTGCCTTCTAGTCCGATTATTTGCGTATTCGGAAATTTTTTCTTTGATGTCTGCCCTGTTTTTTTCTTCTTTATAGACAAAGTATACGAGTATATTTCTTTAACTGATCTAAAATTTAAGTAGAGATAAGCAAATATGTATATTAGCATATTATGCGTGTGTAACATGTCCTTTTTTTTGGGTTTATTACAATCATTCACACATAATTTGAAATGTTATTATCAATTGTCAGAAAGTTTGTCATGCATTAAAGAAAGCTTCCTAGATCCCATAAACTGTAAAAATTCAATCCACCACTTTTTTTAATTTTAAAAATATTTTGAATATTCCTTTGAGTGTGCTCGATGCCTTATACTTTGTCTAAGGTTCTTGATTTGAACTAAATCATTATTTCGTGACTATATTCTATAGGGGTCCGATCCAATCTTTAAAACCTCCCTCTGTCTATTACATCTATTTATATGTATAAAAATATAATGTACCACAAATTTTGTACTTTTTAAACGTTGAGGTGAAGAAAATGCGATACGACGAAAATAATTCAACGCTTATAAAATTCTCTACATAAAAACGAGTAATGAAGTGGCAGTTTTAAATTATTGTAGTGTTTTCACATGCATACAATTAATCTTAGTATGTCGAAATTTGCTTCATGCTCTGACCATTAAATTCAGATTTACTTAGTAACGTTATGCGTAATAATTTAGTATTATTTGTAATAACTATTTAATCAATACATATTAAATAATAGAGTATAGATTGTAGCGATTTTTTTTCATTTCATAATTAAGTTTACAACGTAAATAAACTGTATCTTTGTACATATTAACAAACTACTTTAAAAATATGCGCTACAAAGTGCTTAGCCCAAAAAGCATAAAAAATAACCAAACTCTATTACCAAAAATTGTATCTCAGCAATCGATTCGTCTCATGAAACGCTCGCTTATGTATCTCACCGTTTATGTGTCTGACATGCCAACGAAACTTCCCACCTTAGCTAGGAAATAAATGTCGCCCGGCACTTATTGTACACCTCAGCCACAGAAACAACACAACTGTCAGCGCCTCAACATTTGCATTATAAATATAAAATCCAGGCAATGCATTCAAATTTTGACATGTACCTTTTTTCTATACCATATATACTTATATTTTTTATTATTATTTATTAAAATCACCGAAAAAAGAGCGGTTTGCGTGTTACATTCGTTGTTTCGTTTTTGGTTTGATTTATAAATACGAATAACTAAAGTTGAAATAACATCATGACATTTTTGTAAGTTTGTGTGTATCTGTGTGTGTGTGTTCCTTTCGACGCTTTGTTAGTGTTATTGTTGCTGTTATTGCTCTTTTCTATGTTTTCGAAGTGTAGTTTGAAGTTGCCTGCAAAAGTATCTGATGATGAATGTCTTTTCGAGGCAGTTACGAACGCTGTAACAACGTCGACGTCTTTCAGTCTGAGTGCCTGACTGTCTTTCTATTATTGTATGTCCGTCTTGTGTTTTCTGTCGAGCGAAATGAGAATTATGATAAAATAAATTTAAATGTTGACAGCATGCGCCACGAAAAAATGAAAAGAAAAATATTTATAAAAATTGCATTATAACATTCTAAAAAATCATTATGGTGCGCGGCATCGTTTTGAATTAGTTTCATGGCATTTTGCAGCACGAACGACGCTTAACATTTTCGTTTCAGATACTTCTTTATATCTCCTATTTGGAATGAGTAGTGTTTCTAGTACGTATAACTATTACCACTTCCACATCAATCTGAGACATGTGTGTGCGACTTGGGTTGGGCGCTGTGTCAATTAACTCCGCGGGATGCATTTAAGCCAATGCTACCCCCGCTGCTGCTGCGCCTATGTGGCCTCCTTTGTTGTGCCTATATTATGCAATAGTTTTGCACAGTTTCCCGCTTCGACTACCTAATAGTCTGGTCTAAGCTGCCACCCTCACTGCTCTTCAGAGTTCGTATGTAAATTGAAGACAATGAAAGTAACCGACCTATATCAAGTGAGTGATTGTGACTCTTTACTTTCTCTACACTGCTCATTGCGAACATATGTTAAGAGACGAAAAAATACAAGTATCTGCTTATATACAATGCGTATCTTCATTGAGAACACTCAACAACACGGCTACCTACAAAATGGAAGCGGTAACTATTATAAAGAGCTGCTCGATCGCGCCATGGGCGCCTCGGGCTTATGGTGCCCAAATTAAGTCGGTCTATATACGATTCGTGTCTGTAGTTTTATTTTCCATGCGACTGCTTCGGCGCTTCGTGCTCTTATTTTAATTTCGCATTTAATAACGTCTAGGTCAGCATGACTTCCTTCTGTAGTTGGGTCTGGTCTTCTCTCCGTTCCGTAGTTTCCAGTTCCCAGTTCCATGTAGGCACGCTATTTCTATGTTCGACGCGTTGCTTTCTAAGCATTTACTAAATTTGCCCAGTTTAGATAGCCCTCGTATCGAGTGCTAAGCGAATGCGGCGCTTGTATCCCATTTTTCATTCATACACTCAACTTATTTATTTATTTATTCATTCTTTCGTTTATTTATTCATTCATTCTATGACATATTTTATTTATTTTATTTTTGGTCTTCATGTCGTTGTATTTGTGTGTATCTGTGTATCTATGTGCGTTTTGTGTTTCTTAATTATTTAAAAAACGCATGCATTCGCTCTAATGAAGTGAAAATTCTTTGCGTTGATAAGCTGCACGCAATTACAGACGAAACAGTGCAGGAAAACTCAAAGAAAAACCCGCAGAAGACATGAAATATGTATTCTTTCGATTGAATTTCATTAAGAAAAGTGTTTGTTTGTTTTGCTAAAAAAAAAAGTGAAATATTTCAAGTTATAAATTAAGGTCTTCTCCCTTGATGATTTTCGAAACTGATTTATAAAATTTTAAATCGTGGTCTTGTCTATTAAATTAAAAGCATTTATGATTATTTGAAGAAAAACAAAAGAAAATAATTGAATGAGACGCTTTAATAGCCATCAAGCTATTAAAAAGATATATTGTACATTATCAGCCGTTTTACTGTTGCGTTTTGGGATTTCATGCGCAAGTGTAACACTTTACCTTTGAATCCTACTTCAAAATTAAACCAACTTCCACTGAATTTCATTGCAGAAATCAGTCAACATAAAGTGACTCGGAACGAACGCTGTAAAGACTACAACCTACATTATAGAGCTATTTTATTGGGTCTTCCATGAATCCTTCACTGGGTTGCAAATTCAGTGATCAAATTATATTACCATTCACATTATTTGTGAAGAATAATAAATTAGTAATATTTATATGCGTTCAGTCTAGGAACGTAAGAACGTATATAAACCAAATTTTAGTTCAATCTCCCAAAAAAAATGGAGTAGTTTTGATTTACATATACATACAGGGGACAGGCGGGCAGTCAGATAAATAAATGGACATCTCAAATAATGGGAGGCAACAAGCAAAAAAGTAGATTAAATTTCTATTTCCTGTAATAATTCCGGTCTCTAGCGAAGTTCAAACCTTATATGAAGTAAGACACTTTGTTTCAAAAAGAACATTCTCAGTATACGGCAGTCATTACTGAGCACAGTATCATCACCCGTGTGGATGTGAATGTCACAAAACACCGAGGTTAATATAGTACAACAGCGTGTTTTCTTATTTCCTAAATATCATAATTGCTTTAAGGGCTAGTACACAGCATTGTACAACTTAGCTTAATTTCTGGTTAATTTCTGCATATATTCCTAATACTAACAAGAAACAAGAAACATACTAACAAGAAACAAGATAGAACGCTGCAGACGAATATGGAACTTTGTTTTTCACCTCCCCTTCACCTTGTTTAATACTCCTGGACATATGCGGTATAGTTTATTAGAATCATTAAATAAAAATAAGAACAAACATCATATAAAAACTTAACAATGGAGGGCAAGTTTGTATGGGGGCTACACCTTATAAAGGTGCGATCTGGACGTATGCAGTATATTTTAGTAGGTTAACTTAAGATACACACAATTGTCGGCTGTTTTACATTGAGAAAACGTGAATTTTAAGACATATAGCCCTATTGTTTGGCTTTGTCGGCGTGGTATCCAACATTTCTCTTGATCTTCGCTTAAATCACATGAAAAAAAAATGCAAGTTTGGAGGTTCTATTTTTTTTTTATAGTTTCGGAGCTCTAGACGGACATGGCTAGATCTACTCAGCTTTCAGTCTGCCTCCTTATGCCTGTTACATTCGTTTTGACAAATTTAGTTTACCTTTGACCCCAAAGGGCAGGGTATAAAAATATGGTATTAGAAAAGTACGTTTGACCCTCCATGTATATGTTCTCAGAGTTAGTTGGAAAGTGGTAGTCTCGCGTGTTCGTAGTATTAGTTAATAACAAAAGTTTTTGCTTGTCTGATTTCTGTGCATTAACACCTTCTTGTATAGCAAATCAGCTGATAGTAAACTCAGTGCAAGTGATAAAGCTAACTCCAATAAAGCTACTTAAACTCGGTGGCTAGGGTTTGAATATCATTAAGGTCCATATAGACTATCCACTTTCAACGACCTATAATTTTTCGATAATTTTCTGTTTAACAATGTAAATGCATTCGTGAAAAATGTTTGGTATTTTTCCCCTAAAAAACGCATTCTATTCGATCGTTTATCGGTTGGAGTACATTTCATTATTAATGTGCCGTATTCGCATCTACGGTTAGGGCCGTAGATGCGAAACGCCGACGGCAAAATAGCGAGTGCCATGAGTGTCAAAAGTTCGAATTGTTTATTGTTTTGATTTTTCATATCGGTGAAAGAGTTGTAATTCGTATGTGTTCGCAAAAGCAGTTGTCGACATTCACTTGTAGTCGCAAGTCGTATTAGTTGTCGTCGGATTAGTTGTCTAGTTCTATTCACTTTACCTTTCTTTTTTATTTTTTTACTGCATGTTTAATTATTTATTGTATTATTTACTTCACCTCCTGCTTTTTAATACCTACATATGTATGTTTTTAGAAAATAATCGATAAATTTTATCGTCGTTCAACTGTGAATACCAAATTTAAAATGTGTAATCTAAACGACTCCGCAACCATCAGCTTGATGTGAAACAATATCTATCTATATTTTAACAGAACAAAACTTTATAGCACAAAAACAATTGACATTAACAGTCGAAATAGACAAGCATTGAGTTATGCCAAAAACACGTTCCTCCTAATTCGTATTTTTGTTTGATTATATGGCCGTTTATTATACTGCTACCAGTGATCTGATAAGAATTATATTGTTACAATTTTTTTTTTAAGATATTTAACTCTATTTTAAATGTTACAAAAAAAAAAATTGTAAACATTGGAATGTTTAAATGACAAAATGAATGTATTAAGGCCTTGTCCGTACGTCCATCCTCTAGATTTTTCATTCATCGCAATTGTTTAAACGGAGAGAATATTCACAACTCTGTTCGAATTTTGTTCTCATATCTGTATTCCTTTTATAGTAGCCCTTGATTTGATACCAAGTTTATCCGTTGTTTACAGTAATTATGATTTTCAGCGCAGGTATTTAGAATGAAAACTTTGGAGATTTTTTAGGAAAGTAGAAACATACATAACTTTAGTTGACAGTCAAAAACCACAATAAAATAGTTTACATTGTAATAAAAAAAAAAAATAAAAAAAAATATTCGCTCAATGTATTTTAAAATAAATCCAATCCATATTTGAACTCACCTTAATTTATTTGTGAATGTTTGCGTTTATTCCTTCGAAATCGCTTTTACACAGAAACACTGATACATAAACACAATTTTCTCTATGAAATCAAATAAATTTCGATTTTTAAATATCGAATGTTGTTTTTTTTTTTTTATCAGTTTTCACAGATTCATGAAACAAATCGAATGCATTTTACTTATTTGCTTATAATAATTCTGGTTGAATGCACAATTAAACAATTCAATTGATTTAACGAAGCGAATTCAGAGCGATTATTAAATGGTTGAGTGTAGATATTATTTATATAAAAACACGCGCACAATTAAATACAATAGTAGTTGGAGCGTCAATTCGATTGCAATACGATGCAATAAATCAAACGAATTGTAACAACACACAAATAGATACAAATGCGGCAGGTTGTGTGTGAATGCGCTTGTTATTTGCCGAAGAAGAGCGGGTGTTCAATAGCGCTGGTCTGCATTGTATCTTGTATCTAACTGGCTGGAGCGTCTAGAGCTGTAGTTGCTGCGATCGGTTCGAGTCGAGACTGATAAAAGTGCCGGCGTAGAATACGGAAACAGATGCTGTTGCCGTTTTCCGTTGCGCTACATCGAGCAGCGTTGAATGTATCTATCTATATATGTATAGTGTTTTTGAAGTCAGTTAAAAGGTAAGTTTAATTTCTGAACATTGACAGATATTATTTGCACTATTTTCGAGTTTGTTTTATGGGCTATTATTTTGTTTTGTGTTTGACTATTTTCTACTCTACTGTTGTTGTTTTTTTGTTGTTTTGTTGTTGTTTTGTTTGTTGTTCAGCAATAATGATTTGATTGTTTACACTTGTTTGAGTTAATCCTTTGTATTGTGCACGATGTTCTTATATATTGTGTGTTCAAGGATAAAGTTGACCGATATGTTGTACCTGCGTTCGATGCATTCGATGCACCTTGCACTTGGCTTTGAAATTGCACTGGTATGTCGCTCTAGTGCTAATTTGATACGGTCGCGGTCGCTGTTTAGATTGCTTAGATTAACTCTTCGTCGGATTTGCATTAAATTTTATTGCACTAAATTTGTCACAGTTGCGATTTCTGGTGCAGAGAAAAATTATTTTCAAACATTTATATTCACATAAAATGTATCTCACAGTTTATTAAGTTGATATATTAGATTTATTTTTGTTTATACGCCTTTGGATTTTTGTTTTTCGTTTCACTTATTCTTTAGCATGAAGCGATTTTTAAAAGTCATCAATATAAAATTTAACTACACACTTCATTAACAATCCATCATTCATCATCGACATTATCTATCGTCATTAAGATTATCTGTCGTGATCGTAGTTATCAGCAGCCAGTGTATCGAATTTTAACCAACGGATGTATTACTGCTATTGTTAAACCTTAAAAAAAGTTTAGTTTACCGATAGCTGAATGAGTTGGATAACTTTTTATCACAAATCGAGTCGCATCGAATTGAATCGAGCCGAGCCGAACTGAATTGCATCGAGTTGAGTATCCGCGAAACGTGCTCAAAGCGCCAATGTCTCACTTTGACTAGTTGGGCATAATTCAAATCACAAATATCGGAGCATCAATAAAAAACTTACAGAAAATACACACAGATACACTACACATAGATACATTCGCTCGCATGCAGCGTAGTATAGCTCGCTCTTGCACACGTTTTAGCAGCAAGTGTGAGCGAGCAAAGGCGACAAAACACCACAATAAAAAAGCAAATGAAGAAAAAAAATTGAAAACCATTCGAGTGAAAGGGATAGTATGATGCACTGGTGTCAGCCATTGCGCTCACACGTTTACCTTTGTGGCAAAGCTGGCCCCTTTATTAGTGTGAATGTGTGTGCGTGTGTGCGACTTGTGGTTGTTGTTGGCCGCCACAGAGGATAACCTCAATCAATTTCGAATTTTCGAATTTACAATTGTGCTCTCTCTCTCGCGACTGCAAATTTCTCTCTATTCGAAATTGTTTTGTGTTGTAATTTCGTGTACATGTCACATTCTTATTGTGTCCGTGTGCAATTCGAAATTGGTGTCATTTGTGTGCATACGATTGCGTGTGTGTGGCGTATCGGTGTGTATTAACTTACACGTACATGTATCCATGTGATCATATGCGCTCAGTTTCGAATTTCGATATTCGAATTATATTTCTTGGATATTCGAGTTGTTTGGTTTTGATTTTTAGTGAATGAAAGCATATTCGAAAGAATTTAGGTTCAAAATGCGCGGAAAACTTCAATCTCGGATTTGAATTACAGTAAATTGATTGAGATGTTTTATTTAGATGTACAAATTAAAATGATATTATTTATCATTAGGTACATTTAATTTTTCATTATTTTCGCTATAGCATTAAACTAGTGCAAAAAGAAAATGTTTCTTAAATTTTTTCCAGATTTCTACTCAAAATGTTGAAAGTGGGTGGTTCTTTATGAATCTTGCTTATTTAAAGGCATAAGGTATAAAATTTATTATGTTGTCCAAGCAAATTCTGTGCTCGTAACTTCAAAATATCCACGAAATTCTAAGTGGTTTTGCGCGACGCCTCAAGTATTCATAACTAAAATTTTATTCACAAATATTATAAGTTCTATTTTTACAATTCAAGTGAATGTTACATATTTATATTTAGCAAGATACATTGGTAATTTGACTTTGTCTTTACTTTGTTTATCCGGGTGCTTTTGTTGGCATAAATTTACTATGAATTCATACATGCGATGCAAGAGTCTATTTTCTGTATTAGAATTGTTTCTTCAATTTATTTAAATAACGCCATTGTTGTGGAATATTATTTAGGGAAAATTTCCATCATAGGATACTTTGCTTGACTGCATCCTTTTTGCTGATCTTCATGTCAGCGGTAACGTGACTATAACCTGACAGACACTGGTTCTTGGCTGCTCGAATTGTTGGATATTGCCTGAATAAATTAAATATATAGTAAATTTGAATTTCTTTTTTTGTATTTGGCAAAGTGAAAAAAAGGTGGCACGTTACGCTTATATCATATATGCCTTAGGTTTATTTTCTATGTTTTAACTAATAAAAGCTATGAACACATGGTCGCAGCGAACAGAATTGATGGTATATTAAATGTACGAGTATATATTCTTACTGCAACGTCAATTAGAAGCTATTTTGTTTGCATGAAATAGTTGCTTTACAAATGCTTTCGTTTTTTTTTTGAGAGCATTATATTTGAAAATTACGGAAGTAGTTTCTTTTACAGAAATATTTCATTTTTAATTACAAAACAAATTTATATAGCTATCGGTAAGAAAAAGAGAGGAATACTCGAATACTTAATGTCATACTTTTGTAATTCATTGAAATTATTGCTTAACAAATTTGAAGTATAGCGAGAAAGAGAGATATGCGACAAGTTTAAAATCGTATCTGAAGATTAGGAAATTTTATTATGATAATTGGCGTGTATAGGTTGTACTTATTTAAGTTCATTTAAGTTCAGCTCGACGTGGTATTAAGATATTTAAACGCAAGTTTTAACATACTTCAAATACTGGAGTGCCATTGCCATTCGTCTCAAAATCTCTTAACTTCATTCATAAAACTACATTTTGTTAATGAAATTTGGAGATTTCGAGGAGAAATAGTTTTCTGTGGCACTCCATATAGTCTGAAGAATGAAACAATATTTTGTACAAGAATGTACAATACTTTTGGACCCATAAACACAAGCAGATTTTTCTGAAACATTCCTTTTTCAACTTGGTAGCGCATTTTACTTTTCATTTTTAATATGATGTAGTGGCAATATCAAATTGTATCTTACAAAATCTTTTATGGTTGCAAAACTATAAATTCCATTGTAACAAAGTGAAAATTGAAGCAGTTAACAGCATTGCACTACAATATATCGTCCTTTATAAAATCGGAGCAGTTTCATATGTCATAGGCAACTGGATTTTCAAACAATAAAGAAGATCACGTGTATTTTAGTTTTTATTTTTACTATTTAAGACAAACATGTTTTTTTTTTCAAAACCTCTTGTTTTATTAACAAAAAATTGTCCAAACTATCTTTTAGGTTCACATTTTTTGCTGCATATACATATGTATAGGTTCTAAATATTAAAATTCTGTGTATTCTTTATGCTGATTTTGAAAAGGTTTTAGTGAAACATTGACGTTTTGGGAAACATTTCTTAAATCGTTATTATTTTGATGTATATTAAATTTATTATTTTTGTTTATAATTATTTTAGCTTTCTGCTTATTTTCGACTTAATTTACACCAAATTTGTTTTATTTTTAATTTACCGACGCTGAATGAAACTTTATTTTGTTTTAATAAATCGTTAATAAATAAAAATTTCAATGTACGTTTTCAAGAAACTCGGAACGCGTATTAGCGACGATATATCAGATATTTTCGATTCATTCGAGTTAAACTTTTCAATCCGCCCGATAACAAAAAACAACTTCAAGCTTTTCCTTCGAAGTTCCCATTTGAATGCGTTAAGCGAAGCGGCGCATTGGGTTGGCATCTTTGACGCCGCTGCTGCTCTCTATGTTCTCTCAATTACTCTCTTTTTCTCTATATCTCTCTGTATTGTATCGTCTCTCTGTTTGCGATTTGCTCTTTATCGAAATTCGAACATTGTAAATCATTTCACCGGTAGCATCGTTCGCTTGCACTAGTGCAAGCGAGATGTACGCTGTATGCCCAACTTCGAAATTCATGCGCTTGCAGTCGCACTCATACAAGCACCGCCCACCATTTTGATTTATGTGCGAAGGGTGCAGAGCTGCAGTCGTATGACGCTGTGAGTGCGAGTGAGATGGTGTGCACGAATTGCAAGTATGGCCAAATCAATTGGGAAACAGGTAGTTGCGTTGGCAAATGGTTCTCTGTAACTCCGCTCCCCCTCGGTCAGCACCAACAACACTGTTGCTGTATCTTTCACTTGCTGATTTAATTTTTTTTTCTTAGACGAAACGGTCGCAGATGATTGCCTCTGAGAGTTGTGCTTGTTGTCTTCGTTGTTCGTTGTTGTTTTTGTTTTTTGTTCTAGATTAGGATGAAATCATCCTAGATTAGTGCGCTGACATTGCACGGTGCTCCTCTACCTCGACCTGCTTCTTGCTACGCTCCGTTACGCTCTTTATTTGTATTCAATCGTGGCGCTGTTCCGTTAAATCACCGTCACATTATTATTTTCCATTATTATTTTATAAACGTTCTGGCTCCGTTCCGTTCCTTTCTGCTTCCGCTCCGCCCTTCACCGCACTACTCCAGTGCAATCTGTTCAAGTAGTCATCGCCATCATTTCCATTTTTATTGGCTGCACTCAAAATTTTACAACTTTGTTTTTTTTTGTGTTTAAATTTATTTTTTATTTGTCGCTACTGTTTTTTGTTATTCTTTTTGTCTTTTTTTTATTGTACAATATTACAGCTGTAGATATTATACCATTCACACATGTTGTGAAATGGTATTATCAGTTTATCTGAAAGTTTGTAACGCAATATGTGAGATGCATTAGACCTCAAAAAGTACATTCTTAGTTTCTTATATGGCCCTCAAACCGTACATCGGTCATGGCCGCATCAACCGTTATAGCCTTCTGTGCGCCGGTTCCATGTCATTGGAAATACCAAGCTTAGTGAGGTCCTTCCAGAGCTGGTTCTTCCAACTCGAACGTCCTCTCTGACGCTGTCCATCAATTAGGTTCATGTTCCTCATGGAAAGCTTCCGTGCTGTATATTCCGGATATGATGACCATCCAAGGTACTGGTATTTTATCCGCTGGACTATATCAACCTCATCGTACAGCTCATACAGTTCCTACAGCTCATTCAGTGCATACAGTTCGTGTTTCATGCGGACCAAAAATTCTATGAATAATATTTTTCCCGAACACTCCCAAACACGCTGTATTGGATGTTGTCAGGATTCATGCTTCTGCAGGATACAAAAAAAAAAAAAACCGTTACTATCAGATTACATATTTATATAAATATATTCTTGATCAGTTCTTCAAGATGAGTCGATCTAGCCATGTCCGTCTGTCCTTGTTTTTTTAGATAATCAGCTGAAACCCCGCACATAGACTTAATTTTATGAAAAGTTTATAGATTATCCATATTTAAACGCCACGTCCACTTTTTAACAAAACCATAAATCACTTCTGTATTTCAAATTAATTATTTCTGTTTCAAAGCTTTTATACGATTTGAAATTTTGCGTGAAGAGTATTAAAGCTTCGATTCCACCGGAGTTAACGTTTTCTCAATTTTTTTTTTCTACTTTTTGCGTCTTTAAAGTTATTTTGTTTGCATTCGAATTTAAAATTAAATTTATTTGTCAACTTCGATTTGATTTGCGTATATTTATTTATTTCATTTTTTTGTAGTGGTTTATTTTTTTTTGTAAATGATTGTTTAACACAAATTATGAATCATTCACTCAACGCTGGTTTTTGTTTTCTTTATGTTTTGTTTAATTTTTAATGTCTTAATTAAAAATCAAATTCATATTGACTACTAAATTCCAATTCGACTGTCTTGAAATACGCGTGAAATTCGAATATAAAACGAATTTCATATTGAGAAATAAATTCCTTTGTAGAAATTCTCAGTTTAAATAAATTTTAATAAATACAAACTTTGGCATTTATTTGAATAGTTATTGTACTGGGACCGTGTATAAGTCTTAAGGCAGTAAGCAATCCCGTATTGCATCTGGTCTTATTGCCGTCATATTTATATATGTCAAAGCTTCATCAATTGGATTTACTTTTAAATACATATTTCTTTTGGACAAGAAAAGTTTTACTTTTCGGTTTAATTTAAAGAAAATGCTGTCGGATGCTTGTAGTGATTATACATACTCCTTCGACTTAAAAAATATGAGTACTTGGTTCGATAGTTTTGAAAGATGGCAAAATTTAAAGCATTACTTCCATGTTAATCGCAAGATGAACTTGCAGAATCATTGAGTGTTATCATACAACCAAATTCTTACCTTACACTTTGCACTTAATGGTATATTTCACTTTTTCGGTGTGACCAGACAGGTTAAACCATTACTGGAAAAATAGCCGACATTAAGTACTTGATGCAATTAAAGAAAACTGAAAACTATATGAAAAAACATACATGTTCTAAAAACACGTTAAGAAAATATTGGAAGTGCTTGTACTGGATGTCATAAATTGCCAATATACCCGCTAAAATGCTGGTAAGGGTCATGATAAACGCCAGAAGTTGGCTTCTTCAGTGTATGGATAATGGGGGCATCGCCTACCTTATACGATTTTCAAAACTGTGTAAAACATAACTTTAGATATTCAAGCTACATTATAAAAATCAAATAAAACAAAATAAGATTCATAAAATAAGTTCTATTTGTGTATTTGAAAAAAAAGAAGTTATGCTGCCGTACCCTGTACTACTCCTTTGAAACGCCAAAGGAGGGAACCGGCCAATCATGAGACTGTTTGATACTTTCTATTGACGAAGGCAGCAACCAGACAGTTTGGACAATTAGAACTAAAAAGAATTTTGTTGAAAATTATTTGGAAAAACATAAAAGTCCAGATTATTAAAGAATTCGAACACATTGCCTTTTTTTTTGATTTTCAGGTTCAAATATGACAATAAAAAAATAATTTCCTTTTCAGCAATTTGGATTACTTACCGAAAATTTGGATGCTGCAAGCAGTTAACCGTGAAAAACGTAGAGAAAGAAAACAAGACGACACTTTATACACCAATTTCATATGCTACGTTGTTAGTTTTTTTGTTTTGCTCATTACTTTATGATAATGAGGCGCGAACAAAACAACATCACCCCCACCCCTAGATCCTCAAATGGTACAAATTATTCTGGAATGATTAATTGATGCCAGACTTTTGCTGATTCTAGAAGATAAAATCTCTCAACAGTTCGATCAATCAAAAGAATAATTAGTTCTACCTTAGTAACTTTGGGAAAATATGGATTCACCATTATCTCGAGAGCAGACTTGGCGAACAATTTTTTTTGTTTCAATTTTCGTCTTCAGCAGATCTAAATTATCGATTTAGAAAAATTTGAATTAAACTTTATAAACCAGAATAATCAAAGTTGCATTTGTCTACCCTTTTATTGGATCATGCATAATCAGCACAATTCAACTTTAACAAATGATTTTAAATGCTAGTTTCTAGTTCTTTAAAAAAAAAAAAAATTAAAAAAAAAAATTCGGCCACCGTTTCCATAAAATTCCAAAGTTTTTGTAATTTTGTTTTAAAGGGCTTGTCATTTAAAATTCAATATATCTCATCCAATCATATCCCACATTTTAGGTTCTTTAAGTTTTAGTTAATTAATTAATTTTTGTTATAAGTGAACCATTTAAAAAACAGGTTAAAAAAAAACTAAACTCTTAAAATTACTAACAAGAGTTTAAAGATTTTAAAATTTTAAGCGTTTACTTATTTTGCTTCATCGATGTGAAATAAATTTATTGATTAGTAAATATTGGGAGAACTATTTTAATTATCATCATTGAAAATAGTCTGTTGTATAATATGTTTAAGATTTTCTAAAAACAAATTTAATGCAAAACTAGCAAACTGGACAAATCTGTTTTATAATCCACTACGTCTTCTCATTAGAGATTTGGCTTGGTACACTTTCTCAGTTCTAATTTTTATTCTTTCATACATGGCGTGACTAATATATTCATTTTGGCACAAAGTTTGTAAAACCGAAAGGAGACGTCAAAGACCTCATAAAGAATATTCTTGCCAAAACGAATCGATCTGACTATGACCGTCTCTCTGCTTGTGCGTGAATACGGAAACTAGTCTCTCAATTTACATTCAATCCTACTAAAAATTGTTATTGAGACTAATGTGGCTCTCTCGATAGCTCATCTGTTTACCATGGTTGCTAACATCTCAGAGTGATTAAATTGCACTTATTCATAGTTTTCATTACTTACTATTTCATATTATTTCATACGCAGCAAAACTTTCACCAACCTAGTTACCAGGACCATTCAACAATTTGTGAAATAAATATTGGAACCGATGAGTAAACTAAAAAAATTAGGACTGAATATTTTGGCAGATAACTTTTAGGATGGAACGAAAATATAACAGTGTAATTTGTAATTTAATTATACTATATTCAACATAAATGTCTGTATTCGTAGTAGTATTATTGGTATTAGTGCCATGACATCTGTTACTGGACAATTATCGACTAATACGACTATTATCGATTGTTTGTGATATTCTTCAATTAAAGTCCTTGTGTTCGATACCAAAAATGTAGAATTAATGTCAAAATGTGATAGAATTGACGCTCGTTTAAACTTGCGAAACACTTCTCTCAAATTTATTTAGAACTTAAAATGATTTTAAAGTAAACTCTTACATATGAAAACATTAAAAATGCAACATATTTTGTTTAAATAAAAATAAATTCAATTTATCTTTTACATATGCACTTCATATTTCAAACATTTGCGATTTGAGTTATGAGCGCTTTTTGCGCCATTCATATTCCAAAGAATAAAAAACATAAGAAATATGGTAAATCCGAAGTAGAAGTGCCCTTCACACGATTCAACTAAAAATCTTTTTCTAATTAAAAGTGAAATATGTCCAATTATGATTAGGAGTGTATATCTCGGAATAAATTGATTGACAATTAAAGTAAAATATTAATGGTATGTGTAGTGTATAGATCGTATATACTGTAAACCCAGTGGGACTCTATGGAGGCTTCATAGTGAATGTGCCACGGCAATTTCTATATATTCTAAAGAAAGTTTCAGCTGGAAATCTATAAAACTGAACAAATAAAACGCATAGCAACGGACAGACAAGCACACTACTAACAAGTGGGCCGAAGGATGTAGCTAAATTGACTCGCTGAGATGTGTTACAAACTTTCCGACAAACAGATTACACCTTTTTTCTACTTTGTGTAAAGTGTATCAATAAAAAAAAAAAAAACACTTGAAGAGGTAAAAACCAAGTGACGAAAGCCTACCTGTAACTCACAAAACTTCTTTTTCATTTCTATTGTTGGAATTGATTGTAATATGTGATTGAGCGTTCGTCATGTTGAGATTTACTAATAGTATTGCACTTTCGAGTATATGCTTTTAGCTAAGTAAAGAAACGAATTCAATGCCCAACTAAAAAAAACTTTTATAGCATAATCAAATTAGCAACATGGCGAACGATCAAATGTAATTCCAACAACACAAATGAAAACAAAATAGAGCTATATTCGAGGTGCTCGATTATATTAAACCCTGTACACGGCATATTTTTTTTTTCGTAGTAGGCCTTGATTTGCCTCCAAGTATTGCTTTCTACAAACTTTATTACAAAGTATGCTAATACATTTTTGAGGCAAAACAAGGGGAAATACAAAATTATAACAAAATTGACAACTGAATTTGTATTTTTACCATTGCCGTAAAATGGTTGGGAGTTATGAAATTTCAATTTACTCTTGCAGCAGTGTAATACCTATAGAACCCGTATCGTGAGTTTAGATTATCTAAGTCTTCTCTAGAGGGATAACTTTTCTCTCAGACAGACATACGGACGAACGGACGGAGGGACGAACATAGCTGATCACTGATATCGAATATAAACTTTATGTGGTCTCCGATGCTTTCTTCGCTCTATTACATACATTTTGACACCTCAACAAACTCAACTCTTTTATAACTCCATATATAAAAGAGTTGTGATTGTGATTGATTTTGTGATAGGTTTGGTAGGTTTTCGTCAGTTGGTTTTTACCTTCCTTACATTTTAATTTTGTATTAATAGACCAGGGAATTAAGGAAATAATCTATCTTACATGCAACCAAAGTAAAAATGCATAATATTATGCACATTTCCATTTATGTCAATTAACAACCAATAACACTTATTGGTGCTATACGAGTAGAGATCTCTACTCACCGAATTTTCATAAAAAACTATATCATGCACCATCTCAGAACGTAATATCGCTAGAAATATGACCACGAAATGTTGGTGATAGTTTTCGGCAAACCGCCAAAATGTAGTTTTCAAACTTTAATTTGGCCTAAATTAGCCATTTAAAAAAATTTCTGTGTACTAACAAACAAACAAACAAAACCACAGACAAACTATTTCATTAACTTGTCAAAAAATTGAAAAGTTTTTACCGGGTAGACCGAATTTCTTAACCTTGGACTCGTTGCACTCATCTGGGTGCCAAAAAAAAAAAAGAAAAAATAAGGTAGTAGGTACCCCACGAGCACTCATGACCTTTTAATGGCATGTAACTCGCCTCGATCAAACTTATCAGTAAAAACTGCAGCCACCCTGAGGACGGCTTTCGTCACTTGCGTGGACTATCAGTCGCAGTGATAAAAACTTTTAAAAAAGCAAAAAGCAACAAACTAAAAATCTCATATAGAATGTAGAATGGATGCTGAGCAATTGTTGGAGAGCTCGCCCATAAAATCAAGCGGTGGAAAAAGGGGGAGACGACCAATGCACAGCGGGTAGCAAGAATAGCAACAACAATAATAAATAAACAATGAACAGCAACAGCAACCAACAACAGTGGCAGCAGCATGTTGCAAGCAATTTTTCATCATCGTTTTCGTGTTGCAGATTGTTCGAAAAAAAATAGCTTTTTTTTCTTTTTCTTGATTTAATTTTTATTTTAAAACGAAACAATCAACAGCGATTGTAGTTTGTTTTTACTGAAAGGAACTGCAACTATTTGAAGTTTTAAGCTGTAACGCAGGCGCAACACGACATCGATTCGCGAGGATAACGCGGGAGATGGGACAGTGTCAGCAATGTAGGAACTACAATTTTCAATTAAACAAATAAATGAAGAACAAGTTTCGGTAGTGTTGACCAGGAGCTACATTGGCCAATGCAATCCAATTGCAATGCTAATTGAAACTGAAGCTTGTAACGCGCTCAGATTTTCTTCGAGGTTTACGGCGATTTGAGATCTTTACACATTTCGAATGCAGCGCTAATGAAAAGTATGTAAAAATAAAAACAAAACGAAATATAAAGTAGCGAAATTGAAAAATCTGTTGCATTTACGATAAACACGCAGCCAGCTGAAGGAGAAGGTTCAGCTTAAGTCGAGAATGTTACTCAGTTCGAACCCGAAATGGGGAGCAACAGCAACAAAAATAGCAGTCGAAACATGGACAAAAGCTGAATGAAAAATTAATTTACATTAAATAACAATTTAAATTAATTTACTGCACTGCAGTTGGCTACTCGTTTTTATTGTATTTCACTCGATTCATTTCAGTTCTTCGACTGTCTCTGTCCTTGTCACTCGCTTGGAGTTGAAGTATCTGAATTTTGTATCTGCAAGATTGTAGCTAAAATCAAAGCATTTCGCATCTTAAAGCGCAGTCTCTTTACCGACGTCTTCTAATCTGCCGCTTTGCTAGTCTTGATTATGATAAACGCGTTTCAGCTGTCACGCATCTATGAGTGAAGTAGCATCGATTGGGGCAAGGGAATGACATGGATGTGTGGCAAACACTACTGAAAATGTACTGAAATAAAAAAAAAATCAAAATGAAGCAACGCAATTTTGTATTCCCTATTCTAAGCGTCATTAGATATATTTGCCGTCTGCATTTGTGTTGGCGTTCGAAAGCGGCACAACAGCTGAGCTTAAGCTCCGCCTGTGCTACTACGCCTCATTTGTCCTTTCGCCGCCGCCGCCTTCGCCAACAAGCAAGTATGAGTATCTAGTCGCGTTCGTCTTAGTAATTCATCTTACCGCCCGCTTCGAAAATGTTCATTTAATATAAATAAGATACTAAGACCTTACTTGCCAGTTAGATAGAAGGAAAATGCTTAAATTCTTAAATAGAGGAAAACAAAATTCTACGGCATATTTTGTTTAAAAAAATTTAACGGATTGCGATCTTAATGCTGTATGAAAATACATCTCTTCTGCGTAGAATACAAGTCTGACAGTAATAGCTATATACAGCGACTCACATAAATCCGTCCAAAATCGAGTATGTGAGTTCACGACTTCGAAATACCCTGCCAAGTTTCTCATGTACACATATGCAACCTTTTTATACAATTATTATAAAGATGTAAAATTATTAAATCTTTAAAATAAAAAAAAAAACTAGCTGGCAATAGATAGAACTAGATGGCCCTCGAACTCTTATGGCACTATGAGCTATCTATTGAAAAAGTATGGATAAAACAGACAAAAGATCGTATTATAGGCGTGACAACCAAAATTTTAACCTGCGTATGTATCAGATGAATCTGAAAATCCAAGTTTGGTGGCACTACTTTTATAATTTCAGAGAAATCGGAAATATGCTCACACATACGAAGAATGGACGGATGGACACCCCTTTAATTTGAGTTGAAAAATTTGAAAAATAGTATTATTATTTTGAATGTTTTTTAAACTATTGAATACGATCTCTCCCAATTAATTCTTACCGACTAGTTTCGAACTCAATCAATATACATAAACAGGTGAGCCACATTTAATCAGTTTCAAATAGAATCAATTTGAGCAACTTTGTGAAATATTTTTGTGTTCATTGGAGAGCACTAGCAAATAAACAGAAATGTGCTAGAATCTGATTGCATATTAAAGTGTGGTATGTAATTTTTTAGCACTAAACAATGCAAATGGAGTCTAAATAATCCTAATTATTGTTTCAAATTCCAATTTTAAAAGTAATTTGACAATTAATTGACAAAAATTGAAATGGTAAATTTTGACGTTGGGGACGAATTCCCTGTTTAAAGTCACTTGCTGTGTAAAGCATTGATCCAGTGAAATTCGTTTTATTCAAGGAACATAAATTTAAATCGCAAATTCATCGCATACGTGAAAAATATCGTATTCACTTTCGCAAAACCTTCTAGAAAGTGAGAACCGGAACAGCGCTGATTAATTTTTAGGTGATTTCAATTTACAAAACAAATTTTGTGTACGTGATTGGTTATGAAAACTCTCCATTTGATCATTAGGCATTTTAGATTATATTTACGTTTAATTGTTTTCATATTTTCTTTTGAAGAATTCTATATAAATTTTACCAATAATTTGTGAAATGCAATCGAATAAAATTGTTTTTAATACGATATAATTTTTTTATGAATTGGTTTACAAAACTTCCGTAGTTGAGAGAAGTAAGAATGCAGCAGTAAAAATTTCACGACTTGGAAATCCACTGCACATTTTTAATGTAGACTTATGCAGAAGAAATATAAATTTAATTATTTGGCATACCATTAAGTTTTGATGGATGTACAAAAGATGGCGTAACTAGTATTAAATCTGTTGGAACAAAAATGTATCTATATATGGAACTATATCTTGTAATTATATTCAAGTTAACGCGTCATCATTTCCCTCTAAAAATTAGTATGTCTAATTTCTCTGAAGTGTAACAACTTACTTTCTTAGTGCTCTAACCATGTCAAGCGTTGCTTTTTGTTTTGATTTGAAGAAAAGTGAAGCTGCAAAATTAATGTGTAAAGCATATGGGGAACATGCTTCATCAATAAAAACATTTGATTACTGGATACAGAGTTTTAAAACTGGCAATTTTGACACAAGTTACAAAGATCGCGAAGGGAAGCCAGTAAAGTTTGAAGAAGCTGAGTTGGATGCGTTGTTGGACTAAGATTCATGCCAAACTCAAAACGAAACCCAGAAACCTTGACTCTACAAGCGATTTCAAACCTTATCAAGACTATGACTATGGTTCATAAGGAATCCAATTTCCTTGGGTTCCGTATGAACACAAACCAAGAGACGTCGAACGTTGTTTTTTCATATGCGAACAACTGGTCTAAAACCTAAATCGGACGGGTTTTTTGCATTGAATCGTGACAGGAGACGAAAGTGGAAACATTACAACAACCCAATGTGCAGAAAATAATGCTGTGCATATGGCAGGATCAGCTCGGAGTGACACCTGACATTGTTCCTTTCGACTACCACTTGTACCAGCACTGCTGACTGAAAGATGTTCAAAAAGATAGTCGTAGCTACCGATAAACAATACTTTGAATAAAATACATGTACCAATATCTCTCAATATAGATAGTTACAAAAGAACCATTTAAACTTATTTGTACACCCGACTCGATAAAAAAGATTGATTTTTCTAAACTCAATCTGCGTATTAACAGCGGAAACTATATATCCAGGTTCGCAGTCTTTAACTATCTAGCTATTGATATCCATTTTATGCTATAGTGGTCACATTGTTTTTTGATAAATTAAAATTAAATATTAAAAAATATTTATAGCTTATAAAATATGTATAAATAGATGAGCTTTCAAAAAAATATAATTGATTACATTCCAATGACATACTTTAGAAAATAAAAAAAAACTTTTTTGAAAAGTGAGGCGGCGAAAGGATTTTGACATACTAATTTCTAGTTGAAAAAAGAGCATATTCGCACAAAATTAGATGAATAAAAGCAAAAGTTTAGATAGTGACTTCTCCCTATAGAATGGATGACCTTCTGTGATCGCCGTAATATCAGTTTGAAATTGAATGTAGTGATATTCGTATGTGAAATAATAATTTCGCATTAAATCAACATACTCTTCTCTTATAATTATGTGTATAAACTTTCTGTACAGAAAGTAGTTACAATAATTCGCCATTTTGATTTTTTACTTGCATAAGGATTGAAGTAATCAAGCGCAATTGATGTGAGAGATACAAGTCAATTGAATTTATAAAAAAAAATGTTCATAGAAACAGGATACAGTACACACATTGCACAAATGCTTCACAAGAAAAAGCTTTATGAAAAGCTTTCGTTTTTGGTCCTTTGTACGATAAGTAAAGCTACACATACATATATCGAACTCGCTTCATCTACAGTTGAGCATAAGGACTTGGCAGATGCTGCGCATGTCTTATGTCCTACCTATAATGCACACTTATGCTATGAATGATGCGATTAAGGGTGGCACGGAACAGTCCAGTTTTTGCCAGCCCCGGGTGCATCCGTGATAGTAGGGGTAGTGTAATAAAAATTATATTCTACACACGGCATCCCCGGAGCAAAACTCCACCCTACAATCCAGCGATGGAGAGCGTTGAATTCTGTTTGTTTAAAAGGCTATGCGGAAGTTTAAAGCGAACCTGCTACTAAAGCGAGAACTTCTGCTTTAATGAGCCAGTTTTGCATACGAACTGAGTTGAAAACAATTTTCGAGTTCGAAAAATTAAAATGGCGTTGCAGTTGGTATGTCCTCGGCTAGGAAGAGCATACATAGCTTTGTCCTTTTCGAATAGTTTTGCTTGATGAATGCTCACCTTGACATTTGTTTTGTTTCTGCATGAGTGTATGCGACAGGATGTTTGTATGTATTTTACCTACAAAAAGAATTTTGAACTCTGGCAGCTGTCGTGCCAGCATCGAGAAACAAATTCTTGACAGCAATCAATCAGATTCACCCAAAAGATAACAAAAGTATTTCCCTTTGCAACTCTATGAGAACTATTCGCATTTGATGTGTGTACCTTTTGTTGTTTCGAAATTAAATAATTAAACAAATGCTTCAAGGTCGGCCATGATGTTTTTAGTGAAAAAGCAAACAAGTTCAACTTGGACGCATTTAGTGCGAATTTAAGAAAAAAAAAAGATACATATTCGCCTGTGCATTTCCAAGCCACTCACAGGTATGCTGCATATGATATACTCGATTCGCAAATTATGCGAAAACTCTTTGAATTTGTCTTTGCTCTAATTACAGCCGCGCTCCTGGGGCGCTTCACCACCTAATTGCTGCCAGCCCTAATCCTTTGCCCACATTCTGCGTGTGAATAATGCGGAAATCATCTTGTACGCATGCAATTTAGAGTTTTATTCTAATGAGTGACTGGCTGTGTCATTTCGCTCTGAACTCTTTGTCTTTGTTTCTGCACTGCACCTAATCGGTTCGCTTTGAAAGATTTTGGAAAAACTACAGGCAGTGTTTTTAAATGAGACCCTCATCAAGGCCAGATTATTACGAAAAAAGAACAATGCGTGATCTGGGTAATTTCTTAAAGTTTTAATTTGTTGCAAGCAGCCTTGTGCAAGCAGCCGGCTTGACATTACACAATAGTGTTTTTTAATAGCGTCCCTGGCAATGTTGACTCTTCGGCTAAACTATAGTTATAACTTTATTTATTTAAAAAAGTTCTTCTTTTCTTGGAAGCTGGAGAATTTTTTCATACAAAATATTACAGCAAATCAAATATTTAAAATCGATAGTTTTATGTGGCCCCCTGCTCTCTACTCGGAAATAGTGAGCAAATTATTACTAGACTGACATGGCTAGAACAAGAAGCATTGTCATGCTGATCATGCTAATAAGGAATCTACATTAAATAGAGGCTCCGATGTTTTCTTTAAGGCGTTGTTAACATCGTGACTAAATTATAATACGGTTCACACTTTGTGTGAGCAGTATAAAAATACTCTTGTCTATTCGTCTTTGTTGAAAAGAACGAAATTATAACATTCTCTCTTGTCTCCCTAGACAAATTGAAAATTGTACTAAAACGAGAAAAAAGAACAAGAAATAGCTATAGTCGCTCGACTATATTATACCCCGTACACGCTATATTGAAAATGTGAATTTTAAGGATATAACCGTATTGTGGCCGTGGCTTCCAAAATTTGTTCTAAACTTGATCTTGCTTTTGTATTTTGTTTTCTACAAACTATGGTAATACATTTTTTAGGCAAATCAATTATAACAAATATTTCGAAAAAAATTACAACAGAATTTTGTTTGTTTGTTGTTTTTTTAAAGTTACACTTGTCACAGTTCGGGATATAGAGAGTCTCCACCGTAAATTTAGTTTGTCTAAGTCTTCTCAACACGGAGATTGTTTTTCTCAGACAGACATACGGACGGACGGACACGGATATATCATCTTGTCCGGGCAAAACGCATGACTTTTTGCGCTTGGGATTGTCGTAATGGATCCACTTTTCATCGCCAGGTACAATTCGATGCAAAAACCATTTTCTTTTTTGGCGTTCGAGGAGCTGTTCACAAGCGAAAAATCAGCTTTCGACGTCACGCGGCTTCAACTCGTATGGCACCAAGTTTCCTTGCTTCTGAGTCAATCCTATGGCATTTAGACGTTTGCTGACTGTCGACTCATCCACTCCTAATGATTCTGATAACTCCTGAATCATTTGGCATTGGTCCATATAGAGCAATGATTCCAATTCTTCGCCTTCAAACTTTTTGGGTTGACCTTATCTTCGAGCTCAATATCACCACTTTTAAAGCGACCAAGCCATCTCCGACTCGGTTGTTCAGATTGAGCATACTCGCCGTAAACTTCCTCTAAGATTCGATGACCTTCGACCGCACTTTTCTTCATATTAAAGTAATGAAGAAGAACTCCCCGCAGAAACACTTTATCTGATAGGAAATTCGACCTATTCGAGGCAATATTTAGTATTGTTGTTTACATTTCAAACAAATGCCACAACTTGCCAAAGTTGCCAAAGTTGCCAATGAGCATTGGCAACATGTTTTAGCGTCAAGAAATTGGAAACTCGAATATTGGTTCATATACTAGTGGCGGCCTCTTGTGTGAAACGTTCATTATTAATTCAAGGTCCCAATATTTTATGGGATCTGGATGCTTCCTTCGCTTTGTTATATAGATTTTGAAATTTATGTATCAATTTTTAAAAATTTTAGGTGTTTGTCAAATTTGTGTAAACATTTGTCTACAAATGAAAGCGTGTATTCTAGCATAAAAGACAGTCAATTATGATGTACATAAGTAGTTCAGCTATTTCCTTCACTTTTATTTGTAGACATATGTTTACGAAAATTTTCTTAAACTCTAAGAGAATTTTGGAATTTATATTTTTTTAAAACCTATTTTTGAATTATTTTTCGCTATTTTATTTTATCTATTTTTATATCTCGGTAAAAGTAGTAGGAGAATTTATTACTAAAATCAAACTTTTTGAAAACCAAGCATTCATTTAAATATTATAAAACGAGCATAAACATATTTGTTTGAAATGCTTGCTATAATTCCTTATGAATCCTGTTTCATTATTGTATTTATTTTTCATTATGGACCCCCGCTTGTTCAATCTCAGCTTATTTCAACCATTAGAAGTGGGTTGAAATTGAGTTTCATGAATTGAACATGAGTAACACACAAATAAACAGAACAATAAGTAAATAAAAGCTGATATTAATGATTTGCAGGATTCTCCGGTCTAAAAATCAAAATCTACGGTAACTTTATCTGAGGCTGAAAATATACGAACCTGCGACCAATAAATTTGTTTTTTTTTTTTTTTGGAAGAAATGTTTGGTAGATAATTTTTATCAAGTAATGTGAGTCTCTACATCATAAAATAAAGTTAATTTTCAAACTTAATCTGTATACCTGATAATTCTGAAAGATCAGCCGTTTTTGTGTGTTAAAATACTTGTATAATCTTGTACAAACTTATTATATATAAGTTTGTGCGAATGTATGTAACATGCAGACGTATATATATTCTTGATCAACATCGGAAGACGAGTCGATGTATAGACGTCCATATGTCCGTCAGTTTGATCGAACAGATTTGATACAGATGGATACTGTAAGAGATAGAAACTTCTAGTTTGAATAAATGTCAATCCTGCAAGGGACAGCCCCCATACAAACGGTTCACCCATTTTTAAGTTTTTGTATGAAAATGTTTTGGGTTTGGTTGTCAATTACGTTTTAATCGTCCAGATCAGACTGCTATACAAATTTGAAATTTTTTACAAACTTGTCCTCCATTTTCAAGTTTTTGTATGATACTTGTTTGTTTTTATAATATTATTCACACATAGTGTGAAGTGGTATTATCAATTTATCTTAATGATAAAGATTGCAAAGCATTGAAGGAGGCATAGTAGACCCATTAACGAGACATTTTGTTGTTGTTTTACATTGAAATTTTTTTTATTTTTGATGGCTTCTTACGAAGGGACTCTTCACGTCAATGGGTGTGATCCCCCCACTTTTTGAGGTAGCATCTGTGTGAGCAGCATTTGTATGGAAAACTTTTTATTGTAGTCAATATCGACATATGACATGACGGCTTCTTAAAGACAGATGCTTCACATAAATATCAAGGTGCGTGTCATGCCCACTTTTTGTGATAGCATCATAGAAACATACCGTCCAATTTTGGAGTTTTAAATGAAATTTTGTTTATTTGTTTATTACATATTTACTTTGTTTTACTTTGTTTTTTTTTTTTTTTTTTTTTTGGTAAATTACAGACGGGCGGACATATTTACACCGACTCTATTTTTTATGCTGATCAAGAATATTTTTACTTTATGGGGTCTGACATGTCTCCTTCTGCCTGTGACATACATTTACACAAACTTAGCACACTCTTGGCCCTCTAGGGCAGGGTCTAATTAGAAAAAATAGTTTTGATTGAGTTTATTGATTACTTTAACCTATGGCTTTATCCACTGTTTTTAGCATTTTAAAAATGTTGCAATCTGAATAAAACAAAGCATGTTTAATAGGTTTAGAAAGTTTAAAGCCAATTTCCTTTGATAGTTTGTATCGAAATCCTATATGCAACCCCTAAAATGCAGCTGCAACATGTTTACTGCTGCATTTGCAAAGCAACATTTTCACTGCATAAAGCAGTTGATTTCCACACTGCACTACCGACTTGCATATCCTGTGCATATACTGCAACAAGATGGCAAAGCAACAGGATGTGCTCGGTTTGAGTATGCAAAAACTGCATTTCCGGTTGTTGTGTATCATTGAAAAGACGAAATCAAGTTAGAAATATAAGACTTGATTTCTGATAAGACATTTAGCGAAAAATCCTTTAAGAATAAAGAACAGATGGCGCTGATGCTATTCGTCATTTACAAGCAGAATTTGTAAAGCGGAATTCGCCATTTACAATAATTGAGATTCATAAAAAGAAGTTTATAAAAAGTGTCCAATTTCTACAACATTAAATTGCTCTATTCCCTTAAATTGAATACTGACAAAATTAAAGCACTGAAGTCCTTTAAAATTTCAAAATGAAAAACGAAATTTTGCAAGTGACTGTCAAATGTGACAGCGACCTTGGCCATTAATTGTGCCATTCATGTCAAATACAATTCAAATGTCACTTTGAAAAAGTTTCAAATGCGAACTTTTGCCCTAGGAAAATCGATAATTGAAAAGCAAGAGTTTCCATTAACAATTTGTCGACAAACAGTGCGTGAGTATAAAAAGAAAAACACTCATAAGCGAACTTGAAACTAGGCACAGAAAGAGCCTTGAACCATTTGCAAAAATAAATTAGAAAATTCCTCCGCACATCTCAGCTGCTCATGGAGGGCAAAGAAGCCAACGACCGAATGAGCAACATATGTGCACGAAGTGGGTGAAATAACTCAGCCCTCATCCAGAATGGGGCGGAGTACGGAATGCCTAATTTGAATACGGACCGGAACGACGCTGGAGTGTGCGAACGAAAGTAAGTTCGACGTTTTATGTGCCACACCGACATACGCTGACTGACTCGCTGACATATATTTGGAAATGATCAAAATTAATGAACCCGACACTTGCACTCGAGCACGGTAGGGTAAACGACACACGTCAACGAGATATTGTTTTCGAACCAATGCAAAACCGTTCAACGGATTTCTTGGCAAGACTAAAAGTTAAATTTAGGCAACTACTTGTACTATGTAGAGGATATCTTTGCTTGCATTTTGAGTATTTACAATATCCATACTCATAGTCTATGAATGTACCTATATTGTACATATACATGTGTTAAGAATTCGTTAGATGGTATCAAGCCCTGATTATATCCAAAATAAGTAGAATTTTGAAAGATATTTACGAAGTTAAAAATCTATTGTACTATATATAACTAGGAATCGTCGGAAACAGTTTACTACCATTCTACATGACACAATTTATTTGTTTGATTTTTTATACCCTGCCCAGGGGAAAGTATGAAATGTGCAGGGTATTTTGAAGTAGTGAACTCACGGCTGCAGAATTGTTTCTTGTTATTGTGGGATAGGTTGTGAAGAGGCGAGAGCACAACGTACGTTGGGTTTGTATGGCGGCTACCTCAAAAAGTGGGCGGGCCACGCCCAATTGTCTATGTATGTTTAGCGGCTGTCTCTTAAAAGGCACCATATCGCATTTCAACCTAATATTGACTTTAATAAAAAAGTTTTTCTTACAAAAAGTCAAAAGTGGACCATATGTTTGTATGGGAGCTACCCCAAATAGTGGGCGTTAGTCTATGTATGTTAAGCGGCTGAACATAAAAAGGCACCACATTGCATTTCAACCTAATATAGACTTTAATAAGGAAGTTTTCTTACAAAAAGTCAAAAGTGGGCTGTAGATTTGTATGGGAGCTACCCCAAATAGTGGGCGTGGCAGGTAAATCTTGATACTCTTAAACTACAATAAAAAGAAGTATATGTGCAAAATTTCAACTGGATAGCATAAAAATTGGTCCCCAAAAAATGCGCAACAACATACAGACGGGCAGACAGATGGAATACGGACAGACAGACAGACGGACATGGCTAGATCGATTCGTCTCGTCGAGCTGATCAAGAATATATATACTTTATGGGGTCTACGATGGTTCCTTTAATGCGTTACAAACTTTCAGACAAACTGATAATACCATTTGACACTATGTGTGAATGGTATAAACAAAAAACAGCTGATATCTTATATGGTTAGAAAATTCCACAAATTTAACAAAACTATTCAAGTTTGAGCGTTTTTACTTGTCAATTTTATTATGAATTCTCTTAAGAATCGGTTGGACACAAAAACATTTCATAAAAAATTCAAAAAGTGGATAGGTTTGTATGGTGGCTACCCCTGAAAGTGGGCGTAACATACTAGATGCGTCATATGTTCAAGCTGGAACATAGGAAGTATCCATACCCGATTTCATATCGATATCTTAAAAACTGAGAGACTAGTTTTGATTCATACAGACAGGGAACAGACAGACCGACGGACATGGTCAATTCGATTCGTCTCGTTATGCTGATCAAAAATATATATAATTTATGGGATATCCGATGCTTCGTTTAATGCGTTCCAAAATCCGTTACAAAATTGTACTACTAATACTAATACTATTACTACTACTACTACTACTACTACTACTACTTCACACTATGTATGAAGAATATAAAAATTTAAGCATGATATTAATTTAATATATACATAGCTTTTGGAACGTTGGCAATAGAAATTATTCTCTCCTTTTTTCAATTATTTTAATATTGTGAGGTAACAGTACCGTACCGAAACCGAATACCGAAATAAATCGGACCCGGTACAGAACCATATACCGAAAAACACGTTTTGGTACATACCAAAACTGGAACCAAAATATTATTCCCTGTTTATAATTACATATATAGTACTGCCTTGATTTGCCTAAAGTTGTTGTTAAAATTATTTGTAATATTGTTATTAGTATTTAATATAATAATATATAGTAATATTATATTAGTATTTAATATATTGTATATTTACACATTTTTTTTTTTTTTTTGATATGTACTTCTGCTGATGTATGTTGCCACCCTTCTCACATATCTTGTTGATATGACCTAATAATAAAAAAACGAAAACGCTATCACCTCTAAATACCCAAAATTATTAATAAAACTAAGTTTTTAACATGGAATAAAACATTTACACTATGTTTGAAGAGTATAACAATAGTTTATTTCAACAAATTTATATAACAAGATATTATTTTTTTTTTCAAGAATTTTAATATTGTGGCCGATACCGAAACCGCCACAAAAAAATTTTTCTGATAAAAATTCTTAAAAAAAGAAGAAAATAATTATAATTGCCATCGTTCCGAAGACTATATATCTATGTGTATATATAAATGCGCAAGTGCAAAAAATTCACGCACTCTTTAACCCCCTTGTGTTTAGAATATTCGCAAACATTTTTTTTTTCGCCTGAAAACGCGTATCTGGAAGTGCGAGAGTAACTTTTGACTATTCAAATAGTTCTGGGAAGTGTGCTGAATTTTATAACCATATATGGTATCAGCTGTTTTTTGTTTTCCTATGCAAAAGATGTTCAAGTGAATTTGCTGTAAAATGGTTGCGAGTTATTAAAAAGTTTCTCATGAAGTACTTAGAGGCCCTATACCGTGAGTTTAATTTGTCTAAGTCATCAATAGACGAAGAACTTCTTTTTCAGACAGAAATACTGACGGCCGGACGGAAATGGTTTTATCTATTCGCCATTCTGCTCTTATAACGAATTTGAATACTATGGCTCAACAAACCTAATATAAAAACATATTCAACTTGAAAATCGGAGACAGTTTTCAATTTAATTTTACTTGTTAATCATTTTATGTGTTCCAAATTTTTAAACATAAACACTTTTGAAATCGTAGTAGTTTTTTTTGCACACTGTATAAAAAATAGTTGTAACCAAGTATGTTTGCTAAGCTGTCCAATTTGTGTTACATAGCGAAGGAAGCATCGGAGACCCGTTAATATATTCGAGATAAGCGTGATCGTGTCTGTCTGAGAAAAAAGCCACATAATGTGGTCTCGCTCAATAGCTTTTATTAGAATTGAGAATACCATATTATTCATTTGTATCCATTTCTCTAAAAATTTATCTATTTCTGTAAAAATCAACAATTTTCTGCTTCGTATTATGTACAACCAATGCAAAGTCAGGTGTTAATGGATGCGAGATGCGCAATTCGTTTGGTGGAAACCCTCGGGATGCATGCGGATGCGGAATGCGAAATGTGGAATACTTTTTAATGGAAACGCCACATAAAGCTGCTACTAAAATTAAAAAGCGGAAAATGTACTAAATTTGACCTTTTATTTGATTTTTATTTAATTAATTTGTCAAAAAGATATGTGAAAAAAAAAAACTAGAAATAACGCTACCTTCGGTGGTAGTGAAGTTTTAATACCATTCATATGAAGTTTCAAGCTGTGGACTTGCCATGTGTAAAAAAATATTTGTAAAATCTGACATCCTAAACGTGGGATCAACGTTTGTTGGAGCTTACCCTTCAAAGTGCGCGTGACACACACCTTGATAATTATGCCAAGCGTCCGTCCATATGAAGCCATCATGTCAAATGTGAAGTTTATTTAGCCTGACATGATAAAGTTTTTCATGAAAAATCACAAAAGTGAGGGGTGGGTTTGTATGGGCGCTACCCCCTAAAGAGGAAATCACAGCTTTTTGTTCTATATATTATCCGTTCGTTCATAAGAAGTCACTATAATCAATTTTGAGTTGACATTAACTGTAATATTAAAGAATTTCATACAAAGAATTTGCCAAAACTGGGCGATAAGTTTGTATGGGGACTACCTCTATAAGGGTCACGCCCCTTGAAATTTATGTGAAGCGTCTGTACATAAGAATCAGTCATGGCAATTTTCAAGCCGACATTGAGTGCAACAAGAAAGTTTTCCATATAAAAAACAAAAATGGGCGGGTGGTTTATATGGGGCTACCCCAAATGTGGAGGAATTTGATATATATGTGAAGAGTCCTTTCATAAGAACTTATCATGTCAATTTTTAAGGTGATATTGACAAGCTCTCATACCATTCACACACACGGGTGGGGGGTTATACATAAGGGCCAACCCCCACCTCCCCCCCAAGTTGGCGTTACACGCCCACTGGTAGATGTGTATGCAGCGATTAATGTATATGTGAAGCGTTCGTTCTCTGGAAGCTACCATATCAATTATTACGTTGATAAAGCTGTGACACTCCCGATAGTGTGAAATGGTATTATCAGTTTGTCTGAAAGTTTGTAACGGATTAAAAGAGGCATCGTGGACCCCATAAAGTTTATATTTTCTTGATGAGCTTGACGAGACGAGTCGATCTAGCTACATATGTCCGTCTGTCTGTATTTATTGCGGTCAATATCACTTTAAATGTGGATGGTGGATTCTTATGAATGCCTTCTTCACATATGTATACATCAATGGGTTTGATCCCCCGCTTTTTGAGGTAGCATCCATACCTTTTTGAATGGAAAACGTTTTTATTGTAGTCAATATCGACATAAAATATGACATGACGGTTTCTTTGGTATGAATGCTTCAATTAAATATCTAGGGGCATGTCATGCCCACTTTTTTGGGGTAGCTCCCATAGAAACTTATCGCTTAATTTTGGAATTTTTATGAAACTTTCTTATTTCAACATAACATATTTCAACATAAAATGTAATATAGTGGAAACATATGGACGAACGCCTCACATAAAGGGAAGTAGATATAATTTCTCCATTTTAGGGGCAGCTGCCATACGAACCCACCACCCAATTTTGGGATTTTTCCGCTCCGCTAAGTTCACAGCTTGACACTTCATGTGAATGGTATTAAAACTTTTTCTTGTTTGATTTTGATTTGATTTAATTGTCAAAAAATATGTGAGAAAATAAACTTTGTACAAAATTTGATAAACGTAAAAAGTGTATTTGTTTATTTAGTATATTCAAAATGATGCACACGACTAGCATCAAAGTTTACATCAAAATTTCGATCTTTTTTGTAGCAGCTCTAAAATGTTTATTGGTACGAAATGAATTTGGAGGCGACTGTAAAGTTGTAGTTGCAAAAGCAAAATATGTGATGAGCATAATTATACATTTTTTTTCAGTGAAGAGAGAGCTTCATATATGGAAAACAGGTTTAAAAAATTGGAATGCAATCACATACCACTTTGAGATATTTGAAAATAATCTGCTAAATCATAAATTAACAAAACATGTAGAGACTTCATCGCCAGCGCCATAACTATCGTCGTCGTCATCATCATCATCATCATTATTATCGAATTCCCAAATAAATTAGTCAAAGGGACACACCATAAAGCATTTTGTGAACCCATAAATCGAAAAAAACACTGACATACAGTGGCCGCACATGCGCATTAACATATTAATGTCGTTTTGGCGCACTGATCTAGCCGCCTTCTGGTTTGGCGCTGATTTTATCTGCCCAAACTTTAATTCCATGGAAACCGAACAGCAGCTTGTAAACGAAAATTTATGCGACCTCAAGGAGCGCATGAGCTGAGGGAGCGTGCGACATTTGACCGGCGCGACACATAATTCATGCTCATGCCGTACCGGGTTGGGGCGAGCTGGGGCCAACCTTCTGAGACCTTTTTGCTCCATTACACCGATATATGTTGCTGCTGCGAATGATTGCTGAGTGTTGGCAACTGCGTACGAGTATCTCTCGATTTGGGTCAGAATTAATTGCTTTCAGAACATCATAAATCTACCGAACAGAAAACGCTAATCAAAACAAAACAACTTGCAACGTTGATATGCAAATTACTCGCATGCTTATTATTTATTGAAATTAAAATATATATTGTAGTTTAGTTATATTCTTCACACAATAGTTTTATAATTTAAATAGTATAATAGTTTAGTCACAATGTTTGCAATGCCTTAAAGTAAGAATCGGAGATATATTTTCGTGATCAGCATGACAAGCCGAGTCGATCTAGCCATGTCCTTCTTTTTGTAAGTCTGCCTGCCTGTCCGTGCGATTGTACTCGTTCTATTCTCTCAACCTTTTAAATGTTGGTTTGATAGTTGGTAAAGAAGCAATACAAGTATCGAAATGACTGCGATTTAACAAATGGAGGTAGAGCTCCCATTCACCTAAAATTTAATAGCACTTAAAATTCACAAATACTCATAGTTACATATTCTTGTGTGCATCCACTTTATGAAAAATTGTTTGCCGCAAGGATCATGTCGATAAGGAAAATTGTAGCATTTGGAGTGAAGAAAATCTAGCAACATCGCTGCATCCACAAAAAGTCACTGTTTGGAATCATTGGTCATTACTTCTTTAAAAATGAGACCGGCGAGGACGTTAACGGCAACGAGGAGCGTTATAGAGCCATGTTTAGCGATTATTTTGTGCCCCAATGGAATGGGATGATTACACAGGGAATGGGATGATTACACAGCTGAGGGTCATTTCCGAAGTAATTTTCTACGTAGAATCCGAATCCGGGGTCAGAATTGGCCCATCACTTCACGATTTTGAGATATATGAGGTTATGTACCCGAAAAGGCGTTTTTTCCTAATTTTGAGGTTGTGCACAGGGTGCAAACAAATTTTGTGGTCTGTCTCTTCAATTACATAATTTACCCACTAACTCTTACCCTTTATTATAAGAGTATTTGTAGGGCTGTGTTATTGAATATATGGTTTCCAATAGGACGGCGCCACATCCCGTACATCGCGTCGAACAATCGATTTACTAAACGAAACATTTGGTGTACGCGTTATTTCTCGAATTGGACCAGTCTAATGGTCACTGTGATCGTGCAATTTAACGTCATTGGATTATTTCATCTGGGGTTACATAAAATCATTGGCTTATGCAAACAAACCAGTAACTTGGAGGACAACATTGTGTAAACCATTACCGAGATGCGGCCAATATTGCTGAAAAAAAGGGGAAAATTGAACGTCCAGAATGTGCCACATACGAGCCAGCCCATATGCCCGAGAACGTGTTTAAGCACTAATGGCAGAAAGTTACGATATCTTTCTTATAAAGCCAATTTCCGGTTTGAAATTATGTAATTTCAGTATTTTATTTCAATTCAAAGTTCTACACCTAAAAAAAAAATCCCTTTATATACACAGACAAACATTTTAAATCTAAGCTTCCATTCAAAACTTTAAAACTGAAGTAAACCGAAGCTAATGTTTTTTTTATTTTTGTTTTAAATAGTTTCAATCGAAATTCTGCTGGGCAAAAAAAGCAATTTTTTCGCCGATAAAAATCAATCAGACAATAATTTTATACCCAATATGTGATTAGTAGTTTTTTAATGGAATATATTTCTATTTGGCATTCATGCAATCTGTCGCTAATAATCTAAAAATAGCACAAATTACAAGGTGCAAATTTTGCCTATACTGGCGTAAAGCTTTTCCTCAATGCTTTTATTTTGTTTGGCGGCACATGCGAAATGCGATTTACCGTTGTCGCCCTTGGACCCGCACCGCGTGAACCCGAATATTAAAAATTGTAATTGAATTTCTTGTAAACAGTTGTTTTTGTTCGCAAAGATGTTGCCGAAACATGCAAAATTCGAGTTCGACAAGCGCAGAGGAACATTTTCAACCGCCTTTGCGCTGAAATTTTGAAAGTATGAACAAAGTAATTAAAACTTAAATAATGATTTCTTTCATTTATTTTCCTTGTTCCACAGTCGAAAGACGGCTGACTTTTATTGCAGTTATTTATGCTGTTGCGGGGACCAGGGTTGAAATGATTAGCATGAGGCGTAGCAATTTTTAATTACACTAACATTTGACGACGCCATGAGTCAGAAAGATGAATTGCCTATCTTTAGATCAGCGTACAAAACTCATTTAATAACCGCGATTTAACTTTTATTTTGTAAAGTTTGTTTAATTTAAGTTGGAGTCAAAAAATTGCATAGATTGAAGACTGTACTCCATTACCAGCTCTTTTCGCAATGGTACCTTTGGAATCATTTCAGTTTATAGAAAATTCAAACAAATCTATATTTTCTAAAAGGTAAGAGACTATTTTGTACTTGAAATGAGAAATTCTACAATTCTACCAAACTTAGACCAACGTATTGGTGTTGGTAGCACTGCTCATTCCATTTTATCATTTGTCAACTTAACCACCTTAACCACAGCAATTTGTTAGATGCATGTGAAGAGTATTGAAGCTTTGGTTCCACCGAAGTTAATGTACTCTCTTGTTTGAACACAATTGGTTCGGTCTAAAACATTTTTCGATTTTCATACAAAGTTAAATTCAAAAGAATGTTTCATTCTATGATTTTTTGAATTTGACTATATGGAGTTGTCTATATCACATGCATAAAAATAACTCTAGTTATTCATAGTGTTACTAGCATTATAATTTCGAATGGCGCATGTCACTTTTTGAAATTTGAAATGCCGAATTTTTGTAACCATAGGCTGATCAAATAAACAGGAAAGACCGTTACAGTCGAGTTATGTCGAATTCCAGATACCCTGTACCTTCATATATGAACCGTATATTATATTCTTTAGTGGTCCGATCTGAACATATGCGGAATATTTCAATAAGAAATTATGAAAAATTATTAAAAAAAAAAAAAAAAAAAAATACAATTTGGAAAAAAACAAAATTTACAAAAACGCCCAAAAATTAGCCATATTTAGAATTTCTAGCTTCATTAAGAGCAATAACCAAAAAATTTCACACTGAAAAGTTTGTATGGTGGCTACACCTTAAAGTGGGGTTGGCATGTTCATTTAATACTAGCTGAACAGGAAAAAGGTAAATATAGATAGTCTCTACCTCCTATAATCTCAGAAATCTCGGATCTGTTCGGTCAAACAGATAGAAGGACGGAAAGACGGACATGTCTATATCGACTTGTCTTCCGATGCTGATCAAGAATGTATATACTTCATAGGATCTTCCAAGACCATTTCTGCCTATTGCATACATTTGCACAAACTTAATGTACTCATTTACCATATTAAAATTATCCACGAACGTTGGAAGCTGTGGCCAACACACAAACCCACTTTTTAATTTTTGAATGAAACAATAATTATTTTTACTAATCAACTTGAAAATATTCTTTATTTACTGGTTTTGTTTATTGTTTTCCTTGTTCAAAATGATGGCGAACGAAGAATCAACAATTGTTTTATTAATTATATCATGTACCCAAAGGATCAAGGGTATATTAAGTTTTTGTGAATATATATAACAGGCACAAGGAGGCGTAGTAGACCTCATAAAGTATAAATATTATTGATCAGCCACGGAAACTGAGCCGTTTTAGATGCCCGTTTGTCTGTCCTGCACAATTAGATTTTCCATACGCAGATCAAGTATATACACAATTTTCAAAAGTATGTTTTCCGTTTTTTTATTTTTCTTTTAAACTAATTTATTTATTTTTAATATAATATAATAATTTCTTGTTCTTAGATTTTTTGATTCAATGCTTCAAAGTCTAAATAGTTTACAGTTACAGTTTACAAAGGTACACGGTATTTTGTAGTCGTGAATTCACGACTTCTCCATTCTAACTTGTTTTTAATAGATACTAGAGTGTTCTCAGTGGTCGAAATTTACCTTCTTTCTTTAAAGTACATCATAATAAAAATATCCATACTACAGGATTGTCCCGAAAATGCTTTCGCCTCTAAATCAAAGCTGTACAGCGTCCCCATGGGGACGAACTCCTTCCAGTTTTCACACACATACGAATGAACGAATGCTGAAGTCGTCTGCTTGATGGTAAAGAGAAAAAAATATGTGAATTAGTTTCGTTGCATTAGTGTTGTATTTTGGCACACTGTACAAATTAGGACTCTGAAATTATTCACACTTTGGGTGCTCTCCTTTTGGGACAGTTCTGCTCTAAGGGCCGCAGAGAGATAGAGAGAGAAATAGAGAGAAATAGAGAGAGAGAGAGCGACAAAAAGTGATCAAAATATTTGCAATAATTAATGAGTAGTTATGCAATTAATTAATGGACAGTTATAAAAGAGTTTTGTTGGTGTATCAATTATGTCTCTTGTTTGTTTTAAATATTTATTTGATTACCAACTAAAATACTATCAAACACACACTCATGCTCGCTAACATGTTTGCAAGGGCGTCCACAACAGTTTCGAGCATAACGTCGAGCTGCTCGATCTACATGCTCTACAATGTGAATCGGCTTTTACAGTTCTTTCAATTGAAACCAAAGGAACCGAAAGAAACAAAAAATGTAGCAGCTATAGCAAGTCGAGAAAGCCGAGGGAAAGGGAGAGAGAGAGAGAGAGAGAGAGAGAGAGAGAGAGAGAGAGAGAGAGAGAGAGACTTTGAAATTGGCCAAGTGCGTTACCTGGTTTTTACCTTCCTTAGACGCAAAACTTACATTCGTCCGTGCTCCTCTTAACAATCATCCGAAATAAGAATAAAGCGAATATGTTGTGTTTAAGAGGGTTAAAAAGGGTGTGAATGATTGGCGCTTTCCTATTTATATGTATATATATATATATATATGTTATTTTACAATTTAAAATACATAAACCTTTGTTTACGAACTCTGCTATATAATTTTCAGCTGATGTCCGCTTCTGATATCACAAACAACTGTGAATGAAGTAGTCAAGTAGTTAAGTCTATACTATTGCATCCAACGGCCTCCATGAGGCCTGCCATTCTTAATAAGTATTCATATGATAGTTAATATTCAATAACTATGTTCGTTTAACTGTACATCTGTCTGTATGCCTTTCTCTTCATCTGTAGTAATGCATATCTCTCGGAGTTATTTCGACTCTCCTATACTCTCTAAAAACCAAAAAGATGAAATGAATGTGACAATAAAATGACCCACATAGGTTCACCTCGGACCACAATAGAATATAAACCACATAGAAGTTTTCAGTCTAGGGTAACCCGATATCGAACAGACTACGCTACGTTCTTTAATTTTTGAGCTATCAACATGAATTTAATAAGCACCCCATAAAAATCCATCGACCATATCGCTACTTTAGCATTAGAAGATATAACAGTAAAATTTTAGGTATTTATTTTGAACCTGCATTTATGCCGAAGTTAGCGTTGTCTATTGTTTTATTTCTATTTTATTTTTGAAGCTTTAGTCCAAATAGGGATCCTCTACAGACGAATTATTCATTGTTAAAGCTAAAAAACTTGGAATGGATTCTTATAAAATGGAAATTTATAAAATTGAATGAAAGAAAAATGTTTATGCAGATCATTCTAACGTTAATAGTATTACGCCTCGGCTCTACTGAATTTTAATTTTCTTTTACATTAAAACTGTCTATTTGCAAAACCATTTAATTCAAGTCACCTACAAGACTTTCCTTTGCCAAATGTTTACTGTAAATATAAGGATAATGCGATTTAATCCTTTTCCCGCTAAATGGATTAAATCGTGAAGATATCCCTGTCTGAGTGCGAATTTCCGCCTCTTCTGACTTTTGTTTTTATGAGTAATTTGCGAAGATCTCTTTGTAGGTGGAATAATTGTAAACATTGAGGAAGAGCCCATTACTGTCATCCTCCGACGAAAGGACAATTCGCAAACGATCGACCTATGGAGAGAGTTAGTGTGAAAGAGAGATTAACATCGGAGGAAAGAAACGATTTATTTTCGCGAGATGTCGAGACTATGGTGTTTTGTTTTTATAAATTCGTAACTCCTTCTTTCGCTCGAGCCATGACGGAGCATGCTAAAAGGATAATTTCACTAGCAATATCAGGTAGGTAGGCAGCGAATATGCTAAATGAAAACAATATCACGCCCTATCGTAGAAATTGCGAATTTGCGCCGCTCAGGAAGTAGTTGCAGTTTCTGGACAATTGTTTTGACAAAGGCGGGTTTTATTTTGGCTATTTAAAGGATTAAGCTAAAGGATTGACTTATCGTCCTTGACGTCTCTTCTTTGTGCAGTGACGACAATATTGACGATTCGCATTCGCACTTTCTTTCCTCGAATTCGATTTATTATCCTTGGCGAGACCTCATCGTCGTTTTGAATATTTGCTGAAAGCAATGTGCAAGGGTTTTATGGCTGCTAAGCGAAAGGATATTTGCGAATGAGTTAAGCGAGACCTTAAAGTGGCAACAATCGAGTGTATTTTTTACGAAAATATTTCAATTGTTTTACAATAAAATTTTTCATTTTCCAAAGAAGAGAAACGGTAATCTAACGTAACTCTTTCATCATTTACGCGTAAAAACTGTTTCTGAATTTTAGAAAAAGGATTTTATGGCAGAGCGACGAAATAAATAAACGAGACCTTTTTTTGGAACGTTGAATATGGGATCTTTAATGTAGTTACGAATAGTTCTTCGAATTTAGCAAATGTTTATATTCTTAGTACGAAAAGATAGACTAGAATATGTATTAATTTTGTTACGTTAACTAAGATTGAAATAAAGATTTTGTACTCTTTTGTTTTCAGTCTACTCTTGATGACTGAAAATTCACGACTGTACCAAATTCATCAAATTCATTCACCAAAATGTTAATACTCTCTACCCATGGGGTAAAAGAATACACAACGTGTGTTCCAAAGTCAACAGGACTTTTCAAATAGGGCATTTTCTGGAGGCACTACCTAAAATGGTCACTATTTATATTGTAAGCGTAGGCAACCCTAAGTGTTGGCAGGTGCCAGCCGATATTTCCACTGGAAAATTTGACATTTTTACTCATAACCTTATTCAGGACGTTTTGTCAGTTGAGCATGATTTGTGTTGTTGGATATACAATTACCTATTCAAAATTTTAGTGCGCGAAATAACGAAGTTTTTACTGATAAATCCGATCGAGTCGTGTAATTTACCATTAAAAAGGTTTTAAATCGTACATTCAGAAAATGTTAAAACCGAAATGTTTCTCGCCTTTGGTTCCGGTTTTGGTACAAACTGAAACGTGTGTTTCGGTATAGGGCTCTGTAGTAGTTCCAATTTATTTCGTATTCGGGACGGTTATTGGGTTTTAGTTTCGGTAGACGGGTACGATACCGGTCCCAGTCAATATTAGAAAAAAAAAAAATTATTACTATTACCAACGTTCCGAAGACCATATATCAAAATAATAACATGTTATTTAAATTTTTCAAAATAAATAATTCTTTATTCAAGATTAAGTAAATACAAACATATTTATACTTTTTTATTCTTCACACTTAGTTTGAATTGTACTTTAATTTTGTCGGAGATCTCATAAGGTAAGTATACATTGATCAGCTCGAAGAGATGAATCGAACTAGCCATGTCCGCTGTCTAGCCCCTAAGTTTTTATTTAAGATTTAGATCTGAAATCGGATATGAATACATCCTACGTTATTAGGGCTAATATATATATATATATATATATATATATATATATATATATATATATATATATATATATATCTCATGCGTTCGACGCCCACTTTTAAGGATAGCCACCATACCTCCACTTTTCGAAGTTTGTATGAAATGTTTTTGGGTCCAGGTGACTCCAAAGCGGATTTGTAATAAAGTTGACGCTTGAAAACAAACGCTCTACGCTTACTTGCGTAGCGAGTGTAACTTTTGACAATTTCTTACCATTTATATATGGTATCTCTGCTCGTTGTTGATTTCCTTTCAACATTATGCATAAGCACACTATTCATAAGCAATTATTGCTGTGAACTAGTTGGCAGCAGTATTGGATTTAAAGTTACAGCGCAGAAAAATCAAAAAAAGGCACTGACTTATCAAACTCCCTTCGCAGTTCGTTTGCTTGAATCCCTTCGAAAACTTAACTTTTTTTATACATTTTAGTAAATACGATGTAGTGGTTATTTTTTGAGAAGATAATTTCAATTAAGTAGAGTAACGAAGTGGATACCATAGAAAAAAGCTGTATATTATAGCTTACAAAATTTAGAAACATGACGAGCGAACAATTACATATTAGAATCAATTCCAAAAATAAAAATGAAAAACAAAAAGCTTTCTTCGCAAAATTGATATCAGAAGTTTAGTGAGTCACAAGTAGCTGTTCGTCACTTGGTTTTTACCTCGTCAAGATTTATTTTTATTTGATCAAAATGTATCTACTAAAATTCAAAAGTAAATTTCTTGATTAAGTCAAGTTATGGCATAATATACGATATTATGATATTTTATTTAAAATAATTGCAGATAAAAAGTATGTAAAAATACGTAGTTAGGATAATTTCAGGAACACTTTCTGGCTAATAACGAGTATTGCCTAAAAAATGTATCTCAATAGTTGCTATGCTCGAAATCATAGTAGCTGTGCAGAACAGATAATGCCGGATCGTCATGTGACAAATTACGAGATTAAGGGAACTTATTGCATTATCTCACATAATTCGACAAAATCTCCAAAAGGTGTTCGTTGCAATTGGTGCGAACAAATGCCCAATGGATACTAAGGTGGTTCTTAAAAAGACGTGTATAAGATTCTGAAATAAGACGAATCAAGCATCTATGCTATGAGCCTAAACCTAATAACAGCAGTCGACTGTATGGGTGTTTCAAGGTGAAACCAAAAAATGTGGCAACAGTACCATTAAAGCAATGTATAACGGTCAATTCTGAATAGTGCACCACCATATGTTTGCGAAAAGGGTTCGGTGCGAACCAACCGCTGGATGGATAATTCTCCGCCATGATATTGCGAGCTCTCACACATCGGCTCAAACAAGTGACTTTTCGGCACTCAAATCATTGAATCCTTCTTGTTCCCGCATATCAAAGACAAATTGTGTGGACAACGATCTTTGTCGTCAGAAGAATCCGTTCATTTTGGAGGTATCTCAAGCAGAATCGAAAAAGTGCTTTGACAAGTGGTTCTATTCAATGATAAATTACTGTATTTCTTATTATATATTACAGTCATTGCATTGGAAAGGGACCTATATTCCCAACTTCTAAACAATAATTTCATGACATTTGGTATACTGGATGTCGGATGTCAGAATTTGGCACGAACAGAGCTTTCTTTTAAGAATATGGATTGGATAGGGGGTTGGGCATAGTTTTGTTAAGTACAAAAATAGAAATCATAGGTAATCAGTTAAATAAAATTACGAATTTCAAAAACACATCGAAGATCGTACGATTTGGTAAAGTTGAATTTCGTCCTATAATTTATTACTGAGTTTATGCGATACAGATAATTGTAATTTTCAACTCACAAATTTCTAACAAGAAGGAATCCAGCAGTCGGGTATACCCGCCTTCGAGATTGCCTGTACATTTTTCTGGCTCCTTATATGATCCATAGATTACATTGTTTAGTGATTAGTATGGCGGCTGCTCCTTATAGAAATCCGATTTGACCTATGAGGTACATCTTATTAGAATTTTCGTAATTATAATTTACGTAATTTGTAGCTTAAGTAACAACAAACCCTTAATTTTAAGTTTTTGCATCACAATTTTTGTTTCTATTTTTAACTAGATGGCCTTCGCAACGTTGTAAGAGCACACTTCCACAAAATGACGAGCAGACAAATGATCACAGTCAAAGGATGAAAACATTTTTTTATATAAGTTAAAATTTGAAAGTCTGCATAGGTCTACATTAGCAAGGGCGCAGGATATTTCGAAGTCGTGAAAACACGGCTGCTCCACTGTTACTTGTTACTGATATACATATTAATTATAATTTTTCATCAGTTTAAATAAACTTTGTCCCATATGTCCAAATTGCACCACTAAATGTAATCTATGGATCATATATGGAGCCTTAAATAAGATACAGGATGTACTTAGAAGTAGAAGTATTGTAAAGAATTTAACAACCGAACCTAGTTAGATTTGATGCAGAGTATCAAAGAGTTTTTTTTTTCACTTTCTGGGTTCTCTTTGACATCATTAAAAACTTTCCGAAAAACTGGAGACAGTTTGTCACACCCTGTTGCAAGGGCTACAAAAGTTTTTGACATAATATATAATTAATTTTGAAAACGGATCCTCAAATTCGAACTCCTATATGCGTTCAAACTGCAAATGTCAGCGCAACGATAATGAAAATGAAAAATGACCAATCAATGCCAGAATCAATAGAACGGATGCACAGCAAACAAATGCCGGATGAAAATGGTTCGATCGCAGAATACGCGGTGACGCAACTCTGTACACCAAAATGTGATGGTTTTTGTTTCGAAAAGAGTAATTTTTACACGAAAAACAAAGAAGGGGAGATTTACTATTAGAAATTGTATAAAATTCAGCAGCTGCACGGATTTATACGGAATTTTGTGAAAAATTTAGTCGGTGGTGGATGTGGACGATTGACATGAAAACGTGTTTAAAGGAGACATTCATATGAGCTAATGAATTGAAATATTTGCAGCGATATAATGTCAGTTGAGAGGATAAAGTATTGTGATCCAATTAAGTCTATATCGAATAAATAATAAATGTTGCAATTTTTCAATAAATTAAGTATTTCATTTATTTAACTTTCTTAAATTAGAAGTTTTAAATATATACATATATTCAATAAATTAGTAATTATATCTATATTTATTTTTTATGCTACAACTAAGAATATACAACAACAAAGAAAAAATATTTGTACAATGATTTTCATCGATAATTGAACGCTTAGCAAATGCGCTCGGGGTGCGACTCCCAATGCTCATAATAATCACACATACGCACCCCGGGCACCGATGGCCAGCCATCGTTTGTTTGCCTTTTTGTTTGCTTACATCTATCGGCAAGGATCCCCTTTCAGTCGAGCCGGTCGAGAAATGTGTGCACACGCATATAATTTATTGGTTTTGCACACGGCGTATTACAGAACGAAAAAACAAAAACCGAGCCAGAAAACGAGATCCTTATGTGTTCTTCTAGCGCTTCTTCGTCTTATTTTGCACATTCCGCTTGCAGCGCAGGACTACCAGAGCCCAAAAAGAACACCGTTGAGAATGTTTTGGTTTGTGCTATGCTTCAGCACGGCAGGCGAGCGAACCAGCGCAGCGCAGCGCGACTCACCTCAACTTGAGTTGATTCGTAGTTAAGTCGATTCGAGTCGAGCTACTTTGCCTAGTACTGAAGTCGAAAGTCCTATCTTCTCAGTTGTCCATTTGCGTGTCACCATCAAATGGTTGAAAAATTCACTTTCGCATTGCAGCAATTTGGTTTGTTCCGGTTTTGTGTTTTTTTTTGTTTGTTTTTGGCATGGTTTTTAGGTCAGACAGTAGGGTATGGCTTTGGAGACCGCTGGCAGCGAGGACGGCGTTTGCAGTTGTTGCTGCTGCTGCTGCTGCTGCTGCTGTTGAAAGCACTGTAGAGATTGCGGCTGGGTTTGTTGGTGATGATATTGGTATGCATAGGGAGACAGCTGCGGGTGAATCTGCTGCTGTTGCTGATGATGTGCTTGCGGTTGCTGCACCGCAGTAGCTGCCTCGCACTGTTGGCCAAAATGCTGATGTTGCACAGTTTGTTGGTAGTCGTAACTCTGATAAGCTGGATATCCATTGGTGATATTCATCTCATATGGATGTGACATGAATGGCATGGATACTGCATCCACTGTATGTGTGCCCTTGTAGACCGCTGTAGAGTTCATGCCATATTCCGACAATGGATCAAGCGAACGATCCTTCTTGGATTTCATGCGACGGTTCTGAAACCAGATCTTAATTTGTCGTTCGGTCAGACCAAGTGCATTGGCGATGTCATTACGACGGCGACGTGTAATGTAGCGATTTAGGCGAAACTCCTTCTCGAGTTCGAGTGTCTGGGAGCGGGAGTACGTTTGACGTGTGCGTTTCGAATCTTTGCAATCTGTAGATAGAAAAAAAATGTAAGAGTTAGTTTACATCGAAAAATATAGGCAGATACGTATAGAAATGGAGTGAAGGAAGATTGAATTGAAATGAAAAAAGAAAACAAAAATGTCTTTAACTATGTTTACCTGATGCAAGACTCTCTTCAACGTTCGACCAATTGAATTCGGCGGCTGTCAAAATCTGATGATTGATTTCATTCTGCGTAGACTGTTGATTGACAGGCTTTTCGCTCGGCGACAGGGGTGGCGTGCTGATGCCATCGACCAGCGAGATAGGCGAGCAGGCAGCGACTGCAGTATTCGCTGCAGTTAATGGTGCTGGTGGTGGTGTCGATGCTGAATAATCGCCATGTTTGTTTGAGATCTTCGAGGATTGTGGCGAATATACATCCAGGTAGTCCACGTCGCTTCGGTTCGGTGACATATGTGTTTGCTGTGTGGATGGTGTGGGTATGCCACTGGAGTTACTCAGATAATCCTGTTCGAATGTGGGTGGCGTATTTGGTGCAGGCGTTGTAATGTGGCTACTGATAAGTTCGGTGACGGCGGCGGGCTTGTTGGTTTTTGTCTTTTTAACGGGCTCAAAAGTCGTATAAAAGTAATCGGGTGTATATTTCAGTTTCTTGACAGGATTCATGAGCAAAGCGCGCAGCGTACTCGGACGTTCCTCCAACTCTGCAACGATGGCGGTTGAGTTTTTGGTATTCGTGGCAATGGTGGGTTCCACCAGTGTCTCCTCAGCTTTACGTTTCAGTGACTTTGGCTTTGTGGTTGGTTCTGCCGGCAATGGCTTTGTTGGCATTATATTAGCCGTATTAGTTGGATATGGGAGCACTGGTGGTTGGTAGGTGGGATGCTCGTAGGTGTAGTTCTCACTGAACATGTTCAAGCAGTTGTCCAACGAAGCTGTCGAACTGTTGCTATACTGTGTATAGCTGGGTTGGTATGTCGCCGGGTTCCAAGTGCTTGGCTGATGTTGGTAATAGCTACTCACATTGCTGTTGTCATAGTATGTAGGATAGCTGGGATACATATTCGTGCTGCTGTTAGAGCTGCTATTGCTATGATAGTCAGTGTAGTAGTTTGTGGCGGCCATTATGAGTTACTAAATAAATTAAGTTGAACTAAAATACGTGTTTCTTTATATGTTTCTACTACGCGTCTGAACTATGCGATGCGTGATGCGCGATGTGCACTCAACGATGCTACGTTTGCGAATGAGCTGCTCTGCGTACTGATCCTGCCTAAAATAGCCAAACTCCGAAGCGTCCTGCTGCACTGTGCTAATGCTTTGGCACACGACCTTTCACCGCTCAGCGCTGAGCATCCGTGCGTGATGCTGTTTTTGTTGTTGCAGTATGCTCAGTTTTGCTCGTCATAGCACATAAATATTCCTTCGCATGACACTTTGACACATGCTGCGCGCAAACATTCCCCTCGTCCATACGCAGAAATCACGCCAGCGAGCGAGTGAGTGAGCAAACGGACTAAGAGAGTGCAGGTCCTTGCAAAATTTATTGCTCTATAACTGAAAACCGACAGACGACCGAATTGGCAGAGTGGAGGGGAAGCAGAGGTTGAGTCGATATGAGAAGCTTGCTCTCTTTCATTTTATCCGTAAATAGTTATCCATAGTATAGAATCGTTGCCGTGCATACCTGCTGTGATCTTTATTACCTACAACTTCGTAACCATTGCGCCCATTATCATCGCGAAATATTTCAAACTTCTTCAATGTTATCCGGCCGTGTAGTTCCCCTTCGGTTCAAGGTGACTGTGTACGGCGCGCGTGCTTGACTGACCTTGCTGCACTGGTAATTAAGACGGAGCTCAAGACAGAGACAGCGACTGATCCGAACTTAGTCTATACTTGCACATTCGCCTCTAATTGCTATAATCATAAAGACATAAAAAGTCTGCTAAGCGAAACGAAGTTGTTGCAATCCATGGCAACAAAGGATAGCATTTCTCGTTATTGTTGACAAATTCGTAAAAATTTCTCCAGGCATGCGAAAGAACGAACATAGTAATAGACGAATGGATTTTTTTCCTTTCGCACTTTTGTAGATGTGAATAATTTAAGGCATCTGATGCGCAATACCTTATAAGTATATAGATAGTATATAGCTAGATACAGTAGTTAAACGGACGGACTAATGGACATAGAGAAAGCTGTCGATGCATATTCTTGGAAGGCGAGGGATGCGCGTGCGTAAATTGCCGCATTTCATATATTGTACAAAGTACACACAAAAGAGCAAAGGCTAAAAAAATAAATCTGGTCAATGGCTACAAGTCTGTTAGATGCGAGTCCGAAGTGGGATCAGAATCAGTGTAATAAAAGTTCCAAATAAACATTTTTAATAACAAACTTCCGGTTGTACATGCATAAGCTGTTTGATTTACCTCTTTCCGCTCGACTGTCCGTCAGTCTGTCCAGCGGGCAGTCTGTTTGCATCAATGACCAGAGGTAAACCAAATTCCTAAAAGTTTCTGTTCTATAATAATCCTAGTGCATATTTGCATAGCTAGCCACTGTCGTTATTGTTGACGGCATTTGTGATTGACATTCGCGCCTTGTAAGCTGATAAAGCCAATAACCAAATAAAAAACTACATAAAAATCTAAGTTGTCTTTGACTTTATCAGCCGCTTATGCCAAACCGATATCAATATCGGTTGCCACCCCCGAGTAACAACCCCAACCCTTGTTATTGCATTCGCACCAAATCAATTGAGCGTTGTGCAGTAAGTGATTCCATCTATCTTTTTATCCGTCCGACCGTCAGTCCGTCCGTCCGCCAGTCCGTCCGATTGTCAGCGGCATATGTGCAGCAGCGATACATTTGCCAAATTCGAGCAATTGTTCTGCCATATATCGCTTGCGCGCGAAATTTATGGCCTTTATTTCAGTTTGACACTTTTTGGCACAGTGACACAAATACTGAAACCAATTCGTGGCCTCCCCATGTGCAATAACTATAAATGTTCGATACACTTTAGATTAGATTTAGCCAGTTAATGTTGTCTTTGTACCACGGTGTTTGTGCTGCATGTAGTACGTGCCAGCCATGTGGGCACAGCACCACAGAACTAACAGATTTTCCCTCAAAATTGTAATGGATTTGGATCAATTTGAACCCCTTTCTAGTTACAATGTTTGCTTTTGTTTTTTGATTAATTAATGAAAAAGTTTTGAGTAAATTGAGTGGTGATACTGATGTCTATGTACTTTTATTTCTATTTGTGAAAATTTAGAACATTATACCAGTCTTCAAAATAATTGTCAATATAAGTACTACCGTAATTTACATTTGGACAGCAACATTTATCCAGATCGAGCCACTATATCATATAGATTCTATAAGTATCATTATCTAAAATATTTAAACAAAAATTTTACCTTTACGTATAAGTAAACATTTAAAGCTACGGGCATATTAATCTTTAGATATTTCTTATCTTTTCTATGCCATTTATTAAAGGAGACATCGTGGACTTTATAAAATATATAAAGTTCCTGATCAGATCGTCAAAATGGTTCAATCTAGCTATATCCGCATGTTCGTCTGTCCGTCTCTCTGTCCATTTGCCTGGCCGTCTGCCTAGATGCTCTTGCGCATCTCTTGGTATACATTTTGAATTTCATATCTAGCTAAATCCGGTATGGCAGTTTATTTCGGTCGTAACCTTATAGAGCATTCATGTCAACATGTCACGCGCCTTTTTATGGTTGGACCCCATACAAATCCACCACCAATTGGGCTTTTATGTGAAAAACTTACTAATTACATTAAATATCTGCTTGAAATTAGATATTGTGGTTTCCCAAGAACGAATGCTTTACATATTTATAGACAGAGAAAAAAATGTTAAATATCAAATTGATATTGACTCCACAGCTGATTTAAATCTTAAAACGAAACTGATTTATTTTTAACAGAATCTATCTGAAAAACAGTTGCATGAGCACCCCTATTGTATTTGTAAATAATACTTGAAAGCATAAACCACTTCATATCATTGTAGCTTAAAGGAAAAACTTTATCTATAATAAAGAATCTGTAAATAATTTAACGTTCTGTGTAGAGTTTATACGTTATAGAGGTTCGATCGAAACCATAATTGGATATTTTATTTATGTTGGCAATATTAAAAGCAAAGTTTAGTTTGGATCGTAAATGAATTCAGACCATAGATCTGGGGCTTATGCTGTAGGAGTCCAATGGGTTTCAATGTTGTATATTTTACAGCTGTTGATCTCAGTATCAGTAACATCGACATATATTGTAAATAAGGCGTACCTGGATAATAGGTTCCTACGTGGCCCAACATTATATACATATTATATATGAATAATAAATGTTAGATAATTTATGGAGGTTTTAAAAGTGAAAAACCCCGAAGGTAGGTGGTAGGTGTCTATGATGCTATGCTTTAAAAAATGTATACAAATATATCAAATATCTTAATTTCTTTGAAAAGATAGTATCTCTAATAATGTGAAAGTTATAAACCATTTTATGAATGAATAAAACCATTTGGAAAAAAAATATCATTTACAGCTTTTTTCTAACGCGGTACTAACAAACAACAATATTTTTTAGCTATGAATTCTTTATAAAATATATAAGAAAATAACTAAAGATAAACGACGCTCGACATTGATTCTCAAATTGAGTTGTTAAACCCACATGCGAGCATGCGACCACAGGCAGCTACGGCTCGGATAGCGAGTGCCAAATTTTATTGCTAAATTAATAAATTACCTTGACATTGAATCGGGACCAACCCATATTGTCGTCCTCCAGCGGCGCTTCCTTGTTGGTTAGTTCGCCTATGCACGTGTGAGTGTGTGTGTCTGTGTGAGCATGTTCCTTTTCCGTTGCAATGTACTTTTATCACGGGCGATTGTTGCATTATCCTGCGGTGGAGTTGCAGATGCACGCTTCTACACTTTCGAGGGTAGAAACAAACACAATGCGCGATATGTAAGCTGATAGAGGCAATCGAGTGGACAAACAGACAGAGTCACAGACTGCGATACAGTGACAGACGTAAAGATGTATCTACTGAAATATACGGTCGGACGGACGAGGGGTATGCCAAACAAAGACGTTCATCGGTGTGAACAAACGGGGATGGGCACACGCCTGAAAGTAGGCGAATGTGTAAATTCGGAACAATTCTCGACACAAAATTCATTAACACTGACGTGCAGGCTAGCATTGATCTACATCATGTATCTCAAGTTATACTGGTTTTATCAGTGATTAATTCAACCGCACCGCATTGTAATCATATTTAATTTGGAATAAATAATAATAATACACATTTTTTGAAATGAAGAAAACTTGGACATGCAACTTTCAAAATATCTCATGAAAATATTACTTTGGGGTCAAACGGGACGCAAGAAAGTTGACAGCTACATTTTCAGTGTTAACCAGTGGTAGCAGAATCGCATTTATAACACTAGTCTAAAATGGATAAAACCGCTAAGATTTGTGCTATATTAGAAAATTTATGCAGATAATAAAAAAATTCAAATAAACAAAAGGCTGAAGAGAAAATGCAAAAAAGTCGTGTACATAGCGTTTGGTGTCGGAAATGGTTGCTGCGACCACCAAGTGCAGAGAAAGAAGTTAAACAGCTGATGTTTACTTTTTGCGTGTTTAAAAATACTGATCACTGCTTTTTGCAACACTTCAGAATACTGTTTACAAAATGATACGAAAATCTTACACGAAATAGAAACGGTGCTATTTCCGACATTGTTGACGAGATATATCTTTTCATGGTCGCAGGAGTTCGCGCGACTATCAACACAATCTGACACGATAATATAAGACCATGTGACCAGGCCATTAGCAATTAATTCACGCCTTAAAATATTTTGATTTAGCTCTGATTACACAGAAATCACAAATCGACATTGTACAAACACGCATAACAATTAAACCAAAGTGCAACTATATAATATATTCCCATAAGACTTGTAGATTTAATAAGAATTCTTCACACAATAATCTTTCCAAGGGAAAGAATAGATCTATTTATCAGAATTACCTTTTTCTATTACTTATTTACTATCACCAACTAGCAGCAAAGCTCAAGATTACCCGATACACAGTAGGTTAGACTAAACAATTTTCGCGAGATATTTCAACCAAGCATATATCAAACGAACTTTAGATTGAGATTTGTAAAATACATCAACACAAAGAAAGAAAAACCTTTATTTGGTTTTCCGAACCAATTTTCTCAAAATAACAAGTAAGAATAGGGTAGGGTAGTCATGTTTTCAATACTATGAAATACCTTGTACCCTTGCTAATGTAGACCTATATATATAATTTTAAATTTTAAATGAGAATATTTTTTTTGGGATGATACATGAACAATATTTTATAAACTTGATCTGCTACAAGTTTGAAGTCTCCAGCTCTATTAGTTCTCTTAGTTCTGAGATCTCTTCTTTCCTACAACTAGACGGATAAATAGATGGAAGGACTTAATCGATTCTGTTTCCGATAGTGATCTAGAATATATATATACTTAATTGGGTCTACCGATCCCTTCTGGTACAGGGTATAGTTTAGATAAAAACAATTTTTTTTGGTGAGATACATTTTTTAATATTCGAAGATATAATAAAACTTATAAACTGCTTATATACAAATCAATCATTATGCCTACCTGGATGTATGGAATACAATTATGGGGCACTGCTGCTGCCAAAAATATAAACCGTATACAATTACTTCAAAACAAGGTCTTGCGTAAAATAACATATTCTCCTTGATATATGCGCAATAAAGTTTTACATCGAGATTTGAAAATGCCAACAGTCATGGAACTGTTGAGCTTCCACAGCAGCAGATATAATGATCGATTGGCTTCTCATGGTAATCATTTAGCAGCGGCTCTGGTCGTTAAGACATGTCGTGGACGGCTCCAACGATTTCATCCAAATGATATTCAAAATAGGCATTAAGCCTTTCTTTTTGTTAGTTATATTAATGTACATACTCTAAGCTAAATGCCTTAATGTCACTTTTTTTTAACATACAAATTATAGTTTGGAAGTAAACAAGTATCGACATTCACTTAAGATAATAAAAAAAAAAATAATAATAAAACTTAATATTTAGCAATCCTGCAAATGTCTGTTAAGTTTGATCGTAATCTTGGAACTTTATTATAAAGCTGTCATATAGGAACAATCAGTGAAGTAAGCTACAACTTGTTTCTGTTTAAAGACATGATTTCAAAACCATAGATTTTTAACTTCCAACATATTTTAAATATATATCTATTTAAATTCGATAAAAATCTTTTTACTGTATCGAATAAGATGGGTAGAAATGGATCACAATGTACCGAGTTTACTGTAATAGAAATGCATTGATTCGTTTATTAATTATAGTTTTATGAATATTTTAAGTAAAAAATTCTACCCATAGGACATAAAATGTAGAAGTTTTTAAAAATTTAGTGAAAAAGGTAGTTTCTATATTTTCATATACGAGTATTCATTATTCTAGTCTAAAATAAATTTGGTTAACCTTCTTCAGACAACATTCAAATTCAAATACTTTTGAGAAAGGCAGAAAAAGTAACTTTTATTAGATTGGGAATGCCTGTAATTCCATCAAATCTTATCCTATCCACATAAACATCATATACACTTTGGAATGAGGACAATATTACAATATCACAAATACAATTTATGCAAATCGGATAAAAATTGTTAGATATATGAGCAAATAACTGATACAAAGTTTCTAAAAATGTGTTTCTTTTATATCCTCAAAAAAAATAATAAAAAAATGCAAAACAAGAAAAAACGTTAACTTCGGTTGAACCGAAGCTCTAATACCACTCACACGAAATTGTAAATAGTATTGAAAAACATAAATGTGGGGATTTAAATAGGGGCTACCCCCAAAAAGTGGGCAAAACACGCCCTCTAGTAGAAGTGTATGAAGCGATGTAGTAGATATGTAAGTTGCCGCCGCATCGATTTTCAAGTTGATATTGACGTCTTAAAGTAGAAGTGGACAGTAAGCTTGTATTGGGGCTACCCCGAACTGTGGGCGGGTCACCCACCCATTAATGTATGTGTCGAGCATCCGTCCACTAAAAGTTAACATATCAAATATTAAGTTGATATTGATTACAATAAAAAAGTTGTTCATACAAAAAGTCAAAAGTGGGCGCAGGGTTTGTATGGGTACTACATCAAAAAGTGGTCAATCTTGATACTCTATTAAACTGCAATAAAAAGAAGCATATGTGCAAACTTCAACTGGAAAGCATAAAAATTGGTCCCCAAGAAAATGCGCAACAACATACAGACAGACGAACATGGCTAGATCGACTTGTCTATATATATACCTTATGGGGTCTACAATGCCTCCTTTAATGCGTTACAAACTTTCAGACAAATTGATAATACCATTTCACACTATGTGTGAATGGTATAATAATACTTCGCATTTTTGGAATTTACTCCCCATAATACATAAAAAGAAGTCTATGAGAAATCAGTTCTCGAGATGAAGTCCAAGTTTGTAAAGTAGTGATATCTGTTAAAAATGTCTTGGTTTGATTTTTATCGAAAAATTTTCTAAAAAATGTTTAAAATGTTTGTTACGTGCTCCTTGCACCTCTTTTGAGTGTGGGCGAATTGGTAGCAACGGATTGTTTTTGATTTCCGGCCCATTCATGAAAAATTTGTGCAATGTTCATCAAAATGACATACTGTCTAAACTGTTCTATATGTCGTCATGGTGACAGGAAACTACGCTCATAATTGTGCACATTTCGTTAATCAGGTCAACAACAACTTTTGCTATTTTAGAAGAAAGTACTGCGATTCGAAAAAAAAAAAAATATTTCTGTTATTGGTCTTTCCAAATCCAGTCTTTTAATGATCAACTATTTGATCAAGTTTTTCATAAATTTATTTGAATACGGTCTTTGGTATCAGTAACAATTTGTTTTTCTGCAATATATCTTGCTTGTAATTCTTTTTGGAAGCTTATGGGACAAATGTAGAAAGAGGTTCAAAGAATTCTTATAGGGTTGAAAGTCCAAGTTTTAAATAATCAGTGTGGAACCGCAGAGGTAACACCTTTGTGTCGATGTTGTTTCATTTAATGCGTTGCGGACTATTCCATATATTATTGATAGAATCATTTGATGATTCCAAATGGCACAAAAGTTTTGATACGTACTCTGATTTCCTCATTTACTTGACCATTTTCAAGTTACAGCACACTTGAAGTTTCCTTTATGAAATCCATCTTTAAATGTCTACAAAATCGATTTGAACCAGAACGAGGGTTGTGCCATATTATTTTATAAGCATGACTTATCATAATAGCATTCTGAGATGTTGAGATGCTTCCTTAGACTGGCTAATGGTCATTGTTGAAGCTATACTATCATCCTCTTTGTCTTTCTCTGTGGCTTCAAAAGTTTGGACACAATTTTTCTCAAGTTCATTAACAACAAATTAGATTCAGCAAATCGAAAATAGATTGAAGAATACATACTTTGAATTTTTGTGGAAGCATCTGCCGAACTACAATGTGAGTTATCCCATTTTAAAAGCTTTAACTAAGAATATTAAATTAAATTTCCAGACGATTAACGTTCTGCAAGATGTCGAAATGCCTAAATAAACATGATATTTGGTATTAGTACCTAATATTTAATTCAAACAAAATAAATGGAACTATCAAGAAATGCTATGGTTGTTATTGGTTCAAGTTTATAGTCCATTCTTAAACAATTAAGAGAGATCTAAAGGAAATTTGAAGTGCAAACATAACAATTTCAATTAGAAAATTCAGTTGTAATACACAAATCGTTGTACACCCCATCGATATCAAAGGATTTTGTGTTAAACCAGAGTGAAAACTACTGGAGTATTTTGTATTAACACATAAAGTTGGCACCCGCAGATCTACTTTCGTTTGAAGTAAGAATTATTTGTGTATTTTCCATTATATTCTCCGGGAGAAAATGCCACATGATTATTTATATTTAAATTGAGGCGAAGCAGTCTCTGAGCGCGTGATCATTATGGAAACAACAAGTACCAATTGAAACACACGCTTTATCGTCATCATCAACGAAATCGACTTGGTTCGGCCTCCGCAAGTGGCAAATGAATTCAACAAACAAAATCATGCTGAGTTTGAAAACGAAATAGCGAAATTGTTTGGATGAAATGAATAGAATTGGAATTATCGATAAAAATAAAAACAAATAAGTACAAGAGAATCGTGTAAATAGCACTGAAGATTTATGCCTAGAGACAATGCGTCCAACGCGTCCCAATGGAACGTAAAGCGGAGCCGGAGCGGCACCCAGCGGGAGTTTCGAGATTTAACGCAATCAATTTGAGTTCCTCAATCGGCGGTTAATTAGTTAAAATACTAAAATTATACAACATTCAATTTTCGTACATTACTATATACACATATACACATACTTTAATTTTATGTTTTTGTATTTTTGAAACGTAACACTTTCACTTTCATACACTTCACCCAGAGTGTGAATAGTATTATAATTTAGTCACAATGTTTGCAACGCCTTAAAGTAAACATCGGAGAACCCATGATCGCCATGGCAAGACGCGTCGATCTAGCCGTGTCCGTCTGTCTGTCTGTATGTCTGTCTGTCTGTCTGTCTGTCTGTCTGTCTGTCTGTCTATTCCTTCAATCTTTGATATATTGGTTTGAAAATTGGTATAGAGACTTTTTATAAACAGAAACAACACAAGTTCCAGAATGACCGCAATTTATCCACTAGAAGGTATTGCTCCCATACAAAAATAATTTTTAATTATTTGGTTGAAAATATTTGAATTAAATCACTTTTTTTTTTAATAGCAATTGTTTTTAAATTGGTGAACTACATACAAAACGTCAATCCAATAATTAATAGCATATATTGTATATTTTCTATACTTATATCAGAAAATATATGAGGTATCAACTATCTAGCGTGTGGCGTAACATTCCAGACAACCTGGAACACTCGTTCGATCCAAAATTTCAAGTTTTAATTTAAATCTTTCTAATTATTTCATGCGCAACAAAATTACCCACAAATCTCTATCCCATCTACAATCGTCAAAAAGTTAGAGCCGCGTAATAAAGATTCTTTTAAGCAGAGTGTTGGGAGCATTTAACATCTCTGAAGCGATTGTCAGGTGTATTTAGAAAATATCACAGACGGGTGGTCAGAAGTCAGTAAAAAACAATTTAACTCGAGGCCATTGAGCAAATATTTGGCGTTGTCAATAGATGTCAAATTAAGCTACTCGTAACGCTTCAATTTCGTATGCCTCATTCACGTATGCAGCATTTTCACCGTCCTTGGCAGTGAAGTTGGTTGCGCTGCAAGAACTCCACAGTTTGCCCAACTGAAAGAAGCCTGAGAATGTCCTTCGACATTCTGCATTTACAAAATGGGCTAAAGCCAAGGTCATAGTTTTGCTTCTCCTACTCGACTCGATGATTTTTTTATTGATCGGAGGGGAATGCCAACGCGTGTGTCCTTCAAGTGGTGACCTCGAAATTTTGTTAATCGTTGAGTGTAAATCTCTTCCGCTTTCTTCCGATTGTTAGCATCGTCGTCGATCCTTAGCTGTGAATGTCTGCAAACAGTCTCAACACGCCGTGTGTCTTGCTTTGTGATTGCCGCTCACTCAATGCTCCTGTCGTGTTGTGTCCTGTTGCGTCCAGACGAAGCAACTCTTATGCGATGCGATGAGATCCTGTTCAATGTCAATTGCCGACGTTTTGTGTTGACATATCCTTAGCGCATTAGACATTAATCGCTCTTGTCACACTTATTCGCATTGTTTCGCACTGCTCGCGATGATGACCTCGTAAAGGCAATATAATTATGTACACATTTGCTTGCCACATATACGCATTATGCTCGTTTATGGCAATAAATAAAATATTTTATTGTTTGACAATCGTCGGCTGTATTAACACCTACTAATGTTATACATTACTGTGCTATCCGGAAGCTGTAAGTAGAAATTGAGGCTAATATAATATAAAATAATATCTCAATATTACGTGAAGTGATCGAATGGAGATATCAGTTTTGCTGGAAAGTATAGGGAGAAAACTTAGTTTCAGATATGTAGTATTTTTAAAACTGAAAGCCTAGTAGCACGTATGAATAAAAATTCAGACGGACGTCTCTATCTATTCGTCTCTTTAGCCCTCTTTATATAGAACTACAAAAAATATCCGGAATTCATTGTCAAACTGTTCCGATTTGAATTCGCTTGGAATTGACTGTGTGAAATACATATTTTCTATGTCAATTGAATTCAAATTGCGACATCATTATGGAAGTGACGGACCATTTTCAAAAAAATTTTTTTTGTACTCGAAAAGCAAATCAGGGAAATATTATTTTATTTTGCAGCAACCAACCATTGTCCATTACAATGTATAAGCTTTCCAAACTTTAAGTAAAGAATTTGATGACATTTGGTCCATTGGTTTCTATCTTCTTAAACCTCTTTCCTTTCGTCAGCAAATGTATTTTTCCGAAAAGGTAAAAGCCGCAAGGTGCCAAAATGTGATTTTAGATTGGTGATTGGTAACAAGAGAGAGTATTGAGTGCTCAATACTCTCTCTGTTGTGGTGGAGGATGATCCTACTTTATCGGTTGGTTTTCCTCAATTCTCGGATAACTTAAGGCAAATAAATGGTTGTGTACCATTCAAAATTGATTGTCCTAATGTTGCTCTAATGGAACAGTTGCGACGTCTCCAGTTTTTCCGAAAAACAGGTAACCATTTTCTTGGAAGAGCGTTCCACTGGAAAAATGGGCGGTGCATTCCCCATATGTATGACGGGTAAAGTAATTCACAGCAAATTTCATATATAAGTTCTTATAACTAATCACAATCATTTCTCTATCAAAAGTGGGTTTGGCTCCACGCACATAAGAGAATACATTTAAATACCAAAATAGTTTCTAAAGTGCTAGCTACGCCGGCTATTTCAGTTTGTATCTGAAATGTAGATGGTAAGTCAAAGATATAAAACATTTTAAACCGTCTGATAATATCGATGTTGTCGAAAATATTTATAGTCAGTTCATTTTCATGGGTACTCACTCTTTATAATTACTTATCTGTTACCCGACTATTTTCTCCCCGACAAAAGATATGTTGAGGTCTATGTGAATAGCATTATTCGTCACATACCAAGAAGCATTGACAATATTTCGTAGCAATTTGTTATATACCGTTGAAGTATTTATATGTATCAGTTACTTATAGTGTTCCAAAGTAGTATTATCTTTTCGGGTGTAGGTGCTTTGACTAGGAGTTTATGGTCAAGTTTAAACAAGAAAAAAGTTAGGTTCAAACGAAGTTCTACTACCACTAGATGCCACAAGATTCCACCGTATCAAATTTCAAGTTGATATTGACATTTTTCATACAAATGCATAAAAGTGAGCAGTGGGTTTGTATGGGACTACCTTGAAAAGTGAACCGATTGCTCACTAAAATACACCAAATCGAATTTCAAGCTAAAATTGATTTAAATAAAGATTTTTTTTTCATAAAAAACATAAAAGTGGGCGATGGACTTGTATGGGGCTACCCCAAAAAGTGGGCGGGACACGCCAATTAATCTATGTTTGTTAAGCGGCTGTCCATAAAAAGACACCACATCACATTTCAACCTAATATTGATCTTCATAAAGACGTTTTTCTTACAAAAACCCAAAAGTGGGCAGTAGACTTGTATGGAGGCTAGAAGCGGGCCGGTCCCATCCATTGATGTGTATGTGAAGCGTCCGTCCACTAGAAATAACCATGTCAATAAGTTGATATTGCTTACAATTTGCATACAAAAAGTCAAAAGTGGGCGGTGGATTTGTATGGGGGCTACCCCAAAAAGTGGGCGTAGCGGGTCAATCTTGGTACTCTATTAAACTGCAATAAAAAGAAGTGTATGTGCAACATTTCAACTGGATAGCATAAATTGCTCCCCAAAAAACGCGCAACCATATCCAGGCAGACGGGCATTGCTAGATCGACTCGTCTCATCGAGCTGATCAAGAATATATATACTTTATGGGGTCTACGATGCCTCCTTTAATGCGTTACAAGCTTTCAGACAAAATGACCGTTCATCAGCCATACATGTTTGTTTACATGTTGTTTCCGCCCAATTTCACTATTAAATGCGATTTAGTGGACAGCCCTTTCATATTCGTATACAAACGGGCGTTTCCCGCCCACTTTTTGAGGTACTCTCAAGCAAAGCCATAGCTCTTTTATGCATTTGTATGAAAAAACTCAATATCAACTTGAAATATGGTTGCATCTTATGGGTGGTCGCTTCATACACATCTACTAGTGGGCGTGTACAGCCCACTTTTTGGGGTAGCCAATATTTATACCCCACGTTTATGTTTTACAGTAAGATTTTAAATTTCGTGTGAATAGTAGTAGAGCTTCGGTTCATCCGAAGTTAACGCTTTTATTGTTTTATTTCTTCTTTGCCCTGTATTCTAGGTCAAAATGGTGTACCTTTAGGGATCGCTTGAGTGCTCTACTCTTAACTCCATAAAGTTAAAGGCAACATAATTTAGGTGGTCGTGGAATCGCTGAATATGTAGCCTTTTCACATCTGTGAAAATAATATGCCTCTTATTTTACACTATAGTAGTAATCGCGCCAAAAATCTATATTAATGACCGTATGACACACGAGCATATATTTCCCCCTTCATTTTTGTTAGAGCAGAACAGAAAATAGACAAAGCAAAAATTCTACAGGTGCGAGAGTTTGAAAAATAGTTTCATACAAACGAAAAACAATGTAGACAAAAATGAGGAAAAGAACCATATATATAAGAGCAGTTATACGAAAGATAAGACTACTCTGGACTCAAAAATGGCAAAGTACCAAAAGTTCGTCAAAAATATTATATTTATCTATATTTTTATGGTGTTTTGAATTATTTGTTCATTCGGTCACTCCTTACACAAAATATTAATTAGTGCACAACAAAAGTGGAAAGAAGAGCAATAATGAATAATGCAGAGACAGTTGCTTTGGCATGTCATGCGCAAATAGTGAATATACTCAATGTATGCTATAAGTGTATGTGGAGGATACTAAAATGTCGGTTACATTGAATTTAACATTTTCAATTTGTATACTTTTCACACGGAATATAAATAGAAGTATATTAATTTTGATACAAATTTCGTAACACAAAAGGAGGCTTCAGAGACCTCATAAAATATAAATATCCTTGCCCAAGGCCAAGGCGAATCCATCTACCCGCTGCAGTTTGTCTGCCTGCCAACTAGTACATCTGTCTGCATGTGTGAATAAAGGAATCAGTTTTTATCAATCTTACTGAAAATGGAGACTCTTTGGTACCGGCCTTAATTCAAAATTTCCATGTTGGACTGCCAAACCTTCTTTTAGAGGTAGCAGTCATATAAAGTCAAGGCTCAGTTTTTGATTTTTATATTAGAGGCTTATATGGAGCTTATGTTTAACATTCGGATTAACCTTATTACAACAAGCATCTTCAAATACTTTTAGGGACGGATGTTTTCCACATATATATGTACTAGTAAATATGTGTGTTCTGCCTAATTTTTGCGGGGTAGCCCACGTACAAAACGACCACCTACTTCGCGGATTTTGTAAGAAAAATAATAATAATAAAATATGTACTTCCGTAGTGAAAAGTACTATTGCGTTTATTCTCCTGAAGTCGCTGCTTGTTTTTCAAAAGTACCTACATACGTTCCACCATATTCAATTTTCCAATTATATTGATTTGATGGTAGACCCTGAAGTACCCAATCAGCATCATTAAGTTTGTGTTTGGAAGCCATTGCAACCAGACTTGACCTCAAACGTAATCGAGTGACAACTTCGAAGTAGTGTTGGTTAACCGAAATATTGTTAAAAATTTTAAAAATTTTAAAAATCGGCAATCACATAACGCAGTTCGATAATATTATACCCTGTGCACGCCATATTTTCTTAGTAGTACGCCTTGTTAGGTTTTTGGAATTAAGGTTTTCTAAACGATTCAAACAAACAAACTATTTGATTAACTCGTCAACAATTTATAAATTTTATAACTTTTGAATGGATTGAACCGATTTTCCTTATCTTAGGCTCGTTGGTTGTTTGGGGTGATGGGCCCCCACGAGCTCCTATGCCACTTGGGGTGGAAATTTTCAATCCCATTTATTTCAGACTGGGGTGATCCGATATTACACGTTTTAGCATTTTTGAATGTACGTTATATAACCGATACCTTTTTAGCCCCACTGAGGTGGATTTTCGTACTTACGTAGTCTACCGTCCTCAGAGACAATCTATGCAAGTGAGCATTTTAATATCTTCACAATTTAATGAAAATTTAACCAAAAACTATTTGGCAACATATACATATTGGAGTAATTTGCCAATTACTTTTTATTATGACGACTCAAAGGCAAAACTTTTGAAACCGAAAAAATTTTTAATGAAATCAGTAACACCAATCCATTTCGATTCCGACAAATTTGTTCGTAATCGAAATGTGGAACAGACCTGAATGTGTTACAAATTGTATCATTAAGAATTTTAAAGGAAATGGGTTTTATTTTATCGTATAATATCCTGCTTTTATTATTTATTGGTATTAAAAATTTGTGTGCAAATTGAAAGAGATTGGACATAATTTGTACGTGATCAATAAATATTTAAATGGATTATCCTTTTTATTCTGTACTGGATAGGGACAGTGTTAAGAAGGGTAGGGGAAAGGAGGCAGTGGGCAGGGAGAAGGGGTGGTAAAGTAAGGGAAGGTCGGGGAATGTGTGCAGGGTAAAGGGTGGTAGGGTAAGGGGCATGGGTATATTAATATACACAACTTCGGTTATATTACAACTTTGGTTTCATTAAAGTAAACGTTTTTTTTTTCTGTTTTAGAGGCTAATTTAGGCCTATCGTATTATTCGACCCATATTTAAAGTTGTAGAATCGCTGTACAAAGATAGGATTAAGAATAATTTGATTGCTTGCAAAATATGTTGTGTTTTCACCGATTTCTTACTTTAAATAAGTTTAATGTCGTTGCCTGAGTTGTTATAGTCACGGAGAATAACGCACGCCTCGTTGATGTTTGTTTGTACAAAAAATCATTTTAACTACTAATATCGACAATTTTCATTAACAATGAATTGAGCTGCAGGATACAACTGAGTTCAGTGAAATATCCATGTTGATCGACGTCATTTGGCAGAGCGTCGCACGCCTGCAAAAAGCTAGACGTGCGCGAAAAATTCAACGAATCCATCTCAGTTATACTTCCGACATCGCATCGCATCGCATCGCATCGCTCTTGCTCCTCGAACTCTCTGAGACTCTCTGCCTCCCGTGGACAGTTTTATATTTTTACGACGCGGCAATAATATTTCCGCCTAGGAATCCACGTCGACTGTGCATGCGAAGGATATGCGCGCAATTAAGACGTCTAAGGACCCATGACGCGGTGCATTTAAAATCCATAAACATTGACACTAGGCGCGCGAATCGAGTCCTTGGCACAAATTCAACAAGGACTCATTCTAATGGACGACACACGCGACGCCTTCACAGGTAAATTCTCACTCCTCAATCTTTCTCTTCTACTCCGAACATCAATTGCAGGAGAAACGCTGCAGAGGTGATACAAGTGAGGGCGATGAAGGCAGATCTCTCAAAGTAAATTGCTCACTTTACTCTCTTGTCGTGTTGTGTGTATATTTTGGTGCGAGAATCACAAAACTAATAAACTAATAAAATTCGTAAAATTCGATGTAATTGTCAAGCGCGGGTCCTTTTTTGTCAAGGACATTCAAGCATTTTTAAAGTATTTATTGCTCACTTGCGACTACAAATCTAAATGTGTCTCTCTGTTTCTGCTTAAAATTTCTCTCGAAAATTTTCCTACGAGACAGTTCATGAAGATATGTGGGAATAATGTATGAATTTGGCTGGTTAGAGGTCGATCAATGAAAGATTATTCAATATTTTGTTACAAATCATTAATGAACATTTATAAACTATTTGCAGGATTAAAAACGGCAGGCTAGAAAGCTATTTGTTGACACGTTAATGTAATAGCACTAAAGTATCCAAACTCCTATAGTTTTCAATACAGATATTAATTTGCAGAGTTATTATTTTCGCAAACTGAATATTTACAAATCTTTTTTTTTTTTTTGCTCAATTAATTTTAAACTTTTAATGTACTCAAAGTCTCACGTGAATTCAAAGGTTATACAATTTTGTAAGAAACAAGCACTAATGGTACAGTCGAGTTTGACTTTTGCCATTTGCGAGTACATAAATGTGGGGGTTTTAAATAGGAGCTACCCCAAAAAGTGAGCGTTACTTGCCCACTAGTAGATGTGTATGAAGCGACCATCTATAAGATGCCGTCATATCGAATTTCAAGTTGATATTGACGTTTTCCATACAGATGCATAAAAGTGAGCTTGGGTTTGTATGGGAGTACCACAAAAAGTGGGTGGGAAACGCCCATTTATCTATGTATATGAAGGGGCTGTCCATTAAATCGCATTTCAACCTAATATTGACTCTACCAAAGAAGTTTTTCGTAGAAAAATACAAAAGTGGGCAGTGGGTTTATATGGGGCTACCCCAAAAAGTGGGCTGCTTCTCTCCATTAATGTACAGGGTGTCTCAAAAGAAAGTTCACATTTAATTTGCTGATTGCGTGAACGTAACTATTCCAAGGGGCGCGTGGGGCTCTTTAGCACCTGTGACACGGCTGCTTGTATGGCTGGAATGTTATCGTAACAAGCTCCTTTTATTGCAGTTTTCATTTTTGGGAACTGAAAATAATCGCACGGTGATAGATCCAGCGAATACGGAGGGTGGTCGGTGAGACAAATCTGTTTTTTTTTTATTTTTCATAAAAAATTTATTGATTTTTTGGTGTTGTGAATTTGCATTATCATGCATAAAAACAGCTGCTTTTCTTTGGAATATTCGAGCCAAACACGTAGAGCTCCCGACCACAACCGAGGTAAAACTTGTAAATAATATTCTCCATTGATAGTTTGACCTTCTGGAATAAATTTCTGGTGAACAATACCCTTGGAATCATAGAAAGTTATCAACATTGTCTTGATTCTTGACTTCTGAAAACTCAATATTTTTAAGGATCATATTTAAACCACCATATTTCATAACCAGCTATGTTCGAATCAATAAAATCTGGATCGTTTTCAGCTGTTCAAATTATGCCTTTGCAATGCGCTACACGGGCGATTTTTCGATCATCATTTAACTGATGTGGAACAAAACGTGCACACACCTTTCTTTTACCCAAATTTTCAGTTAATATTTTGTAGATTGTACAGTAAGATGAATTTAATTCGTATGCCAGCATTCTCACAGTGGAATTTGCATCGATAGCGATTATTTCAATTACTTTTTCCACTAACTCAGCACGATTAGATGCTTTGGGTCGTCCAGGTCTTGGATCATCATTTAAATCACCACGACCGTTTTTAAATCGTATAAACCTCGTGTTAACTTGAGTGAGACTCATACAATCATCATCATAAACTTGTTTAACAATTCGTAAGTCTCAGCAAATTTTTCATCGAGTTTAAAACAAAATTTAATATTTGCTCTTTGTTCCATTATGTTTTTACGACATAACTACAAAAACTTCTGTTATTAAAACGTGTGTCATTTTGTAACCTGTCAAACGATTAGCATGAACTTAGCTGCTTTCGAAAAATGAAAAAAAATGAAAAATGTAGCTCTCTAGCGCTGCCAACATTTAATAGATGGCGCTACGTGCTCTATGATTCAAATTAAAAGTTCGGTTATTTTTAGATCTCACCGTGTATGATTTATAGTTGTATTTATAACCAGCTCTATGTGACGAATCGGTCTAATCTTGTCCGTCTTTTTTTTTGATCAAGTACTCGTGGATGGTAGATTTTCATTTAAAAATCACTTTTTAGTTTATTAGGTTATTTTATACATTCACACTATTCTCCCATATATAGCACATATTATCTATAGTATTGCGTTCAACCTTCATAAAAGTGAGCTGTGGGTTTGTATGAGATTACCTCAAAAAGTGGGCTGGACACTCCCATTTGTATATGTATATGAAGCGGTTATCAACTAAAATCCAACAAATCGAATTTCAAGCTTATATTTAAATAAATAATTTTTTCATAAAAAACACAAAAGTGGGCGGAAGAATTGTATGAAGGCTACTCCAAAAAGTGGGCGGGATACCACATCGCATTTCAACCTAATATTGAATTTAAAAAAGAAGTTTTTCTTACAAATGCATAAAAGTGAGCTGCAGGTTTGTATGGGGGCTACCCCAAAAAGTGGGCGTGGCGGGTCAATCTTGCAATAAAAAGAAGTGTATATGTTTGTATTGGGCTACCCCTAGAAGAGGTCGGGACACGCCCCTGTTTACGATCCGTCCATAAGAGGTCGTCTTGTCAAATTTCAAGTCGATCCCAAAAAGTTCATTGATGTACATGTGAATAGCCGTTTCATAAGAACCAACCGTGTAAATTTTTAAGGTTATAATATTGACTGCTATAAAAAAAGTTCATACAAATTCGAAAGTGGACTATAGAAATGTATTAATCAGAAAGAAAAGAAAATTTTTGTCTGGTGGTCTTGAAAAGTGTGTTTACATGTGATCGTATTGCATACATAGGACCTCATTGTGAGGGTGCTGGGCGTGGCATCCGCAAAATCTGCGATCTGCGTATGTTCAAGAATAATCTAAATGTCTAAGTTTGAAGTCTCCACCACTTAAGTTCTGTTGTCTTATACATACAGACGCACGGATTGAAAAACGGGCATGGCTAAATCGACTAAGTTTCTGATGCTAATCACTTATGGAATATATCATCCATCCTTCTTCCTGTTACATACATTCGAACAAACTTATTATACCCTGCTCCATTTGGGTATAGGGTATAAAATTTGTATACCATTTACATGTAGTGTTTGTTAGTCATACAGCTGACACCCGGTTACTACATTTACTTTTGCTGTAGTCAAATAGAGTATACAGATTGACGTACTCTATAATCGAGCAGAAATTTATAGCTCATTTTTGTGGACAAATTTCGTTCACCGAATCGATTCACGACATTATTTAACCCTTGGTGATTTTTTATTATGTATTTTTCCCTATTTCATATCAGGGGCTTTGCGAATTCTCTTGATTATTTATATATATTCGTTTGTATCATGATGTTATTGTGTAATGATGTTATTGAAGTTTTGGCCGTGCCAACGTATCAATTAGAGCGAAAGTTTGGGACAGTTTAGAACTAAATAAAACATTTATTCGATACGTATACCAAACGCGGCATAATTATTTTGGCAAAAATGATAATTATAAATAAAACTGCCTAATCATCTGTTTACAAACTATCTCCAAATGATGTGAGTTTCAATCGAAATCTTCAATTTCAGTGTAATGGGTTGTTACGTTGGTTGCAGCTTGCACCTTGTTCAGTTTTTGTTTATTATGAAATTCAAACAAAAACAAAGCGTACATTAAGTTGAGAAAAGAATTTTTCGTAGTTGAAAAGATGATGTCGAGCAGTTTAATAAACACCAGTCAAGTGATATGTACCAGAATTATGCACTATTTCAATAGTCCCAAAAGTAAGTAGAAAAACATTTGCGAATCAACGTTTTGCATTGCGTGCTCACTTAGAAAATAGTTTTGTTCTTGGTGATGATTTAAAATTAACACAGCCTTAGAAACTTCAAAAAATAAAATGCTGTCGTACATACATCAGGGAATGGTAAAACTGAGTTGAATGCGTCGTAGATGTATGGTGAAGGGTCCCACCTACCTACAGGGGTTTGACTAGGAATGGAGGGCACATTCCAACATTGGGGTCATGGCGAATCTTCACACTGATTGTTGCAACGAAATTGAAATTGCCAGATCAACTCATCGCGACTAGGTGATTGAAAGTATATGATGGAGTCCCCTACTGGATTCAACAAGCTTAGTTACAAAACGAAGTTATTTTTCATACTACATGTGAAGCCCATAAAAACAATTTATAATGTTCAGTAAAAGAATTAGATTAACATCGAATTAAACACCATAATAGCTATAAATTGGGAAAAAATACAAAACAGGAAAATTTTAATTTTAATACCATCACTCCATTAATCAAATCGTCGGCTTTTATTAACAGATTTTTTCATCATTATCTTGTTTTCTTCGTTAAAGTCGGATCTATACGCAAAAAATAAGAAAGTGGATACAATTTGACGTTTTAATTATTTTGCATGGCGTTAGAAAGAATTTTTTTTTTTTCTGAAAATGTGACATTTTTCATATGTTTTGGCTCATAAGACTTACTCTACTGAACCGATTCGAAAATAATGACTTTTTGATTTATGATGTTTTTATATGATGAATGACCTAATCAGACGTTTCAAACTCGAGATATGGCCTAAAAATATCTCCGAAAAAGAAAAATATTATCAAGAAAAATCGGTTGAACCGAAGCTCATATATATATTCTCATATTATTCATGTGTCATACGGCCATTAATATAGATTTTTGGCACGATTACTACTATAGTGTAAAATAAGAGGCATATTATTTTCACAGATGTGAAAAGGCTACATATCCAGGGATTCCAAGACTACCTAAGTTATGTCGAATTAAACTTTCTGGGTAAGAGTAAAGCCCTTAAGCGATCCCTAAGGGTACATCATTTTGACCTAGAATACAGGGTAAAGAAAAAAAAACATTAAAAGCGTTAACTTCGGTTGAACCGAAGCTCTAATACTATTCACACGAAATTTTAAATCTTACTGTAAAACATTAACGTGGGGTTTAAATAGGGGCTACCCCAAAAAGTGGGCGGTACATGCCCACTAGTAGATGTGTATAAAGCGATCATCTATAAGCTGCCACCATATCGAATTTCAAGTTGATATTGACGTTTTTCATACAAATGCATAAAAGTAAGATGTGGGTTTGTATGGGGTCTGCGTCACACGCCCCATCGTCTACGTATGCTAAGCGGCTGTCCAAATAAAGGCACCACATCGCATTTTAATCTAATATTGACCTTAATTAAGAAATTTTTCCTCAAAAAGTCAAAAGTGGGAAGTAGGTTTGAATGTGGGCCATACCAAAAAGTGGGGTGGGTCCCACCCATTAATGTATATGTGAATCGTTCATCCATTAAAAGTTGCCATATCAAATATTAAGTTAATATTGACTACAATAAAAAAGTTTGTCACACAAAATGTTAGAAGAGGGCGGTGGGTTTGTATGTGACTACCATAAAAAGTGCCTGGGGGAAGGGGGGTTTTGTTAATCATGATACTCTATTAACCAGCAATAAAAAGAAGTGTATGTGCAAATATTCAACTGGATCGCATAAAAATTGGTGCCAAAAAAATGGGTAACAACATCCAGACAGACAGATGGACATGGCTAGATCGACTTAATTAAGAAATACGGAGCCTCCTTTAATGCGTTACAAACTTTCAGAAAAACTGATAATACCATTTCACATTGTGTGTGAATGGTATTAAAATATAGAATCTCGGAAAGATATCCATAAAAAAAATTTTATTTCAATGTGATTTTCGAGTTTAACGGGCCATAATAAATTGAAGAAATATGGTGGCATTAAATGTATAGATTTTTTTTTTTTTCATTTGGGAACCAGTGTAATCGGCGATTTTAACTAAATGTATCAGCATTTTTTGTTACTCAATAAATGGGCAAAAAAAATAAAATTCGGAAGAATTTTTGGCCAAAAATAGCTAAACCAATATTCTCACAAAAATTTTCAAAACCAAGTAGTTAATAATGCTTCGCGGAATTCACAAACAAGTCGTTAAAATTTAAAGTAACACAAAAAGCCGCAGACAAAGCCGTGCTCGAAAAACTAGAGCAGTTTTTAGGAAAACTTTTCTTTCGAAAAACAATTATTCGCACTTCGTTATTTAAATTAGAGCAGCAGCGGCGACACGAGACACGACGCCTCTAATCCTGGGATTAGGACGAGGCAGAGCAAGTGTTGTGTAAGAAAGACGCAACAAAATTCATTGTGAACTGATCCCGACCTGACCTTTAACAGCTCGAAGGTGGGCGGTGCGTTTTGCGTAAACAATGGAAACTAGAGCGAAATGAGGTTAAACATTTATTATGCAAGCCGATCCTATTACGCTGACTTGCATAACTCATCGGATCTTCACCCGAAGCGAAGGATTTGGACGCGAGTTGCCACAACAAGTGACCTTGGTTTCTTCGGATAAAATTCAGATCACGTCCCTGCTACAGTTTCGCACGGCTACCAAATTAGTTTTACAACATGAAAGTCGAGCAAAACAGAACTAAATCGTCGACGGCCTTATAGGTCTACGTTGTATGCGCTCTACCTAAATAAATGTTTATATACAACAGTCATAAAGCGATAAAGTCATAAATTCATAAAAACTAAACTAGTGCGTTTCAAATAGATGCCTTAGTAAGGGCTCTATGGAAGGAATCCGCGGAAGCGGAACTGTCATCGAGAAAAAATTGAATCGTTGTAGAAATATTCTTTTTAGTTTTCATTTTTTTCTTTTTTCTTTCAGAAAAAATGCAAACACAATGAGAATTAGTTTGAAGAGAATTTGATGCATTGTTTTTTAGAATTCTTCATAAAAAAATACAGCAGAAAAAATATAAAGAAATGCGACAATTTTTTGAAAACTAAAACATTTTTTATTGTTTCATAAAGTATTTTTAGAGATGCAATAACTTCGCGCGCTAGTCAAGGCCGGGACGGGCATTTGATTTTTGAATATTTTTCAAAATGTATACTAAAGCAAAGCACTTTTCTGCGAAGTGATACTGAAAAAAGTGTCAAACGGCGAAGATAACCTGCGAACATTTGTGAACTAATGGAACGAAATTCGAACAGCCGCGGGAGAGCTCGCTGGCTTAATTGCTTCGTTGAAATTCTAAGATAATATACCCGAGCAAAATAGAATGTGAATCAGCACAAAAATACCTATATGTGTTTTACGAATATACAGAAATAGTCGTGCATATAATTTAATCTTAATATTGAATATTGAATATTTAATTCGTTTTATTTGATTCTTCTCTTTAACTCGCCGTTGTATTTGTTCATACTCTTCCCACATCGTATGATTTGTATTTTAATTTTGTAAGAAACTTTGTAACATCCTGAAGGAGTCCTCAGCGATCCCAAATTCTTGAATTCTTCATCAGCTCGACAGGACGAGTCGACGGTGTAAATGTCAATACGAAAGTATTCGCACAGTTATCATCGAAACGATCCAAAAATCCTTTTGGAAACTTTATGGATTTACGCAGTTTTCATAGAAACCCTCCACGAAATTTTCCGTGTTTGAATGTCTACAGAAGTCAGTATCCATGGCTTCTTATAAACGAACGCTTCACATATGTGTACTAGTGGATATGGAGATATGTTAGGTTACATTGCAATGGCAAGCAGCTAACTGCTTCACTTTGGTTTATTGGCCCATTGTGATACGATATGATATCATGATGTCAAACTTTAAAATGGATCTCAGTAGAAACATTATTATGTCTATAGTAGAAACATACTCCCCAGAATAAGCTGTTTCTGTTATTTATACGCGCGCACAGAATGTTTAATTAGAGCACAATTTTTTCACATTGACAAACATTTGGTTTTCTCAACTTAGTCTACTAACTTTATTAAAATCAGTTACGATTCCTATCAGGATCGGTATTTGACAAGGAGAGGTATGCGACGTAGCGCAGGTGTGCGATAGACTAGCCATAGTTTGACTTTTCTTCCCCGATTTCAAAATCTCGGACAGAAAAACTTTCGTTTTTGTCGAAAAAGAAGAAAAAGTTTGGTGGAGATCGGATAATATTTAATAGATGCACCCTTACCGCAATAATTTTGTTAGTTTTCGTTCCACCGAAAAGTCATTGGGTTTGAACAGTTTTACTTTAAGCTTTCGTATTATGCGGATAGGAATCAGAAGTCACAAATCAGTCAGTACTGCTTAGAAAAGCTTGAAATACTATTATTTTTTTAATATTGTTGAGACATTTCCTTAACGAATTGAAAAAAAGTTAGGGCACTTAGAACACCACTTAAAAAATGTTAGGCAAATAATCAATTTTACTTTAAACTTTCCCATATAAGTTGAATTTTCAATAAATGTCCTTACGGCGGGCTTGCCTCCATTAAATATTATATGATCGCCACTAAACTATTTGTACACTGTACCCAAAGGATAAAAAGTGCAAATTTGTGCAAATGTATGTAATAGGCAGAAGGGACGTGGCAGCATCAAAAATCGTTATATCGTTTTTTAGTATTTGTCCACTGTAGTGTGCAACATATCAAACCGTGTTTGGGCTATAATCTTGAAGTGAGTATTTATTAGAAGCTTATATGAAGCTAGTGGCATCCCAATCCAGCTCTAGAAAATTCTGCATAGTTGTTTCAACCTCACCAAAGGCTTTTTCATTGTCTATGATATATTTATAGCCAGCTACACAGATGAGATAGATTCTGAAGTTTTTAGCCATCTCGTTAAGAGATGTGCGGCATTTAGACATAGTTTTGCAGTTTGAAAATGTGGCATCAAGGGTTCTGCGAGCAGCTTGTCTATCCAAGTATTGGCCATAAAAATCCAGCACCCACATTTAGCTTTTTATGTGTGAAAGTTTATTTTTTACAATATTAAAGTTAATATTAACCTGAAATTCACTCACATTGAGTTGTGCAATCAATTTCACACTCAAACTGAATGAAATAAACCTGCCACGCCATGTAAACTCACCGCCACCTTTGTGGTTTTTCCAAGTAAAATTTCATATTTGTTAAATTCTATTAAACACTCCATGAATATTTTAAATCATTACGATACTAAATATTAACAGTAGCTATATTGTTCTTTATAGCTGCACGTGAAGGGTATTCAGCATCGGTTCGACCGAAGTTACTTTTTTTTTGTTTTTTGTTAAATTAATTTGGTAAAAACGCGAAAATCTTCGCTCGGTTTGGCTTAAATGGGCCGTAAATGATTATTTTAATTTTTAATCAAACACATGTAGACATGATGCAGATGCAGATGCAGCACAGCATAAAATGATTTAAGGCCCGCGGAGGAAAGGAAAGATTCGCGAAGCGTCAAAGAGGCCGCCGAGCAACATGTGACAGCACGGTACGCTTCAAAAAATGCATTTAAAAAATAAAAAATCGAGATATACTATGTAAAATTTAAAAACAAAAACAAAAAAAATTATAACTTGCAAGTACAACAAATATGTATATAAAATGTGAGCAGTTAATTTACCTTATTTTTAATTTCTGTACCTGCATACGTATACAACATTTAAAGTTCCACCTAAATTTCATAAATGGTGTTTTATTTTTTGAGAACGCATTCAATTTTGAGTGGTAAAAATCCATTTGGAAATTTTAATTGAATTTTGCTATTGTTTCCAGTGTACATTCCAATTGGTATTGTATTTACTTATTGAGAGAGCGCTCTTGGGCGAGAAACGTACCAATTTGAATTTCCGTTGCTAATTGGGAACAAATTCGCGAAAAAAATCCCACGAACACATGACCATAACATTTGCGAACATGATTACTTCCGGCACAACACTTCCGTTGTGTCCTGTTGACAATGCAGTGTCTGAACTGTCTTACCGACGATGAAAAGAAAATGTTTCTGAAACATGTTGCATAATTTCGCAGTTGCTTAAGAGGACAAACAATCTTCTATGATATGACATGACCAAAATATCAAAAAAAAAAAAAACGTTAACTTCAGTTGAACCTAAGCTCTAATACCTTTCACACGAAAATTTAGATCGTATTGTAAAACACAAAAGTGGGCGGTACCACTAAAAGTGGGCGGTACACGTCCACTAGTAGATGTGTATAAAGCGATGTAGTAGATATGTAAGATGCCACCAGATCGAATTTCAAGTTGATATTGACGTTTTCAATAAAAAGTGGGCAAAAGCATAAAAGTGAGCAGGTGAGCAAAGTCTGTTGCTTATTCTGTCTGAAAGTATAAACGCCTAGAATGTTAGAGACCACTAAAGAAAAATTCAACAAACGTGGATATTTTGACTCTCTATAAAACATATGCGGGCAATTAGATAAGTCAGTGACCTTTTCAATTTCGAATTACATTACATTGATTTGATGGTATCCCCCGAAGTACGCAAATCTGCACATTTAAGTTTGTCTTGGTTGCCGAAATCGACCTCAATTGTAATCTTGTGTGTGCCATAGCCACTTTATATATAAATTAGATGCTTTGGGACTTTCCCCTTCTTTTGTAAACTAGATTCAGTCCTACCTTGTTGGTAGGTCTCAAAAAATCATTCAATGATTGTTTATCTAGAGCTATATATGTATGTCTTTTCTGGTATTCCACACGGCAGTCACCTCGTCCCATTTATTATTTATAAATGATATCCCTTTAGCAATTAATTATGATCGTACACTAATGTACGCTAATGATGTCAAACTATGTTTGTCTATACAAGCAGATTGGAATTCGTTATACACTTGTTGTTTAACAAACTATCTTAACCTAAATATTTCTAATCGTAATGGTAAATAAATAAAGCTGAAGGAGTTCTTGGTTTTATAAAGCGTTGGTCCAAAGAATTCGATGACCCTTATATTTCTAATCTCCTGTATACTTCACTTGTACGTCCGATTTTAGAATTTGCATGTTGTGTTTGGAATCCACATTATGTAATTCATCAAGATCGCATCGAGCCTGTTCAAAAACAGTTTCTGCTGTTTGCTCTCAGAAACCTGAATTGGGATTCTGACATAGAACTTCCGCCATATGTGGATCAGTTAGAACTAATTGATATTCCAACTTTGTCTGCACGACGATCGATGCTCTCTGTAGTTTTCTTTCATAAGGTCCAAAGTCGTGAAGTTGATTCTCCATATTTGCTTCAATCGGTATTTCTAAATGCTCCTTCACGACTAACGCGACACTGTGTGGTGTGCCTTTAATGTTGGCAGGCATAATCTGAACAACAGATTATGCCTGCCATGAATCACTTCGGTCACTTTCCTATACCTATAATAAATTCTCTCATCTATTTTCTTTCGATTCTTCTCTGAACTGCATAAAAAAGCTATCCTTAACTTTGAACTTCAATAAATTGTTTTTTCATATTTTCATTTTCTTTAATCTTTTGATTTGTAATAACTACTATTTAGACCTTGGCTATGAGTTGAGGCACAGTCGGTCGTTGATGTCATTCAACAGTTCTTGAGCGATGCTCTTGCGACGGTTATTTTGGTCAAAATTTAGTAATTTCGAAACATAATTCGCTGTCATACGTTTCATGCCCAAAATATCGGAAAAAATTGCATGGTATGAACCAAAAGTGAAGGCGACATCCTCAGCAACTTTCTAATAGTAATTCGACGATTCTCCATAACAATTTTTATCACTGCTTCAACGTTTTCATCGACTGCTAACATCTTCTCGTCTTCACATAGTATGAACAATATTAAAATTTTCTCACGGAGTTTGTATCGCATTAAACGATGCATCGAAGATCCCATAAGGTATATATATATATATATATATATATATATATATATATATATATATATATATATATATATATATATATATATATATATATATATATATATATATATATATATATATATATATATATATATTCTTGATCAAAATCGAATAGAAGTAGCTATGCCCGTCTGCCAGACCCCTGTCTGTATGAAACAAAACTAGTCCCTCAGTTTTTAAGATATCGATCTGAAATTGGATATGATTTTGTCCTATATTCCTAGGCTGGACCTATGTCACAACTAGCCTGCCACGTCCACTTTAGGGTAACCACCATGCAAACCAACCACTCAATTTTCGAATTTTGTATGAATGCCCAGTCGATTCCTAAGCGGAATCATAATAAACTTGGAACCTGGAACTGCGAGAATAACTTTTGAACTTGGGAAGCTCCTTAAACTTTCTAACCATATCAGCTGTTTTTTCTTTTCCTTTGAACATTGTGCATAAGTACACTGAGCATAAGTAAATAATTTTCTTAGAAAAAATAAAAATGAGAACCGAAACTTTACCAGTATAAATGTTTTGGTTCAGCCACGGTTCATTCATTTCTTTTTATTTGGGTAAAAAATTTCGGTTCTAGAAAAATTAATATTCTGGTTCCGGTTTAATCCATCAATACATTTTCTTAAGTGATTTTATAATCATTAGAAACCAAGTTCATAATTCAGAACTGAACCGCATCATTCATTAAGTTCAACTTTATTTGAGAGTCGTTTTAAATATTTCGAATTCATGGAATGTAAATTTTAATTTGTACTTAAAAAAATAATCTGTAATTATACCCGTACAAACAACTAAAAGCTGTCAATGTGCTCGACTATATATTACCATGTATACGCCATTTTTTTTTGTTTTCGTAGTAGGCCTTGGCACGGATATAATAAGTTGTTTCCAATCACACCCACATCCATTCACCGTTCGAAATGCAATACAAATATTATAAAAAATTATAAAACAAAATGTTTATTTCAAAACATATTCAATGATTTCTAATAAAACTGTTTTCTGATAAAAAAAAAAATACTTTTCTCTCCGGCAGACTTACATATGGACGGACATGACTATTCAGGAATTCGTATACCTTATGGGGTCTCTGACGTTTCCTTCGCTTTGTTACATACATTTTGTTAGTTCGACAAACCATACAATATACACTGTAATTTTTTGCACGGGGTTTAAAAGTGTAGAATATTAAGACGGTAACATTCTTACTTGTTTATATAATAGTAAAATGAAAAAAGAAACTAGAGAAAACATTAACTTCGGTAGAACAGAAATGTAACGCTCTAGTGATTATATGGCGCCTTCATTCCATTTTTAAGATGGTTAGCTCGAAAAAAAAAATAAAACTTGACCTATTGAAACCACAAAGTAAGCTGTTTGTCTTTATGAGGACTACGTCTAAACGGGCAGGCCCATTAATAACTATGTGAAGCTTCCGTAAAATAGAAGCCAACATATCGATATACAAGTTAATATTGACTTAAACAGTTTTTATGTAAAATCCGAAATCTGGGCGGTGGGTTTGTATGGGAGCTTCCTCTAAAAGTGAACGGGACATGCCCATCAATATACATGTGATGTAAATCTTCCATATAGAATTTCAAGTTAATATTGACTGTATTAAAATCGTTTTTCATACAAAACCCAAGTTTGTATGAGCGCTACCCCTGAAAGTCAACGTGGCATGGTCAATGTGAGATATGTGTAACCTGGGAACATAGCAAGTTTTCACACCCGATTTCCGATTCATATTTTAAAAGCGTCGAGCTGATCTAGAATATATATACATTATCGGGTCTCCGATGGCTCCTTTAATGTTACAAATTCCGTGACAAAATTATAACACTATTCACAGTAAAAAGTATAGAAAACGGCATTCCCTTGACTTTCCGTAAGTCAAGCTCTAATCGATAGATTTTGTTTGGATTTTTTAGTTAGTGATAACAGCGTATTACACTTCTTTACTGATAGTGCTGCTTTCTCCAGAAAATAAAATAATTTATACGCATAATTTGCTATAATGATAACAATTCGCGTTAATCATTCGACATTAAAAATTAATGACGCTTATTCTTTGGTACCGATTAGCACAGAGATTATTATTAAATCGACAAAAGCGATAAGGTGAGTGACTTTCAGTTTAGTAAAAATAATAGCATCGAATCTATTTATTTATTGAAAGCAGACAGACATGAATGTCCCACGACTTAAAAAAAAAATCACTCATACAAAATTTCAATTATTTAACTGCAGAATCTCGATATATCAGAACAAAACTATATATATTCGATATTACAATCTGCATTTTTCATAAATTTCTAACACGAACCCGAAAATTGTTAAGAAAAAGCGAATATATTTTATTTACTAAAATAAGATTCTTGTGTTGAATTAAAAATAGTCACAATGATTGGAACGTAATAAAATAAAGATTCGAAGACCCCATAATCAGGATGACAAGACGAGTCGATCTAGCTATGTCAGCTGGTCTGTCCGTCTGTGCGTGCGTGCGCGCACACGGAAATATTGGTTTGAAAGTTGGTGTGGAGACTTTTTATAACTATAAACAACAAGGTGCATATGTCCCCCATTTAAAAACACTTCGTATTTATTTTGTTGTATCGAATATGTTTGTGTTAAAGCAATTATATTTGAAATTAGCAAACTACATACAAAAGGTGAATTTAATTAATAATAGTAAATATTGTATAAATTATACACTTATATCAATAAATAAATATATGAGAGGCTTCAAAATGTCTTTCATTTGTAATTTGATTTTTTCTAATTGTTTAAAATTTTGTTTGATTGAATTTTTTGATGATTTGCTTCCTTTCTTTTACTTTGCAATTTCTAAGTGTTTTTGGATTTCATATTAAAACTTGAAAAAATAAACCAAGGGGATTAGTTGCAGTGAGTTGAAAAGTATGTACATCGATCCGCTCCTAAAGAAATTGTGTAGAATGTATATTGAAAATTGAAAGGTGATTCAGTTCATTGTGATATAAAAAAATAGTACTCAGAGTCGACAAGGTTTACCAATATGCGTAATCTCGGTCGTAAATTTTCGACCAATTACAAGTTCATGAGTTATCAAGATCGTCTGATGTATATAAATTCTTTGTATATAAATAATATTCTTGTACGGATCAGTTAGTTGATAAAAGCATTATGTTAAGCTCTTCCTGCGAGCAACAAAGTTAACAAAATGGTTCATTCTAAATATACTCAAAAAGTGGACCATACTAAAACAACAACCGAATTAATGAACCTGTCTATGTCCCACGTCGCCATAGCCAAGGCGACACTTAAAATACAAATTTTACACGAATTCTACTGTTGGGATAATGGGATCGATTATAAACTTAAAATTCGATTCGCGAATATACTTCGACTCTAAAAAATGACTGAGACAAAATTTCTACACACATTTTCTTTAAAAATATGGTGGTATTTTGAATTTCAAAATTTTAGATTATTAATCAGCGATCCTCGAAACGTCTAGAATGATATCACATTGAATAAACATAGGGAAATTAAGTTTTATTCAGTTATATTCGGTTTTCAGATAACTGTGCGGCCCCTAATTACAATATTTCCCATATTACTTATGTGCGTTAATTTACAATTTTTTCGTTTCAACAGTGTATTTTTATATTAAATTTTATCCAGTCATGTGTAAAATATATTAAGACTGAAGTATTTTAAATTATTTTTATAGTTGTAATTAAGAATAGAGAAGAAGGTACTGATAATCACAATCAATGAGCTGCCACATGCATTCTTCTAGAACTAGTGAACCTTCTCCATTTTTGGTCACAACATGACGCCAATTCGGGTCTTTTATACGACATGATTAAATTCTCCTACTTAAAATTCAAATTGTCTTCTATAAAATTAAAACACCAGTAGCTTGTTGGTTGAGGAATGTTAATTTTTGATATACCAAAGTGGAAACCATCGTAGCATACACTTTGCAAGGCGAATGCTGGACGCCTTCTAAGCGCCGTAAGCGAATTTTCTTACCAGGTTTCGTTAAAGAAAGCTTTAAAACACTCCTTAAAGCCCTTATCAAAGCGAAGCGATTATTTTGTTTGTAATCAAATTCACTTCGATTACAAACACCTCGTTTTCCAACTTATTTATTAAACAGAATACCTGCTTATTAAAAAGTGCACGAGTGTCAAAAACCTCTGTTACTTTTTTTTTAAATTTTGATCATCGATTGTAGAGAATATGTATTTATTCATAATTTTGTAAAGAGAGTATGCAGCACTGAAGACATAATTGTTGTTTTCCTCTTTCGAATTACGATTTCTCCATTACAACTGCTTATTTTCTCTGTACAATTTTCTTATTCATCGCCAGTATATATTTCAAATAATTGATATCCATATATTCTTTTCGTTGTTCGTCACACACCTTATTTATGGTGTCATTCTCTCAAAACTGTTTGCTATCAATATACGGTTGTTCGATAGAAGTACATCTAAATTTTTCGAGAATGTTTGCAACTGTTCCGGTCGCTCAATTTTGTTAACTATGTTTGCGATATGATCATCATTGCACGAAAGTTGTATAAAAGTAATAGAAAATACGAGGGTTTTTATAAGAGCAGAATGAGTACATTCCACATCACAATTACATTAAATTTGGGGTCAAATGCTATGGGAATGTTAGCAACTTATAAGACTTATACGCCGGTTTAAAGGAACATAATGACTTTTACCTATACCCGAATTTATCAAGCTTTGTCTGTCTGTCTGCAAGTCTGCATGCATTTTTTTTTAAATAAATTTTTCCGATTTCTACCTCAAACCCAACACAGAGACACCTTTTTATTGAAGTTAAATATACTTAGTATCGATAGTGATACCTTTTGTGGCACCCCTTATACAAACACTATATTTTTTGTATGAATATTCTTCTTATTAAAGTCAAATTAAAGTCTTTAAAAATTGACGTAGTTGTTTCTTATGAAAGGACACATATACTTGATCTATCACTTTTTGGGGCTGCGTTAATAGAACCCAATTTTGTCTTTTTTTATGGAACACATTTTTATTGCAGTCAATATAATGTTGAAATTTGATGTCGCGGATTCCTATGGACGAACATTCACATAAATATTATGGGTCTTGACCCACCCAGTTTTAGGGGAAGCCCCTTACAAACCCACCGCCTACTTTTAGATTTATTATAAAAACAATATTTATTACAAAAATTATCAACTTTCAATTCTTCTTATGAACGAACGCTATTTAGATATAGATGTGATTCCGATTTTTGGGAAAAATGGTATGAAAATTTTTCTCAGATTCTCTTTAGATTCTCCTGATACGCACTCAGATCAAGGTTAGAATGGCACGTACGAAACGCTCACAATACTGCTAATATCTTTTAAATTCACGATTTTACAATATAAATCAACCGAAAATGTTTTTTTAAAACAAGTAAGTAGTATGTTTTCTTTTCCATTATACACTCTTGAAATAAAGAGCGTGAATATTATTATAATTTAGCTATAATGTTTGCAACGCAGAATAGGAGAATAGGAGACCTCATCTTTTCCAAGCCGCATAGTCGGAACAAAGTTTATTTTATTCATTGATTTTTGTTTTGGTGATGTTTTTCTTTTAATTTATTAATTTAGATTATTTTTTTGTTTATAAAAAAAAAACTAAAATATGCTGTAAAACTTCAAAAGCCTTAAAAAGACTGTTAGTGTAAAATATTTTTTTCCCCGGTATTTGTAGCGTGTTTCAAGATGGAATGATTCCATAATCAACACACGTTTTATTTTCCAATGTCCTAGACCTAGGCAAACTTCTCAGGATAATTTATTTTGCAAATATGGCCTTTTGCTGAGCCCGTTTTTCTAAAATTGGAAAGAATTTTTGGATAAACACGTTGAAAAGAACTCTATCTTTCATTTCATATGCTATTTGAGAAATACTGAAATTTCAGCAATACATATTCGAACAAGCAACCTGGATAATAATAATAATAATCATAATCATAATCATAATCATAATCATAATCATAATCATAATCATAATCATAATCATAATCATAATCATAATCATAATCATAATCATAATCATAATCATAATCATAATCATAATCATAATCATAATCATAATCATAATCATAATCATAATCATAATCATAATCATAATCATAATCATAATCATAATCATAATCATAATCATAATCATAATCATAATCATAATCATAATCATAATCATAATCATAATCATAATCATAATCATAATCATAATCATAATCATAATCATAATCATAATCATAATCATAATCATAATCATAATCATAATCATAATCATAATCATAATCATAATCATAATCATAATCATAATCATAATCATAATCATAATCATAATCATAATCATAATCATAATCATAATCATAATCATAATCATAATCATAATCATAATCATAATCATAATCATAATCATAATCATAATCATAATCATAATGATAACATAATCATAATCGATAATCATAATCATAATCATAATCATAATCATAATCATAATCATAATCATAATGATAACGATAATCATAACGATAATGATAATGATAATCATAATGATAACGATAACGATAATCATAATCATAATCATAATGATAATGATAACCATAATGATAATGATAATGATAACGATAATGATAACGATAATCATAATGATAATGATAACGATAATGATAACGATAATGATAACGATAATCATAATGATAATCGATAATGATAATCATAATGATAACGATAACGATAATGATAACGATAACATAATGATAATGATAATGATAACGATAATGATAACGATAATGATAATCATAATCATAATGATAACGATAATCATAATGATAATATAATGATAACTATAATGATAATGATAATATAATCATAACTATAATCATAATGATAATATAATGATAATCATAATCATAATCATAATCATAATCATAATCATAATCATAATCATAATCATAATCATAATCATAATCATAATCATAATCATAATCATAATCATAATCATAATCATAATCATAATCATAATCATAATCATAATCATAATCATAATCATAATCATAGTCATAATCATAATCATAATCATTTCGATTTTAGTAGGGTTGCCTATATCACGAGCAGAAAAGGTAGTAACTCTGGTCTTTGTTTACATTTTCTTTGCTCAATATGATGGCGGAAGAAGTATGTTCAATCGGATTTCATAATTAATTAATTGGGAGGGGAAAGCAGAGTTGAGAGGAGCAGATAACGATAGCGTCCGAAGCTACTAACAGCAGTAAACGAAATAATCAAAAGAATCAAATCTGTTAAATCGGTGCCTTCCTCAATTTCGTAAGAAAGAAGCAGTTTACGAAATTTAATCATTTGAGAGAATACCACTAAAGGAATGGCCGAGACAAGTAATGTTGAATGGTAAGTGAATCGAAAGACTGCTTCATTCTCTTTGTTCATTCGCATTATATTTTCGTTTGGTTTGGAGAATTGCTCCCTGGTCCAAATGCCAACAATTTCTTCAGAAATTAGGCAAATTTAGATACAGACCTAAAACTTGGTACACTTAATGGTCATAGTATGTATAAAGTCTGAGAAAAATTTTAGACCGATTGAACCACGCCTTCTTCACCACCCCATATATATCAATGTCCTTGAAAACAAAATGTATACATCATCAGTTTGTATACATTTTAATTCATTCACTAAGCCATTCATTTTAATATATATTTTATTCATTTATTTAAATTATTATTTATTTCATCATTTTCCACATATAAATCGAAAGAATAGTCATTGATACATTCAAGTGTGTCTAAGTCATCTTCACTATCGTCGTCATCTGCATTTACAAAATTATTTGAGAAATTTACATTAGGTGGTCTTAAAAGGTCAATAACCTCTACTGGATAACTACGGTTTTTTATACCATTAACACATAGTGTGAAATGGTATTATCAGTTTGTCTAAAAGTTTGTAACGCATTAAAGGAGCCATCGTAAACCCCACAAAGTATATATATTCTTGATCAGCTCGACGAGACGAATCGATCTAGCCATGCCCGTCTGTCTGTCTGTCCGTCTGTATGTTGTTGCGCATTTTTTTGGGACCAATTTATATGCTATCCAGTTGAAATTTTGCCCATATACTTCTTTTTATTTAATAGAGTATCATGATTGACCTGCCACGCCCACTGGTTGTGGTAGCCCTCATAGAAACAAATCAATATTAGCTTGCAATTTGATTTTGTGGATTTTAATGGACAACCGCTTCATATACATATACAAAGGGGCGTGTCCCGCCCACTTTTTGAGGTAGACCCATATAAACCCACAGCTCATTTGTATTCATTTGTATGGAAAACGTCAATATCAACTTGAAATTCGATATGGTGACATCTTACACATCTACTACATCGCTTCATACACACCTACTAGTGTGCGTGTACCACCCCTTTTTAAACCCCCACTTTTATGTATTACAATACCATTTAAAGTTTCGTGTGAATGGTATTAGAGCTTCGGTTCAACCGAAATTAACGTTTTTTCTTGTTTTATTTTGCAGTAGTCTTTATTTTATGAAAATGCTAGAAACCAGAGAATCCGATGAATCTAGTGTTCTACAAAAAAACGTATGTCATATTTTTTTATAAAATTTGTGCCGAACCTCCGATTCGTTTTCACCTAGGCAGCCTAGGTGATAGATATTCCTTTAGGTTTACATTCCTCTTTTGCAGCAATCAATCAGTTGTAGCTCGGATAAATATCACAATTCCAGTTTTTGCTTTGTTGTCTAATGTTCATATATTGCTTTTTTGTCAAGCTGTTTTCCATTAAAACACCTAAGGCTTCTTCTGGAGTAAAAGGCACAGGCTCATCATCCTTTTTTCCTTATTCCACACTATTCAAATGCGCTTTCTTTGCAGCCACCGCTGCTGAATGGAAAAGAAGATTTGTATTATTACCATGGTCTGCTGAAATTTCGACATCTAATCTGCGCTTTAAGCGAGAACTCCCTAAATCATAGCATAATCGTGGGCATCCTACATTTATAGGGGATTCATCAGCAAAGTCACATCGTTGAAATTGTATTTGACATAGCCAACAAAGTTCTTAATTCTCTTTTTTATCGAGTCCTCCATGTTTTGATTTAACTTACTGCGACTTTGCTGCAGCAGAAAATTAGCAAGGCTTGGCCATCATCTGCATGACTCAAATCTATGTTGTTTGAACAAAGTCGATTTTAAGAAAAATGGGTAAGAACGGGCAAAAAAGATTAATACCATCGCATTATACTCGTATACATAATGACGATTAACACTGTGTTAATAGTTACGACAATCCACGTCAATCCAACAATGTTTTATTCCACGGAGCTCAACATTTTTGAGGTTACAAATTACACAAAACAAGTATTGCGTTGAAAAATTATATTCTACATACCTCATCATTTATTTTCCATTTTGATTTACTTAATTATTCGAAGTCATTCTTAAGATATAATGATTTCAAATGTGCTTTTATTTGCAAAGCGAACAAAGTCAAAGTTTGAGGTAAACGATCAACTAACTTCCAGGGCTGCGTAAATTCGCAGGGCTTCAAAATCAACTGAACCACAACGATTTTCAACTGCCTATTTGGGGCAAATTTTGGAATAAAATATTTTTTTTGCATAATTCTTTGAATTTCTGCCGAAATTTGTGGATTGGTCGTATCGAACCAAGTCAACACAACTTTGAATTGGTTCGATCTTGTTTGGTTCGTTACCAACACTTTTTATAGAACTAATTAAAAAAGAGAATGGAACTGATTGGAGGTATTCGCCAAATCAGTGTGTTTTGCTCAATGGTCTCTTTTTTAAACGTCAGTTGTACTTTGCCTCTAAATCGCACTTTTCTTATATGTGCATTTTGTTTAAATTTTTTTTAATTTTGAAACATTTTGTAAACTAAACTTTACGCTCAAAAAATATAAGACTTTCAGTATTTTTTTAAAGTAAGCACGTGTAAATTAAAAATATATTATCATTTTGGCCCAACCGAATTTGGTTTTTGCAAAATATGATTCTGGCAAACGATCCACTGTGCATCGTTTTTATTGCTGCAGCATTCTAAGCACTATCAAAACGTTCCCCAGTTAGTAATCACAGATCAATTCGCTACAATTGTGAAGAGTATATAAGCTTTGGTACCATCCAAAGCCATCGTTTCTTCTAGTTCTCCTCTTTTTCTTTACTGCATAAGCGATAACAGAGGTCAGCACAGTCGAGCTGCAAAGATTCTAAGACGTCTTATAAGCAGATTTTGCCGAAACGCAAACAGTCTACTTTATTCAATCGACATGAAAATATCATTGATTGCAGCTTTTTCAATAGTGCTGTTCAGTGCTTCAATCAACCTTGTGCTTGGAGGTGAAAATCATATTACTTCGCAGTCTTTGGTAAATTTATTAACGGAGAATAAACCCGTACAAGATTTTTCAACCTATGTAGCTAATAGTTACACTTCTTCGTCATGGAGAAAGATCATCACTAATGTAATTGACGATGTATACTACGTTCAACCGACAAATGTTCTTGCACATCAGCTGAACCAAATTTATTTGGAGGGCAAAACTGCGACTATTAATATTATACAAAACAGTCTGAGAATGATGATTGAGGCGCAGCTCGTATTGTTCTGGAAGTTTCAAAACTTGCGGGATGTCAACGATGATTATCTGTTCACTGTAGCAGATTTATTTAAGAAAATAATGGCAAATGAACAATTTCCCAATATCGATGCCAACCTACAACGACGTTTAGCGGTCGCAAGAAGTGAATTGCCTTCCTCGATCGACTTTCTACTTGAAGGGCGACGCTTTTGTATGAGGAATAAAAAGAATATGGAATTCCTTTATGTTCCCAGGAGCGATGATTACAATTATGGTTCAAATAATCGATATGCGTACACTTGGCATACCGGAAAACAGGCAGGTTCTCAGGGATTTATTGAAGCTTCGGTTAAGGAATTCAATGGACCAAATTCGTCGAAGGATCGAGTTTTCGCACTCCGTTCTGAATACTACAATTGGTACTACTTTATGGATGCCGAGAAAGGTAATGTGCTGAGTGCATCGATGTCTAGCATTCCTCGGTCAACCAGCTATTGGACAGTAAATTTGACGGGAGATGCTATGACTTTTAAGCAGAACGATTTGATTTTGTGCGCCGGACAGAGCGTAGATGGAAGTCGTCGAACAGCTGTCGCAGTTAGAGGCCAAAGTGCAATCAGTGCTAATTGTCAATGGGAAGCATTTGAGTGCCAGCCTGTAAGCATATTTGATACTATATAATTGGTGATGCATAAATAAATGTTGTCTTTCCTTGATATTTTTTCATTTGATTTTAAACATTTTGGGTAACAGAAATGACAAATAAAATCAATCTCGAGATAAAGCTACATAAAAACAGAGCAACCAATTTAAAGTTTTTTTGTTACTTCTGAACACATTCTTGAATTTTACACCGTTCACACACAGTTTTCCCGAAAATTTGTAACGGATTAAAGGAGGCATGGTAGACCCCATAAAGTATATACATTCTTGATCATTTTAAGCTTCTTTAAGTCCCAAGTTTATGGAATATCCATATTGACATGCTACGCCCACGAGGTATCCCCCATACAAACCCATGGCCCACTTTGTGGTTTTGCATGAAAAACTTGTTTAGTAAAGTCAATATTAGCTTGAACTTCAATGTGGTGTATTTTTATGGATATATTATATACTAATAGGAGTGACCCGCCTTTTTTGGAGTAACCACTATACAAACCCTCCGCCTACGTTTAAGTTTTACAAAACGATTTCAAACTTCGTATGAATGATATTAGAGCTTCGGTTCAACCAAAATGTTTTTTGTTTTTTTTTTTTTTGGTTTCCATAAAAATTCGTTGCACACTAATGTAGAACATTATTTATATTTCTTAAACAATAAAATCCAATTTTTTCCAATTTTGCCGACATTCGCCGCCAAAGTTCATTTATTTATGAAAAGTAGGATACATTTACAACATTATTAGACCAAGACTATTTATTGAGCTAAAAAATATTTATACAAAATCAAAAATGGTGGGGAGGTGGGGCAGGTCTGTATAAGGACTAACATTTATAGTGAGGTTGATAGTTCAGGAGAGTCTAAATATCCAAACTTGAAGGGTCTACCTTTTATAGTCTTCCAAATCTCTTCGTTCATGCAGAAGATATAGCCAGATATGCACAAAAGTAATATATCCTTCTACCTTATATTCCCCACTGGTCTGTCAAAAATCTACTTTATTATGTGAATCAGAAGAATTCGGAGATAGTTTCAATCATTGGGATCCCTTAGCGAATATCTTAGAAATTAAGGCGGGATCATGGTTTTTCAACCAACTATTATTGATTGCAACGCAGATTCCAAAAGCTAATGGAACATGTATTTGCCACATTGACCTTCCCACGATTGATCGAATGGCATATATCATTATAACATTTTAGAACTAAGGCTACTACAGGAAACCGCAATGAGTTGCTGAAAATGTTGTGCTGTGATGTCATTTTCTAGAGAGGATTGTCTATAAAAACGGAAGAAACTATCAGAAAGAAGAATTTTATTTATAAAATCACAGTTGAACATGGAAAACATAATTCTTCTTCAAACTAATGCTTGACCTGTACCATACGCCAAACAAATTTCTACGAGTTATATTCGATGCTCCTTGGTATGTGACCACTTTTTTTATTCATCAAGACCTCAATATACATTTTGTCAGGGAAGAAATAGTCAGGGTAACAAAAAAGTATTTAAAAAGTCCGAGTTGCCATGAAAATAAACTATCTATAAACTTTCTCGAAAACATCAAAAATGGCAGGCGATTGGAAAGGTTTAATATCCTCGACTTACCATCTACATTTTAAGGTAAATTATATATATATTCTATAATATATATATTATATATATTATATATTTTATATATTTTATATATATTATATATATTATATATATTATATGTATTGTATATATTATATATATATTCAAAGTGCGTTCCAAAGTAAAGATGACATTTGGAATAGTGCCCTTTCTGGTAGCGCCACCTAAATGTGACTTAATTCATTGGAAACTAGATATTTTGAGGCGAAACAGATTTCTGTGTCACCCCCGAATGTTGGTGTTATCGGTATAAAAATGGGTATCGAACAAAGAGTCAATATTTGGTACATATTCTTTCATTCATAAAATCACATTTTAACAATTAATCTCTCCCCGTATTCGCCTGAATTGGCACCGTGTGACTTTTACCTTTTCGTAAGAATGCATTTACCGATGAAAAGAAGGTGTTTTTAGGAAGTAGTCACACAAATACTTGTACCGACTGCCTGGCCAGCGACAATAACTATGGTTGACAGTAGACAAAATGACATAAATCAGCTTCTAGTGGACCAAGTGGAAGTTGAAAAAGCATGTACCTTACAAACGCACCGTGTCTCATATAATTTAAAATAAGCTATTTCAAAAGTGATGCTGTTGAACGCACATTGTAGAATCAACGCTTTCGAAAGAATTATCATTTGTCAGTTATATAGAAGCAGTTTACAGAAAAACACACTTACGATACGCTTCAAGGTTTTCAAAAGAAATTTCGAATCGTATAGAAGCTACTCATATACTCTTATATCCTAACCAAAAAAAAGAAAAACAAAAAAAATATTTCTTATACCTAGAAACCTAAAGGTGGGCGGCATACGCTCATTGGTGTAAAGTGTTGAACATTCCGTATTTTTGAAACCCTAGGGCTGTCATCAGTAATTTTAGGAGTTTATTGTCTGACATTTACGAGAACGGATACATTAAACTTGTTAAAACCTAAAAGGATCGACTGTTTCAATAGGTCCCGAGATGGTATATATAGTCGAAAGTTTATTATAAAAAAAAAATAAAAACACAGTAAAAGTGACTCTTCCTACACTTTTGGGCTGTAAGTACTATCTGTTGTGCGGTCTGTGTATGAATATATATTTATAATTCCATTGTGCTGCCATAAACTTTGCCCAATGGTTTTCCTACTGTCAAAAATAATGCCTTTATTTATTAGAAATCTGCAGTGATATAGAAGTCACATATCGTTTCCAAATCACATATTTCATATCATAGTATATGAAGTTTATGCGAGATAGATAATTCCAATTTCAATTCACAAATAGTCACTGTAGTAGCGCAATCATCTCTCTCGCATAAACTCACTAATAGATGAACCTGTCAATTACTCACTCTCTATAGATCTGAATGTTTGTTTATTAATGGAGAAATGTGTCGCAATATTTTCGGCGCAAACAAATATAATTTTTTTACAATAAAAATCACTTGGAGAGTTCAGTTCCAGTTTGGCTAAACTTATTTTTTGTCATTGTTATTTGTCCTAAATGCATATATGTAATAATTTGGGATATCAACTCCTGAAACGTTTTTTACTGATAATAAGCCTGAAAAAAATCTCAGTTGACCATTATTTATTCACATGCAAACAACTTAATTATTAATTAGCATGTCATACTCAATCTTACCCTATTCGTTTTGGAATAACTTAAGATCAACAGCTCAATTAATCTGGACGAGTCGAATACGGTTGGTCGATGGCGACAGATTTGCGTTTTATGTAAGAGATCCATTGACTTTATCTTTCTCTCTGGAAATACGGCGAGAGACTACGATCGACGCGACGTTCGGCATTCGACATTCGGCTTCGATAAAGATCTCAAAAGGATCTTGCTGACTGCTTTTGTAGCTGAATGAAACAAATGAGCACCATTACAATGCGACAAGTTTTAGTTCTGGTGAAAATGAGTTTTCAAGTCGCGTTTAAATTGAACAATATTAATTTGCATGATAAAACGTTTGATGGCGACAATAAATCATTTAATTAGTTTCTGCGCTTTTCGACTTCATTTCGCGTTTAACTGACGAAGTTTTTCTTCGGTGTATATTGACGTGTGAGCGTTTTCAAGATTTAGACATGGAAACCTACTTCGACCTTTTCTTTTTTTTTTGTTTAAATCCCATAACAGAACCTTTAATTATTTATGGCAAAAGAGAGGGAGAAAAAAATTAATAATGGCGTAAAAATTAGGAAAAAATAAAAAAGTAATCCAAAGAAAATGTAGGAAATGTTACTTTGCGGCACTTTTATTGCATTTGTTGTTTGCGCTTTAATGGCAAACGGACAAATAAAAGAAAAATGTCGTTCTGATTGAGATATTGCGTGCGTATAATTGTATCTTTCAGATATTTTGTTTACTTGCACCACATTTTGTTCATGTTTTGTTGTATTTTGTTTTTCTCTTTCCTTTCATTTCTGTGGAAGTTTAATTACCCTACAACTGTAGATACGCTAAGTTCATATGTGCGTGGAACCTCAAAGATGCCAAAGTACAATATTTATATATGTATGTACTAGTATACAATGCAATACATGTATGTGAACGTTATATACTTAACGATATACAGATTAACGAGTAGGTTGATGTACCTACCGGAGTTGGAAAATTTTTATGTATTATTCCAATAGAAAATAAAATTCAATAAAATTATTTATTATCTAGATAAAAAATAAATTTTGATATTATTCGAGAAACTTATTCGAATGACGAATGCAAATTTTAATCTAGTATTCGGAGTGTTCATAATTTAATTATAATCGTTTTAATGGACGTTTCTCTTTAACTAATTCGATGCGTTTAGTGCATCACATATGCTGTTTCATCTTGTAACTCCTTGACGGGACAATGCATGGCCTAAATGGTTTTTTATTATTAATTCTCTCAATTTTGGACGATTGCTTAGACCCCATAAAAACATGAATTTTTCCATAACATATTTATGCACTTTCGAAAGAGTTGTATGAGTTCCACTTGTTATAGTTAAAATAGCTTTGGCATCGTCGGCTGCAAAAAAGATTTAATATATATGAAGCACGTCGGAGGTGGTCAAAAAGGGTTGTAGAAATAGTATTATTTATTTAATCGTCATAATATTAGAACGAATCCAAGGGGTATGAATGGCTTTCCAAAGATACTTATTTCATTCCAAATTCTTAAAAAGTTTTTACAAAATTGCATTTATTATTTGTCATTGTAGCAACCACTTTAATTGCATCACGGTGAAACTCCTTGAGAATTTCATCGATTAGTTTAGCGAATTTTCGTTTGTATGCCTTTCATAAAATCTCCATTATGTCAACGGCCTAGACTAACAACACATCGTAACCTGCATCAATACAGTGGGCTGTTAAAACAAGAAAACTTTCTTACGACTGGAGTACGTGGTACAGACATATTTTACTTTACAAAAAGTCAAAAGTGGACCATAGGTTTGTATGGGAGCTACCCCAAATAGTGGGCGGGCCACTCCCGTTAGTCTATGTATCTTAAGCGGCTGACCATAAAAAGGCACCACATTGTATTTCAACCTAATATAGACTTTAATAAAGAAGTTTTCTAACAAAAAGTCAAAAGTGGGCAGTAGGTTTGTATGGGAGCTACCCCAAATAGTGGGCGTGGCAGATTGACCTGATTGATACTCATTTAAACTACAATAAAATGAAGTTTAGTGCTAAATTTCAACTGGATATCATAAAAATTGGTCCCCAAAATTCGCAACGACATATAGACGGACATACAGACGGACATGGCTAGATCGATTCGTCTCGTCGAGCTGATCAAGAATATATATACTTTATGGGGTCTACGGTGGCTCCTTTAATGCGTTACAAACTTTCAGACAAACTGATAATACCACTTCACACTATGTGTGAATGGTGTAACAAGAGAAAATGTTAACTTCGGTTGAACCGAAGCTCTAATACCATTACAAATCTGTTTGTCTGAAAGTTTGTAACGCATTAAAGGAGGCATCGTAGACTCCATAAAGTATATATATTCTTGATTAGCTGGACGAGACGTGTCGATCTAGCTATGTCCGTCTGTCTCTCTGTCTGGATGTTGTTGCGCACTTTTTGGGCACTAATTTACTATGAGCACTTTTTTTCCCCCATCATTTCTCTGGGACTTTAAACACGACAGAGAGCAGGGGAAAAATGTGTTCATAGTATTCATGTGTCATACGTCCATTATAAAAAAAATTCAAATAAACATAAAGCTGAAGAGAAAATACTAAAAAGTCATGTACATACCGTTTGGTATCGGTGCAGAGAAAGAAGTTAAACAGCTGATGTTTTCTTTTTACCTGTTTAGAAACACTGATCCCTACTATTTGCAACACTTCACAACACTGTGAAAATGACACGGAAATCTTACAAGAAATATAAACGGAGTTATTTCCAAAAATAGTCGCGGGACATTTCATGGTCACACGAGGTCGCGCGAGTATCATAGCAATCTGACACGATAATACAATATAAGACCGTGTGACCAGGCCATAAATAAGAAATTTTGAATTTGATTTATTCGAATAAAAATAATGTCTGACGAATAAACTTGTTTATTCGAACAAATCATCTATATAATATTTTATTCGAGTAATGCCAACTGTGGTACCCACTCGTGACTCTATTTGCAATATTAAAAACTATTCTGAAGATAGTTTATTTTTGCACTCGTATATGTAATCTGTGTCTTCATTAAAGCTACAACTTTTGTATCTAAACAATTGTATGGTAAATATGTATATTGTATAACTATTTTTGGGTATGTTCCACAAAATCACCTTAAGCAAATTTTAAAAAATTTTAAATTCGTCAGTGGTTAAAATCAAAAAGGCAGCAGGTTTGCTTGGGGCTACCCCTTTAAGTGGTTAATTGTTGAATGGTATATTTTGTAATGATTGACGCCTAATTTGTCACTTCTAGCTTAATTAAGAACAAAAACGAAAAGCAAAAAGTTGTATGTAAAAACTTAATAAGGGGGGGGGGATGGGCAGCCTTGTATTAGTCCGATTTGGACCTATGCGGAATATTTTATTATGATTTACATAAGATGCACCAAATTTTCAAGCATAATTAACAACAAAACGGACGGACGGTCGGACAGACGGACAGACGGACATGTATATGTCGATGGTGATCGAGAATATATATATTTTATAGGTTATGACACGCCTCCTTCTGTCTATTACATACATTTGCACAAACCCAGTATCCTGTGGGTATAGGGTATAAGAAACACGCGCTTATTCGAATGCGACGTTGTTGTTCGAATTATCGATTATGAACAAACAAACATGTCATTTTTATTTACAAGTATGTATATAGTTATTTATATAGATTTATAAATTATAAAAACAAAAGTTTTTGTTTATACGTTTATATATATGTTGGTAAATCTACATAAGAAAAGCGGCAGGGTATACTGAAGTCATTTTTACTGATTGTAGTGTGAAATCACGAAATCGGGATGCCATGCTCAATTTAAGTTTAATAAGCAAAGCTTTTAAGTTATTGAAAATGAATACAAACTGGATCCTTGATTACCTAACAATATTCATTCAATTCAGTATCTGTTTAGAAGATTGAAGTATTTTTAATCAAACAAAAAAAGAAAAATCACATTTCGCTTTTAAAAATTGTGTTGTCTGTTACTCTAAAGAGGTCTAGATTGTGTGAGTAACCCGATCCATTGAGTTGTTGATATTTTTTCGAATAACTGCTTGCTAACAAAGATTTGCCCACATATACAAGTATGTTGAGAAAATGTAGTTTGGAAATTTATTTACAAAAACTTTATTTTTCCATGATCCAAGTTCATAACATTTGCAGACCGACGAACGACAAGGTGGTTTAATTTTCATAAGAAAAAGTCAAAATTTCGTCATGGTTGTATTACGGAATATTGAACAAATGCGGTTGCCAAGTATGTTTCAATGCGCCAGCTTGGTTTCTGCGATGGAACTAATCCGAATTTCAATCATGAATGTATTGAAACAGTCGCCCAGCGTTTTGAATTAAATATAATGAAATTTTCAGCGCCGATGATGATGGCTGACGGAATGCTGTCTGCAGGATGACAGCATGATAGGCAGTCAAACTGAAATTCAGGCAGCAAGTCTCAATAACAAAAGGGGCTGAACGTGCGCATGAGAGTATCCTTAGTATTTCTTTCCCTGTTTGTTCATTTGTTCATTCATTCGCTCGCAAGCTGATGGGTGTACATGACAAATGGCGGCGAATTCGTCAATGTCAAAATCAGACTGTTACAAAGCGAAAGGAGCAGCAGGAGCAGGAGCAGGAACAGAATCAGGAGCACAGGCAGAAGCACAGTCAGCACGAAGGGATATAGGGTGCGTAATATTGTGTAGAACAATGCTGCTGAGTGATTGGCTTGTCTGTATTTGTAAGCAGGACTTTCGCAAAGAGAAAAGCGCAACAAGCCAACACAAAATACTACTTTCAAATTACAACAAATTCCATCGATTTTACCTTGTAATTGAAATTACTAAATTTTATTTCTTTAATTTCAATGATACGAGTATAAAAGAAAAAATATATACATATGTATATAATGATATGCATATAGATATAAATTATTGAAAACTATTTAGTGTGTTCGACTATGAGATTTCCTGTACCCGTTTTACGGGTCTATATTTGAAATTGGGCAAATGATTTTGGGCAAATGGCAGTTGATATTTAAATCTAAGTGAGTCCGTAACAGGTAGGTATGCAAATTGGACTATCGGACCCCAGACGCGACACACGGACGTGGCCAAATCTCTTATACTTGTAGTCTTCAAGATGTAGAAGTTAATTCGAATTGAACAAGATATTATATTATAGTGCCTTCCGTGCCTCCTTCTGTTTCTGAACTTAAAATAAGAGTTTTAACCATTCCTTCCATTATGCATAGTTGTGCAATTTCAAAGAACTTTTAGTGTGCACTTATAAAAGTAATTGCTCAGGGAATTAAAATTCCCTGTTCTAGATTTCAATTCGAACATTTTGATCGGAATCGATTTCATTTCATTTTCATTTGGTCGATTTTAATGAAATCGTAATACCAATTTCCAATGGAATTGAATCGAAAAATACTTCTAAAACTTACATATATTAAAGATATAATATATATATAAATATAAATATTTTAAAGAAATCGATTGCGATTAATTCATTCGGATTGAAATCTATAACAGGGGGAATATATGAAGGCTAAACCTGCCGGTCGTAACATAACACAGTAATTTTAGTATACTGGAGTTTGGAGAATAGTTTGGTCTGGAATAAAAATATTGAATGGTTTTATTTTTTTAATCTTAAAAAGCATAATCGAAAAAAATAACGTTCTGAATATCTCCAGTCACTGCGAATGACTATCATTTCATTGTCAATCCAAACTCACCGAATATATCACAGTGATAATAAGCCATAGTACATTGTACATATTAGAAATACATTTAAGAGTAGAACTCGAGTGAACAACATTTCAAAGCATCCTCATGGTTAGTACTCGACCAGAAGTACAATAATCTACATTATATGCTAAATCCATAATTTTTTTGATTTTGATAGCATTTAGAAATCCATTCATCCATCATCATTTGCGAGGTGTAAATAAGGCATTTCCATTAATTAAACAAATTAGTTTAATCCAATTAATCCAATTAATCTAATTAGTAGTATCCAAAATGTTTTCTAAACTTAATCTACGTACATATCATAAGAATCTAAAGTACGAACGGACGGACAGATGCACATATCGACTCGACTTTAATGCTGATCACGAATGTATATATGTACCTTATTGGGTTTGCCACACCTACTTCTATATGTTAAATACATTTGCACAAACTTAGTATTGACTTTGCCCTACAGGTAGGGTAGGCTATAAAAAATCCGATGCACTTTCTTTATTATTATCTCGTTCTAAAATGTATAGACAGATAGTTGTTGACACACTATTCGGTCTATCCTCTCCGAATCCAACTAATATGTTGATATTTCACTAAAGTATCTTTTAAATTTGACACTGTTAAAAGAATCAAATAATGAAAGTGTATCTGTATACAATATTGGTTCAAAATGAATAAAGTGTAAGTGTAAACGTTTGCAGAAATGTTTCCACGTACATACTGGTATTTATAAATGGAGATTTGCGATGAAGTTCGGCTAGTTTTATTATAATTGAGTTTATTAATTTCCATTAAACCAAAGACAGATGCGTCCCGTTATACGTTGCCAAACTTCTTCACTTTAAGATGGCGCTGAATAACAAACCGAGACGGACATATGCATCCAGTCAAACGGCGAAGTTTGTCAGGAGGCAAGTGAATCGCTTTGATGTCTGCATCTGCAGAATCGTCATTATTAATTTGCGTCTGTCTTGCATTACGTTTCATGTCGTAATTTCATTTCAAAAATGAATTTTTACGCTTGTGCATCTTGTATGTGAATTGAATGTGACTGATAGACTTATGGTATATGGTAGTCCCGGGATGGAATAGTTGGTTGGTTGGTTGGTTGAATGGATGGATGAATACACGTTGGCTACTGTTTTGTGCTTGTTTTAGATTTCATTTATATATCTATGTACGTATGAGTGCTTTAACTACAAAATATTGTTGTTGTTGCTTTTATATTTGACACATGGCTGACATTGATGCAATGTTGCATGGAAATTTGTTATACCCGTCAACGATAACATGAAAGTTCCGCATTTGAATGCTACAATCATTTAGCTGTTTCATATGTACATTAGATCTTTCAAATTTTTATTTTTGCATAGAAAATAATAAGTTTTGCGAGTAAATGCTTGTTCAGACGATGCCAGATATCTGTGATAATTCCTCATTTCCGTTAAGTTTAAGATGGTTAGTTCGCAAATAATGGAATATTGTACCTATGAAAAGTACAAATTGTGAGCAAGTGAGCACGTTTTGCCCATTAATAACTATGTAATGCTTCCGACCATAAGAAGTCACCATATCGAATTTCAAGTTGATATTGTATGGGGGCTACTCCGAAAAGTGGGCGGGACATGCCCATTAATATATACTTGTATGTAAAGTTTCCGTCCAGAAGAAGTCACTATATCCGATTTCAAGTTGACATTTACTGTAATACAACTAAAAGTATGCGTGGCACGGCCATTGTGATATATGTTCAGCGTAGGAACATGAGAAATCGATTTCAGTTCGAAGTCTTAAAAACTGGAGGACTAGTTTTGATTCACTACGTGTAAAGAGTAAGTATTTAAATTGTGAAATCCTATGTACATTCCTAAATGTAATAAGCTGATCGGTATGAAATTTTCTGTAGAATTGAAAGGAAGCTAACACGCGTTTAGTCGATTTACACTTAAAGTGCATTTTCTCCTGCTTGGCCAGAAAAGAAAGTGAAATTAGCAAATGTAAATTAAACCATTTTTTCAAATTATTATTGCTATGTCAGATTCAGTTGAATGCAAGAATTGATTTTATCTAAGTCCTTGATCAAATGAATTTTACTACATAATACATTGTTTAATATCTGTAATTAAATTTTACTAGAATACCATATTTTATTGGAAATCGCTACATTAACTTGCGACAAGACAAAAATGATGCTATATTACAATGATGGTCCACCCAGAGTAAGGCGCAAGCCATTAACTAGAAAATCGAAACGTCTTTCCGACTATAAAGTTTGGAAAACTTTCGGCTATGATTCGGGGGTGCATCTCTAGCCGAGGAGTCGGGTATATAGCATTTATAGAGAACACCATGAATGCGTAGCAGTACCTCCAAATTTTGAAAACAAATTTAAAAGGCAGTGCGGCGAAGTTTGGTCTCATTACGGACAATAAGCCAAATTTCCAATTTTATCAGGACAATGATCCTAAACATAAAGAGTTAAATGTGCGGACTTGGCTGCTTTATAACTGCGGCAAGGTCATAGATACACCACCCCAGAGCACCGATTTTAACCCCATTGAACATTTGTGGGCCCACTTGAAGAAAAAAGTGAGAAAAAGGGAGCCCAAAAATAATAAAGGCTATTATTTTCGTATTTAATGTCAAAAAATAAAATTTATTTTCAGTGTGTAAAGTGTTTCTTGACAAACTGTACATACTTACACAATCAATTTAATACATGTGTATATACTAGTATATGCCTAATGGGGTGTCCAAAGAACTTAACAAATATAAAATTCAACAAATGGTAAAATGTAAAAAGTTCCCACTTATCAATGCAGCAAATTGAAGGGCAAAACTAGACGCTCCAAATAACAGATCAAACACAAAATTGCCCATAATTACAGTAATTAGCTGCACATGTCCATTGGTCCAAACAATTATTTCTCTAAAAAAACGCAATTTTCACTTTCTCTGGCCATATTTCAATATTGCCGACAAATACAAACCAGCAGTAGCAAAAACAAATGACAAGAAAACTAAAAACAAAAACTCTGTCCAGAAATGAAAAATTCGTATTAACAAATAAGTGCGTAATTTCCGAATTAAATCAACTACGCATAAAATGCAATAATTCACTTTCCTTTTCAACTGCCGACAAACTTCAATGCGTTGACCTTATACACACAGTCTTTCACATGCACACACGCACACTCTTTCATATATCATACAAAGGTTCATCGAACACTAATTACAACAACACAAAAATAATTATGGCCACTTCGAGCATAATAACGAAAGAATTTATACCTGCCACCATCAGCAAATCAGCTTCGACTCCCTGATTTCTTCACCACTTTCAGAAATTGTCTGGAAGAGAAAGCGAGAGACGAAACATTATAGAATAAGATTTGGTAAAATTACTTTCACATTAAACGCACTACGAACACTAAGAACAATTCGGACTTCTTTGGCTGCAGAAACTTCTGATACAAATATTCAGTTGAGGGAAGATTGAAAGATATTGAAAAATGCATTCTCTTATTATTATTATTCAAATAATTTTAAAGTTACAAATGGCCAAATTATAAAAACTACAAATTGAAAACCATGTAAGTTCATGAAATTACGAGCTTCTTGCAAGAACTTTACTCCGTTTACATGTTACTCGAGAATATTACACGAATATTTCAGGGTTTCCTTTAATCTAAAGGTAAAATATAAATTAATGCGTATACTTTCTGTTCAGACAATATTCAGCCTCATGGTTCAATAAGTACAGGGTTATGAATCCAATATATGTACTACGTTGGTGATTATCTCTGGTATCATCTGATTTCTTTCACGTTTATAGAAAAAGAAAATGCAACGTTTTGATATTTTCTTCAGATTTTTTATATCCAATCGTCTTAAAAAAAAAACATCACATCACTACTCTTTTAGCAACTCGTTGTAATTTCCTGTATATTGTCTAATTCTTCACCAGTTGTAGCGAAAAAACCATAGGATAGATTCGGCGATAATAGCAATCATTGGGTTTACCTAACAAAGGAAGTGTACCTTACAAAAATCTTTGCAATTCAGGAACTCATCGCTTCTAGATCTATTTTAAAGTCAACCAAAAATCTATCTAATGCTCTCAGTTCTTCTTGGATCAAAACACAAGGGATAATTCACTGAATTTTAACATCTCATTGACTTTGGATTTAAGTCCGACCAGAAGAGTCCCATAAATGCTGAACTTAAAAAGGTTTACCTTATGAAAATAATTTTGACTGCTCGCGTTCCGCAGAACTAATCGCTGACTGTTTAATGATTACTATTTAAACTTAATGGCTTCACAGGGGAACAAAAATAAAATCTTAGCAGGCGTTGCAATAGTCAACGTAAATAGGTATCCAGCCAATAAAAACATCTGCTGAATGCACAAAATTTTTTTCTTGGTATTTCATTGTACCTTACATAGGTTTTTTGCAACTCAATTTTTACACGAGCGCCAGCAAATATTTTGAAAATTGGTTAAGCTTTATTTTTTATGAAGACAACACTTCGATATAGTAGTCGATATGTAGTTAACGAGATATCATCGAAATTAAGCATTTTTCTACTTAACAGGTGGATATTATGGGAAAGTGGCAACCACCCGTGACGGATTTGTATGGCGTTTTTGATAGATTATAACTTCACTAAAAGAATATGAAAAAAATGAGTCACACATATCTGTTAGGTAGTTTTCATATAATCAGAAATTTAAATCACCTTCAGAAAAGTTCAATACTATTTTGCAACATGACAAACGCTCAATTATCAATTTCTAATATAAAGTCGAATACAATTAAATATAGTTTGGTAAGTCTGCAAATTGTTTAATGCTATTTGGAGTAAGTTGGACCGACCAATAATTGCTTTACTATACTCCCTGGCAGAAATTGTATTCTGTTAATACACATTAAATATCTAATTAAAAAATCAAGTACAATGGAAAATTATTTAGCATCTAAATCACAAAAATATAAATTTTCTCCGATATATACTGCTCACACCGCAATATTTCTTAATAATTGGTCTCTGCCTTAACTAAATTGAGTTTCATTTCAGAAATGTTATCTTTTTGGAAAAGTATCTTATTTCCTCTAAATTTAGACTATTAAATCGGCCCTCGTAGGCAACAGCGTTCGAATAGTTTACCTGTTTTCCAATCCGATTCGCTCTCAAGCAATTAATACCTTTCACTCAGCTCCAAGAGAGAGCAAGAGCTAAGCAATGATTGTGAAGGGAATAGAAGAGAAGAGAAGGAGTGCATCCGCCGGAGGCAGATTTCGGCGGCATTCAGTCATTCATACGGCTCACTGACTCGTTCGCCCTTTTGCAAAAGGTGACCGTTGGTCATTTGTTTGTGTCAACGCTTGATTTCAATGCGATGTTCAAATGCTCTGTTTTGCTTTGCATCAGCTACAACAACAACAACAATAACATCGACATTGACGGCGGAGGTGGTTTGATTGTTGGGATTAGAAAGTAATCAGTGCCGATAAGAATCTCCCGCAGGCGTCCAGGCAACGCAAAACATCAATGCAACTTCCCCAGAGAGTCGAAATATTTGACCACCTTTGACTATGAATTAGTGCATGAGTGTGTGTGTGTGTGTGTGTGTGTGTATGTGTGTGTTATAGGCTGTTATCAGTTGTTGTGGTCACACGACTGAAGGAAGGGGTTCAACATTGGCAGCATTGCGGGTGATCAATGTCCACTGGCGACCAGTTCGAAACTGAAAACTGTTTCGAAATGGTTCGTGGACCAATTTAAATTTCCATAGTAGTAGCAGTCCTTGGCATCGTTCAACAACAACTACAAGTAGAACACCCACAATAACGTCCAACGACACTGCGTCGTTGGGTGTGCCAGTTTCGTTCTGTTCTGTTACAAATGTCCAATGGGACTTGGGTAATCTGTCATTCGCCATGATGTGCTTTCGAAAACAACCGAAAAAGAACGATACACATTGAAACACGCCGAACTGACGAACGCACAAACTTGAAATGAGTTGGCAATGAAAAAGGACGAGTGTCCATATAAATGACCAGAATGCCACGCACTGACCCCCAGATAGACGGCGCTCGCAGGCGTCCCCAAAACGGCCAAGCGTACTGTCCAACCCACCTAGGAACAAGCCGACCGTTCCAACAGCAAAGTGGCAGATAAAATGTTTCAATGTCCAATCGCGTCATTTGTCAAAATGTTGCTCAATGTTTTTCGATACATGAGGATGGAGTTGCTGGTGACTGAAATCTTTTCATACAGTAAAACCTTTCAATGAAAACAATTTTTTTCATTATACTCTTCACACAGAGTGTGAATAGTATTATAATTTAGTCACAATGTTTGTAATGCCTTAAAGTAAGCATCGGGGATTCCATAAAACATGTTTATCTGCGGCGCACTCCGCCAATATTAGAATTAATGATTTGAAAGTTAGTTTAATCACGATTTAATCACTAGAAGTTAAAGCTTGAATACAAAAGCATTTGTATTTCTTTTGTTGTATCAAACATGTTTGAATTAAAGAAACTATTTTTTAATAACAATTTTTTTTGAAATTGGCCAACTACATACAAAATGTGATTTCAATCAATAATAGTTGATATTGTGCAAATTGTACACTTGTACCAGTAAATATTTGAGGATGATGACATGGGTTCAACCTCCTCTCGAACTGAAATTGCTTTAAGTTTTACTTGAATTGTTTCTAATCATTTCATGCGCAACAAAAAAATATCCACAATCCTCTATATCGTCCATAACCATCAAAGCCGAACATTTTTTAAGAATTGTAATTTTATTAAATCAAAAATTGTTAAATCTAAACATTACTTCACAAATTCAAAATGTGAAGCACGAGCGAACAAAAAGCGATAATAGTTAAAGCTTAAAATCGACCGAAGATAATGTTTTTTCTTGTATTGAAATAATGTATGAAAATCACTAGAAAGCTGGAATAATTTACTATAGTATTTTTACCAATATGCGGCATATATACCGAGATACTTTTGTTAACAGTACAGTTCATCAGTATAGCTCTGATTTTGCAGTGGTGGACAAGTTGTGACTTTGGGTCGGGTGCTTGAATTAATTTCTAGACAGATGGTACCTTGGCTTTTATAGATCGGACAATTAACCTAGCAGCATGAAAACGATTGGCCATATGTTGCAACACTGGTTAAGACATTGTTGGAAACACGGAAATTGGAAGTCCTACCCAATCCTAACGCCAGACAATAACGGGCAAATTTTACCGAAATAAAACAATATCAAAAAACCGTACCGGAACCAAAACTGTAGTTTCGGTTCTCACTTTTTTTTTTAAGAAAAATATTTACCAATGCATGTACTTATGCACAATGTTAAAATGAAAAAAGAAGCAGCTTATACCATATACCGACAATAATAGCGCAGCTTTTTAAAGGCTATTTTAGCTGCCAGAGCACTAATGCTAGATAATAAGTTAAAGAAGTCAACAATTGATTTTTCTGCTCAATGGAGCCCGACCTAAATGATGCTGGAGTATCTGCTGAAGAAGCGCGTGTATGACTTATGCTAAAACAAATAACAAATACTAATTTTTTTTTATAGAAAGAAAGGTCTGGGATACAATTAATGAAGTTGTTAGCGTTCTCAAACCAGCTAAAATTGCAACGACTAAACTTCAAAGTGAGCAGTTAGTTTTAGGCGAATCTTACGCTATTTGGCTTCATTGTACAATTCAAATTGTTAAAATATTATTATATGGAACTGGAGACGAACTCGATGGATACATGGGTATGTTTAATAAGAATCGCGAAGATACAAAAAGTAATGTGTTATCTAAAAATAATCTATTAGTTTCAGTTAAGATTTTTCACAGACTAAAACGATTAAAAAAACAAAGAAAATGTACTGAAATGGTTGATTTCACAAATTTCCCAGAACTACATGAATTGTCAAAAGTTACTTACGCAGTTCCAGCTACGTAAGTAAGCGTAGAGTGTTTGTTTTCAGGTGTGAAGTTTATTATGAATCCACTTTGGAATCAGCTGGACGCAAAGACTCTGAATGACAAGAAGCTTCAATACTCTTCACACGATTTAAACGCATTACTTACAAGACCTTTGGGCTTATGAGGGCTATCTCTCATAGTAGGTGAGACGCGCCTATTAATATAATATATGATGCTTCCGTCCATAAGAAGCCTTCATATAGAATTTCAAGCTGATATTGAATTTAATAAAAAAGTTTTTGGGATGTCCGATGGCTCGTTTATTCCGTTAAATCCCTAAAGTGGGCGGTATACGGCCACTAGTAGATGTGAATGAAGCGACCATCTATAAGATGCCACCATATCGAATTTCAACAAATTGACTTTTTCATACAACTGCATAAAGGTGAGCTGTGGATTTGTATGGCACTACCCCAATAAGTGGGCGGGATACGCTCATTACTATATGTATGTTAAGCGGCTATCGATAAAAAGGCACCACATCGCATTTCAACCCAATATTGACTTTAATAAAGAAGTTTTTCATAAAAAACACAAAATTGCACGGTGGGTTTGGATGGGGCTACCCCTAATTGTAGGCGGGTCACACCCATTGGTGTATATGTAAAGCGTTCGTTCAAAAGAAGCTACCATATCATTTATTAAGTTGATAATGACTCAAAAAGTCAAAAGTGGTTTTTATAGGAGCTACCTCAAAAAGTGGGCGTGGCGGGTCAATCTCGATACTCTATTAAACTGCAATAAAAAAAGTATATATGCCGATTTTCAACTGGACATCATACAAATTATTCCCCAAAAAAAGCGATGAAACATACAGACGAATATGGCTGGATCGATACGTTTCGTCGAGTTGATCAAGAATATGTATAGTTTATGGGGTGAAAGAGATTTCTGTGATACACCAGTATGTGTGAATGGTATAAAAACAAGAAGAAACGTTGTCGTCTGTGCAACCGAAGCTCTGATACCATTCACACGATATTAGAAAGAAGTGGGCGAGACACGCAAATTAGAATATTTATATGAAGTTGCTGTCCAAAAGAAGCCACCATATGGAACTTCAAGTTGATATTGAGACAAGAGTGGGCGTATATTTGAGCTGAACAAGTATATACGTAACTTTTTAGGATCTATGATGACTCCTTTAAGTCGTTACAAAATTTATGACAAACAAAAATAATACCATTTCACACTATGTGAGAAAAAACGTATCTTCGGTGGAACTGTAGCTTCAATACTCGTCACTTGCACCATGCTCAATCTGCTAGACTCCGAGTGGTCTAATTAACTTTTACATATAAGTCTCAAAGAATGGGCTGCGGCACGATTTACCTGGTAATAGTTGGCATGATGGGTTCCTTTGAACTTACGATGTCTTCATATAGAGTTTCAAGTTAATACTTGAAGAATAAAATATAAAAACAAGAAAAAACGTTTACTTCGGTTGAACCGATGCTCTGATACTATTCACAAGAAATTTTAAATCTCATTGTAAAACATAAATGTGAGAGGTTTAAAAAGGGGCTGCCACAAAAAGTGGGTGGTACACGCCCGTTAGTAGATGAAGCCGTCATATCGAATTTCAAGTTGATAGTTACGTTTTTGATACAAATGCATAAAAGTGAGCAGTGGATTTGTATGTGACTACCTCAAAAAGTTGGCGGGACACGCCCATTTGTATATGTATATGAAGCAGTTGTAAATTTAAATCCACTAAATCGAATTTAAAGCAAATATTAATTTAAATAAAGAATTTTTTTATAAAAAAAAAAAGTGGGAGGTGAGTTTGTATGGAGGGGCTGGTCCATTAATGTACATGTGAAGTGTCCGTCTACTTGAAGCTAACATATCAAATATTAAGTTGATATTGACCACAATAAAAAAGTTTTCGACAAATAATCAACCAAATATTTTTTTAAATAATAATCATCGCATGATTTAATATCTTAAAACAGTGTATGAACTCAGGATCAGAATGTAACAAAGAAATTTTGGGAAGAAAGTAAATAAATGTCATCAGATCTAACACAATCAATCTCCGTAAAAGGCATAAGTTTTATATTCATTAAACTTATTGTGAAACGAGGTTTCTATTTCACATAATTCACACCTGCCAAATTTATTGTTGACATTTGTAATAAGTACAAATGAATCCAAAATACTTTTTTTTAGATAAGGATAATTTCATAGTGTATTCCGGTACATATTAAATTTTTATATGGAAATTGGTTAAAAAAAAATTTTTGATTCAAATAGTTTACAAATTAACAAAATAAAAGAGAACTTAACGCAAACAAAACCGACGAGTTGACAATCGAAATGACAAGCCCAGAATTAGATTAATTTGGGTAATTTGAAGTTTCGTTGTAATGAGTTTGGTCAGTAATTTGGTTTTGACATTTCGGTTTGTTGTCTCCATTTTCTGAGCATGTTGACGAATTCATTTCTCCGTCTATTTGTTCCATGAGCATTTTAACCAGAAAATTTTTAAATTATAATGACTGCGATAATTAGTGTTCTACTGAGTTGTCCGCACTAGATTAAAACACAAAAGAAGAGACAAGAACTATTTGTATTTTATTCGAATTTCCATAGAGCTAGAACAAATGTTTTTTTGGTATGTTCTCTGATTGAGGTTTGTTATTTATTTAACTGCCAAAACGTTGAAGCCTCGCATTATTTGAATGCAGTTCCGCGTGCCATGGGACGATGCTGCATCTGCATCTTTCTCTGCTGCTCTCCGCGGAACATGTTTCTTATTATTTTTTACTGATTAATCGTTTGTCGCTGCATGTCGCTGGATTCTGTTCCCTCGATATGTCATCCCGGATGGCGCAGGCAGCAGCTTCAAGGCGGCGTTTGTATGATTCAGACACTTGTCACTGCAAGAAATAAAAACATGAAATGCATTTAGAAACGAAGTTTACACGCATGGCAGATGAAGTCATTGTAAATAGAGTCTACGCTTGATGAAACTAAAAATGGTTTCGTCTCAGTTCGGCGTTAACAAATTGCAGGGTGTCAAAACTGAATTAAATAAACTTTTTTTGGCACAGTGATGGTACAGGATAGTCCATCTACATGTTGAATTTTGAACTACGTGCTGTCGAATTGAGCGCCATGAAATTTTGACAGTTTTAACATTTTTTAACATCTGCTTGGGAAATGTGCATCGCTTCCAGAAACTTTCCGCTTCGCTTAGTGGGCTTTAACAAAGTTGAACAAAGCGCCTGATTTTGCAAGAAATACATTTCAGGTTGAGGTGCATTTTCACCTAGGAGGTTATGTCAGCAATCAAAACTATAGGATTAGGTGCGTGGACAATCCCATGCATTCTGATCGAGGTACTGTTTGGTGTAGATTTTGGAGTGGCGCATAAGTTTTCTGCGTAAATGAGGCAGAACGGTTAACAATCGTGTGATAAGCTGTTTCGGTGATGTCAATTAGCTAGCTCGAAGCTGCGATTTAATACCACTCGATTTGGAGCGTATTGAAGAATAAAGTTTTTGCGGACAATCCTCAAGCATTTAACCACTTGAAACAAAATATTCAAGCTCAAATTGTTCAAATAGAGCCGACAACTGTTGACAAATTGACGGAAAATTAGTGCTCCAGTATGATACTGCCAAGTCCGCAGAGGTGGTCATTTCAATGAAATCATTTCCCATACTTAATCGAAAGAAACATTGTATCAAATTATTTATTAAATTTTTCTTGTTTTCATTGCTAAATTATAATTCAACATGTACATAAATGGTTCAAACTTTATTTACATATATTGAATATTGTGATTAGTGAAAATTAATGGAAAGAGGTAATAGATCGCAAAAAGGGATAACAAGAGTGAGTCATCCCGCTGTTTTAGATTTCGATCCGAATAAAATGATCTGAGCCGGTTTCGTTAAAATGGTCCGCTTGTAATTTTTGAGAAAGATTTTCAGATTGTGTGATGAACCAAAAGTAATGTTACGGTGGCCCAAATAAAATAATAGATTTTTAAGATACTATTAGAGCATCGATTGAGTGTAAAAAAATTGGCAAAAGACAAAACGAGAATAATTTGAGACAGACTGCAATCTGAAAGCAACGTACTTTTGCTTGATCAAAACCACTTGTTTAAACAATTCAGCAGCTGCAGTCAAGGATGCTTATATAAATCATAGATTTTTATGATGGTACGTTCTTCAGAAGGTTATTTAATTAAACAAAATTTTTAAGATGGGACCGGTTTGTATTGAGGCTACCATTTAAAGTGGTCCGATCTGGACCTTTGTGAAGAAAGCTACAACTTGTTTCTGTTTAAAGACATGATTTCAAAACCATAGATTTTTAACTTCCAACATATTTTAAATATATATCTATTTAAATTCGATAAAAATCTTTTTACTGTATCGAATAAGATGGGTAGAAATGGATCACAATGTACCGAGTTTACTGTAATAGAAATGCATTGATTCGTTTATTAATTATACTTTTATGAATATTTTAAGTAAAAAATTCTACCCATAGGATATAAAATGTAGAAGTATTTAAAAATTTACTGAAAAAGGTAGTTTCTATATTTTCATATACGAGTATTCATTATTCTAGTCTAAAATAAATTTGGTTAACCTTCTTCAGACAACATTCAAATTCAAATACTTTTGAGAAAGGCAGAAAAAGTAACTTTTATTAGATTGGGAATGCCTGTAATTCCATCAAATCTTATCCTATCCACATAAACATCATATACACTTTGGAATGAGGACAATATTACAATATATAATTAAGAGACACTTAATTTGGATTTTTTTTATTTTGTTGTATTTTTCGATATTGCGTTTGTTAATAAAATGTTTACAAATGAAATAAACTAAGTTGTATAAAAGATTACGATAATCATTTGTACGTAGGTGCAAAGAGAAACATAATTCTGTAGATAAAATGAAATCGTATTTGATCGTATTTAGTTGAAAATATCTTAATGTACGTAAATGGATTACAGCAAGTAAATGTAAAATGTAGCAGCTAGTGCAACTATTAAAAAAAATGTATTAAATGAATTTTCCAAGTTTATTTTTATTTATTTCATGCAAATGAGTGCAATGTAAATATGCAGTTTAATCGAATGCCATCTTACGCGTGAATGAAATCAATGAAGATATTTCGCCCGGATTCGAATCCGATGGCAAATTGCTGAATTCAATCTCTTCATTTGCTACCGAAGCAATAATATATTCGTGGATTGTGTGGTCTCATCTGAGCAATGCATGTAACCTTTGTTAATGACTGGGAGCGTACAAAATGAGCAAGGCAAATATATAAAATGTTCCAGATACCAGCCGAAGAAAGTTGAATTTCAAACCCCTTAATCCCATTTCCAGGGTCTCTCGGCAGCTTGACCCATAATGAAACCAGCAACAGTTAAACCAGCGCAAAGTAAAGTAGTCAACATCAGAAACTTGAAATGATATATAAGTCCTTCATAATGCAAACGCCATGCCTTCTGGATATTTAAGATATCCAGCTGAGACTCGGCACCCAAAAATTTCTTTTTGCAGTCAAATACACTTTTGACATTGTTATAAACCATTTTGTATTACTTTTTTTACGACATAGATGGACGCTTATGCATTAATATTCTTAACTAGATAAGATAGCGCAAGAAGGCGAACACAAAAATTATCACGGAGTCGGATACATCAACTTGGTTTTGATATTGATAAAAACAATTCATATTTGTGGAGTCGGAGGAGGTTTCTTCTGGATGTTACACACGTTTGCACAATTTTAATACATATAACCGCTCACCTTTTGGGTACAGGAAATAATTATAGCATAAAAGATATTTTTATCTAAGTATTAGATTTTGAGACAATAATATGGTTTGATTTTGACAGTTCTCACTTCTGAATATTCTGCAATATATTTTTTTATGTGTGAAACAACCAGAATGTAAATATGGTGTGTCCATTTTAGTATAAGTGCGCCGTTTGGAGATTTTGTAATATATTTTTTATGTTCCTACTAATTAGGAACTGTGTTTTCGAGACTCGTGCTCAACTCTCTTGAGACCCCACAAAAGTGTGACATACACCCCACTTTGCGTGTACCGATCACACATAACGTTACAAATCAATAGTGTGTCTGATCGACCCTGTAAAAGCTTTCAAATTGTTATTTACGTGGGCTATTTTGTTCGAAATAGGTGCACTTCGCTTCAGCGCGAATCATTACACTGCCCATCGTACTAATAATTGTATTTTTTCTTCGCTTGGAGTTACAAAGTAATGAACTTCAACTACAAGAAATAGATTATTTTTTTGGCTGTTATCCAATTGAATTCGTTTTTCCATAAGTGTTTTAGCATCAAAGTCTTCGAGTTCAATGAAACCCGACTATGCGCTACAATTCAAAATTTCTGAATCAATTTTTAATGTTTCTGTACATTGTCCACAATCTTGTAGACATTCAACGAAATTTGTATGACAAGCCAGCACAGGCAACGAGAGATAAAAATACGAGAAATTATTATTAATGTTTCTGTCTAGAGAACTTTGTGTACAGAAATTTAAAATTCGTGTTTCCTTGGTGTATACGTATTCCAACGGCACACAGACTCCTAAAGAAAGAGATGTGAGTATGTGAGAGCAACGAAATACAATATAAAAATTTTGGAATTTAGTTTTGGGACAAAATTCAATTCGATTCGGCGTGATACGATGGGACTGCGAATACAACACTGACAGTGGTTATTAATCAGTTTCCGATAAACTCTGGGCCCCATTCCCCCTTCTCGTCCATCTTTTAAAAGTGTATGTCACACTTTTGTTGTTAATTAAACGTAGACGCAAGCGTTTGCTTTTGAGAATATTACCAGTTGTTCATGCTTGCTCCTATGTAGAGTTTCGGTTACAAAATGCCTCAAGAGTACTACATACATTCAGTGAGATTCCTTTGAACGCCTTGGATGCTTGTGATTAAGTTGACACTTTGCATCGAAGACGATGCCGGATTCATGCTAAGTGCTCTTCGATCTTCTAGGGCGTGGTATCGTTGTCTGGCTCAGTGCATTTCATATCTTCAAATTTCGTTTGTATCTTTCGTCTGCCATTGATTTTTACACTTCACTTGCGTTTGAGTGCCTCTTCCGGATGTTGATTAATTACTCCAGCTGATGTGGAAATATACGAATATATAGTATGTGAGACGGCAAGTATATGTTCATTGAATTTAAACTGAAATTTAAGCAGACTTAGTCAGAAGGCGGTTGGATGCCTGTGCTAAGCTCATCTTCATCAACGAATATTCGACTACTGCTGCCTGTTACAGATACTCACTCCAAGCATTTTTCTTCCCTCAAAAAAACAAACAAAAAAATGCAAGAAGATTCGGGAAAAACAAAACAAAGAAATATAAAAAATAAATAAAAGAATGATACAGTCGTGGTGTTCGACTTTATGATACCCTGTAGATTTCAAGGTGATCGGAGTGAAAGGAGAGTGTTTCTATTAATAATTTATCTAATTTTGACTATATTACTCGCTTGATGGTTGAAATATGAAATTCGACAAAAGTACTGCATATACATCAACCTATATCTCGCAATCCGAACAGATAGAAATGATATATTTTATTTGATATGTGCAGTCCAAATTTTTAATAAAAAGTTTTTAATCATTTATTAATTTCTGGTTTGCGAAAAATGGGACAAATTGATTATAACTCCTTGAAAATTATAAAATAAAAAGTCTACAAAAAAAAATATTTCTCTATCTTTTATAATAGAGAGAGAGAGAGAGAGAGAGAGAGAGAGAGAGAGGCGAGAGAGAGAGAGGATGCGCATGGATGGACAGATGGACATGGTTGTTTTACTCTGTAAAATATACTCTGGAAGTTCAACAAAACTAATGTACTTCTTCACATAGTTACGACCATATACTATTTATTTACATATGAGTACAGGGTATAAAAATGTACGTTTGCTTTTTGTGAATTTTCGGTTGTTCGCCATGTCCATCGAGTGATTTTGATGAATTGCTGTCATTAATCTATGACGTACGCAACTACCAAAGGAAATGCCATCATCATCATCAAAAGCAGCTACAAAAACAAGAACAACAACGACAAAGCGGCAACAGCCGGACCCGCAGGGAGGCCAAGGCAAACCGAAATATGGGAATCCGAGTTCGCATCCGAGTGCATATCCATTTCGAAGCGAAGCACACGCTTTTCACTGCGCAGGGTGGCTTGCCAAAGCTGAATCACTGGGCATTCGTTGAATAACATTTGAGAACTTCGTTCGATTTCGCTTTGATTTCCCAAATTCAGCCATTTTTATTTGCTCATTGTTTAAGAAAAATAAGAGATATTGTTAAGTTAGGCCAAATCGAAGCACTAATACACTTCTAACTCACTTTTTACTTACTTTTGCGATTTACGATTTCTGGCCTCTGAATCTTAGTTCATAACTAAACAAATTTATACTGAAAAAGACAGACAACTCAATGAAGCCTCAAAAGATGATTAAACCGATACTGAAATCGCCGAAGTAAGTGAAAATACATACATCTTAATAGGGTGCATTCATTGCACTAGTTTCCAAATGTGAAACTCATCTCGAAATCTGGTTTCTCATAAACTTTTCGTATGCATTTTGGGGCGTAGATTCCAAGATGCTCACGTCATCTGAGTAATTAAAACAACATTACATTTCGATATTTTCAATTCTATAAAAAATTAAAGACTGTTCAAGATTATGCAAAATATTCAATTGCTCGCTCTAATTTTCAATTACTAAATAGGAGAATACTATTGATCCTTTTTAGTTAGAACATAAAATATCGTTTTGTCTCCTATATGTCCCCTTTTGAAGACCGCCTAGCCGAAAAAGTCTGTTTTAATATTTTTTTTTCAAATAGTTTTATTGTTGTGAACATTTTTTATTAAAATTATTTTTAAATTTTTTTCTATTTTTGCTTTCTAATGTTTGGTTTTTTTTTATTCCTACAAAATTTCAAAGTCTGCATAAGCTCAGGTACATAATCAAGGATGCAGAATATTTTAAAAGTCGTGACCTTACGATTTCATATTTTTACATGTTTTTATCACTCGTGCACTTGTTTTCATTCTATTCACTTGGAATTGGCACTATGAAATTCATATTCTCAAGGTCTGGTAAATTCAAATCGCGAAATTCTACTGAAAGTGAAATAGGGACCATTTTAACAATATCAATTCCGACCATTTTATTCGGATTCAAAAACCGGAACACGGGTATTTGAAAGCCTATTCAGATTATGAAATTACGTGCGCAAGTTTGGATTAAAAGTTAATAACATAAAACTTGATCAAATAACGCATAAAATTTCGTAGTCTGAATAGGTTTTTAGTGGTAAAGTAATTTCAATTATTGAAAAAATTAATTTATTTCAATTTTTTAGTCAAAAAATTTATGCTTTCTTAATGCAATCAACTAACTTCATTTTCGATTATATAGTATCCCATATGCTTACAGGTTGACACTCAAATGCTTCCCATTGACAATTATCATTGACTGAATTTTGATTTCTAACTGCGACAACTGTTCGACGACTTCCATCTACGCTCTCTCCGGCACACAAAGTCAAATCATTCTGACTAAAAGCCATAGCATCTCCCATCAAATTTACTGTCCAATAGCTGGTAGACCGAGGATTGCTAGACATCGCTGCACTAAACACATTGCCCTTTTCGGTATCCATGAAGTAATACCAATTGTAGTATTCGGAACGCAATGCAAAAACTCGTCGCTTCGACGAATTTGGTCCATTGAATTCCTTAACCGAAGCTGCAACAAATCCCTGAGAGCCTGCCTGTTTTCCGGTATACCAAGTATAGGCATATCGATTATTTGAACCATAATCGTAATCATCACGCCTGGGAACATAAAAGTATTCCTTATTTTTCTTGTTCCTCATACAAAAGCGTTTTCCTTCGAGTAGAAAGTCGATTGAGGAAGGCATTTCACTTCTTGCAACAGATAAACGTCGTTGTAAGGCCACATCGATATTGGGAAATTGTTCATTCGCCATTATTTTCTTAAATAGTTGAGCTACAGTAAACAGATAATCATCGTTTACATCCCGCAAGTTTTTAAACTTCCAGAACAATACGAGCTGCGCCTCAATCATCATTTTCAGACTGTTTTTTTTGGTGTTCGAATTAGCTGTTTTGCCCTCCAAAAAAATTTGGTTGAGCTGATGTGCAAGCCCATCTGCCGGTTGAACGTAGTAGACCTCGTCAATTACACTAGTGATGATCTTTCTCCATGATGAAGAAGTGTAACTATTAGCAACATTGGTGCAAACATCTTGTACGGGTTTATTCTCTGTCAATAAATTCACCAAAGACTGCGAAGTTAACTGATTGTCAGATGCTTGCACCAAGCTTAATGAAGCACTGAGCAGCACTGTTGAAAAAACCGCGATCAATGATCTTTTCATGTCGATTGATTAATGCAAACTAGTTTCATTGCGGAAAAATCTGTTTATAAATCGATTTACAATCTATGCAATTCCACCTTATCAGTATAAGTGAGCTGATCTCTGTTATCGCTTCATGCATTTGCATCATGTATTGAAAAAGGAAAAACAAGTAAGAGCGCATCATTTGGCGTATCCGACATGACAATACGCTATGCGGGCTATCAATGGAAAAGTGTGTAGAGGTGTTCTTTTTTTTCTAAGAAAACTTAGAATAGTTTAAATACATGGTTGCAACTGGATTGCAATTTTTTTGGTCGTATAAATATAGCAGCATTATGGTTTTGAGCTCTGTACCCCAGATATTGAGCGTTTGAATTGCTTGGTAAGGCCAACTTCAATATATCTCGCCGACTGAACACGAGTATTTTGTAAAATAATACACTTTCTATAATGAGACATTAAGTTTGCAACATATTGTAGTAAGAGTTCAATGTGTCCCATAATGTTCGAGTATGAAGGGTATTATGTATTACGAAGAAAAAAAATAAATTAAATAATTATTTTTTGTGCTTAGAAATTTCTGCTTGAAATAGCAATAATTTTCCGTTTATACGTGTACGTGTATATATAGAATACCTGTTTTCGACGTTGTGCATTATATTGAGACTTCTAATGAATATGAGTAAGCTATGCACTTGTTCGACCTAATTTTTTATTTAGCGTTCTTTATATTAACATGCTCAGATACACGTTGAAACTTTAATATTTAATTGCTATACACACAAGCGTATTCAGCATAATATCCAAGGCTGGATACTGAAGTTCATGTAAAATTAAATCGTATGTATAGCCTTTAATAGTTTGCTCATAAAATCTTGTTCAAATGCGTCCGCTAAATTTAATAATCATTAAATCTTTCTATCCAATTGCAATTACTACTCCTTGGCTACTGACTACACTAGCTCACATCTGTCTGTTTCTATGCATGTAAGGCTCGCTACAACTCAAACAGTTTTAATATGAGAACTGATCAAAATTAGTATATTTAGTATCCATATAAATTTAGACGCATAGCATGTAACAGCCATAGACACAATAAGGTATCTATAAGGTGGTACAAAAGTAATCACCATATATCCTATTCTATTACTTTTGTGTATGTAATAGAAACGGTTCTCATTTGTGAAAAACGTTTATTGATAAACGTCATTCACAAACAAAACAGATTTTAATTATTAACATTATTACCCTATATATTCTTGATCAGCTCAACTAGATGAATCGATCTAGCCATGTCCGTCTTGACATATTTGCTGTACTAGAAGACCGCACCAGCTATAATGTTTTCATATAGAAAACTTTCTTATTTGCTGACCTGACCACATAAAAAATCAAAAGAAATATATAGAGAAAATTTCTGTTGCTCTTTTTCGATTACTGGTCAAAATTAATGGATTCATTTGTTTAATTACTTTGTCTGACATACTTATACAGGAGAGAACATTCGAAAAGAATATCTAAACTTTATTACAATATAATAATTTTTATCTTTTATGTCGATGGCACATTGTAAATGTATGTTAAAAGTGACACCCAACACTGAAAAAGAAGATCAATATCAATTTGTTATTGTCTTATAGATTTTCAAATATAAATTTTATAATATCATTCGGACATTAAAAAAGATCAATATGATATTTTTCATAACAATATTATTAATATATCATATTGATCTGAATCTGCCACTTCGAAAATAGGTAAACCAAAGGAAACGAAAAAGAAGAAAATTCTGTGCGAGAGAGACAGAATGTGTCAAAACTAAAAATATAAACAAAACCATATCAGCATATCTTTATATCCACATTTTTGACCACACATACAAGGTAGCGCAACTTTTATCCGCGAATTGCATACAAGAGCTGCATCCAACTAATTATATTGTAAAAATTTTACATTTCTATCAGTGAACCGCTCGATACTAAATTCCTTTAACTTTTAATTTAATTCTTTCTAATTATTTATCAATCGCATCTTCATGCCAAACACTAATATGACTAAGTGTTTGGCATCATAGATCAAAATCAATAAGACAAACAAGAAAGAACGCTGCAGCGCTCAACTTCGAAATACTCTGTACCTCCCATACAGACTCCATATACGAACAATTGATTATATCATTTAGTGGTTCGATCTGGACATATGCGGGATATTATTAGAATTGATGAAAAATTAGAGTTAATTAAAAAATAAAAGTAATACCAATGTGAAAGTAAAGTTTTTCATGAAAATCACAAAAAAAAAAAATACAATGAGAGGCTGGAATCTCATCCAAACAGCCTAGCTAGGCGACTAGGCATCGCAGCCCTAAGAACTGCTAGGCCTCATACTAGAACGAGAAGAAGACTTAAACGCCACCACCCTCAAGACCTGCTGGACCAGGTCTTGGCTTAAATATTTCCATAGTTAATAGTCAAACGCCCTACAAAGCTTACTTATTTACCTACTTACTTACTTGCTCTCTCCTAAAATCTGTATATAACCTATGTATATTGCTGTAAATAATCGAATTTCTGATTAGATTAAGTTGCCTACAATGTAGCAGGACACTAATCGCTTACTTTAAAATATTTAGTTTAATAAATATTATTAATTCTTTTGAAAAAAAAATAGGATTTCAATGGGGCTGTCTCTAAAATGGAGAAATCACGTCTATTTCACTCTATGTGAGGCGTTCGTCCATAAGAAGCCACTAAATTAAATGTTAAGTTGATATTTACTGGAATAAGAAAATGGGGTGGTAAGTCTCTATGGAGTCCACCCGTAAAAATGGGCGTGACACGCCCATTGATACTTATGTGAAGCATCTCTCCATAAGAAGCCGTCATGTCAAATTCCATGTGGATACTGACTGCAATAAAAAACGTTTTCCACACAAAAAGGCAAAACTGTGTATGGGGCTACTTCAAAAAGTGGTAGAAATCACACCCATTGATATATATGTGAAGAGTCTCTCCATAAGAAGCCGCCATGCCAAAGATTAAGATGATTTTGGCAGTAATAACTAAATTTCTTGCCAATAGTTGAAAGTGGTGGGAGGGGGTGGTTAGTATGGGGCTACCCTCAACAGTGGCATATCCATTTTGTTACTCTATTAAACTGTAATAAAACAAGAAAAAACGTTAACTTCGGTTGAACCGAAGCTCTGATACCATTCACAAGAAATTTTAAATCGCATTGTAAAACAGAAATGTGAGGGATTTAAAAAGGGACTGCCCCAAAAAATGGGTGGTACACGCCCTTTAGTAGATGTGTAAGAAGCCGTTATATCGAATTTCAAGTTGAAGGTTACGTTTTTTATACAAATGCATAAAAGTGAGCAGTGGATTTGTATGGGACTACCTCAAAAAGTTGGCGGGACACGCTCATTTGTATATGTATATGAAGCAGTTGTCCCTTTAAATCCACTAAATCGAATTTAAAGCAAATATTAATTTTAAAAAGGATTTTTTTATAAAAAAAAACAAAAGTGGGAGTGAGTTTGTATGGGGGTTACCCAAAAAGTAGGCGGGACACGCCCATTAAACTATGTATGTTAAGAGACTATCCATTAAAAGGCACCACGTTTCATTTCAACCTAATATTGACTTTAACAAAGAAGTTTCTCATACAAAAACCCAAAATTGAGCAGTAGGTTTGTATGGGGGCTACCCCAATCAGTGGGCGGGTTCCACCCATTAATGTATATGTGAAGTGTCCGTCTATTTGAAGCTACCATATCAAATATTAAGTTGATATTGACCACAATAAAAAAGTTTTCATACAAAAAGTCAAAAGTGGCGGGTCATTCTTACTCTATTAAACTGCAATAATTAGAAGTGTGTGAGTAAATTTTCAACTTGATAGCGTAAAAACTGGTGCTCAAAAAATGCTCAACAACATACAGACGGACAAACGGACAGACATACGGACGGACAGACAGACGGACATGGCTAGATCGACTCATCTCGTCGAGCTGATCAAGAATATATATACTTTATGGGGTCTACGATGCCTCCTTTAATGCGTTACAAACTTACAGACAAACTGATAATACCATTTCGCACTATGTGTGAATGGTATAAAAAGTCTATATCTCGAAAATTAATGCTTAAACAATGCGCAGCATCATCCAGACAGACAAAGAGACACACGGACATAGCTACATCGACTCGTCTTATCGACCTGATCAAGAATTTGCAAATTTGGCATTGGATGCAATTTAATCGATATTTTTATTTGTAGACTTATTCAGCACATGAAATAATTATTTCATCAACAATTAGGCTTCACAAAAGTGGAGAAAAGGATTAGAGTTCAACAACAATCGATTACTTTCACATTTACAGATTTACATTACCTAAAATGCTTGAAGAGAAACCATTTCCTTCAAAATATATTTGAAAATGACAATATTAGCTCACGAAATCAAATTTAATATTCAGAATTTACATCAGACGTACAATAAAATGCATCGCACAAAAGTCATGCACGCACAATTTGTAGGAAAAACAGGCTGCCATCAAAGAGAAAATCGTGATTGCTTTACTCAAACGATAGAAAAATATAGAATGGAAAGGCATTGTAAGTTGAGCTACTCTACTAGCAAATCAAGACTAATGCGATACACATGCAGCCTAACATGAGGGCGAAAAGAGCCACACTGCATGCTTCGGGTTGCTGGATTTGTAGAACAGGAATGCAAATATTTGTGAATGGGGAAATCATTTTGGGCAAACAGCGGCTCAATGAAAACCCGAGGGAACGCACCCAGAAGCCAATTTCGATTCCGAGAAAATGATTTTCATAAAAAGCGAAACAACAACGTAAATATTTGACATGAAATTCATCAAATTCGTAGTGCATTGAAGCAAAGTATTGTGTGTGTGTGTGTGTGTGTGTGTGTGTGTGTGTGTGTGTGTGTGTGTGTGTGGCAGGTTGTGGGAGCGTGGGTGTACAGAGTTATAGAGTAAAGCTAGCTACTATTCTATATAAAACATGCACTGACAATCAGTGACTTTAAGGCTTGACACGCTTCCTGAAATCGTCCTTCCTTACAAATGCGACACTTCACTCTAGAGTACAGCCCCTCTAGCTTTATGTTGTGTATCTGTATTGCCTATGTTAAAGGCCTTGCCACTTTCTGCCATGTTGGGCGCGTTGCTGCCATTAGAGACTCAAATGGGAAACGAAAATGTCTGACATTGACAAATGTCATCCGTCATTGCGAACATAAGATTGATATAGATTGGAATGTGACACAAAAATACGCAGCAGCAGCAGCAACAACCACCACCACTACCTCGCTTGAAGAACCATGATGATGGGTAGTAGTGAGTCTAAGACCATCAGACGGGGGAAGACACAATGGCGACGACTACGCACAATTGTGCTTCGCTGCCCTGCCGATGACACAAGATGACGAGCGCTGATGAGAAGGACAAAGGCGAGAAGGATGCCTGTCCGTCATCTCACCCTTGTTCTTTGTATATATTTTTTTACTCTAACGCTTGAATTCATGAATTCGAATTTTTTTCTTTGGAGGGATGGAATTCTGTTATATTTTTTTCCACGCTTCGCAGTGAGTTTTTCTTTTATCTGAGTTCACTTGTAAGTTTTTCTCCTCCAGTACGAGTATATGTGTGTGGCACATAATAATGGTGGATTTTCTTTGTTTGACAATAATTTTTTATGCTATTCTTCGCCACTGTTCTGTTCCATTATTATTTTTTTCTCCCGGCAAGTTGCACTTAAGTTTATTAGAAAAACCACCACAGAACGAATTTCTTTAAGAAAGTAAAAATTTGATAAATCATCAAGCGCATTAATCTCTTCGCCGCACTTCTTTTTGTAACAATTGCACAGCTCCAAATAAAATCTGGCAAAACAAAATAGTTTCGCAATTAAAATGATAGCAGCTGAGAGAGAGTGCTTTGAATGCCAGAAGACAATGTAGCTTTGATAAGTCCCTATGTAATAATCAAGTGTTAATTATTTTATGGTTTTCAAAAGTTTTACTTCCGTTTCAACACTCACGGCAAATCATCATTCAAGATACGCATCGATTCTAGTAACCAAGAATATGTGTAGACAGACAGAACGACACACTTTGCTCATTTCCTTCAAAATTGTAATGAAACTTCCGATTCGGTACTTCGGCATCCATATTGGCATCTTGCCGACATCTTCGCTCATATTTCCACGTAGTTCAACTTGTTTGAACCCAAGTCGACTCAGCTCGACTCGACTTGATTCTAGAGTCGAGGCGCGCGTGAGTTGAGCAAACTAATGCGTTGCCATCAGTTGACGATGGCATTCAGATTAAGCTTCTGGCAATGAATGAACTCGATGCGGTGATAAAAACATTTATCAAACAAAAAGACGAATAATCATTTGGGCCATTCATGCAGTACAAGACGAGAACATCGCCGAAGTCGTCGATGGTGCAAAGGTGAAAATCGGTATGGAGCATTGTTCGGGCTCATAAATCTTTGTATGGAACTCACTCTTTATATATATATATTCGCAATCCATTTGAAAACTCAAATAAAATGGTTTGAAGAAATAAAAAGAAACATTAAATCGCAATAATTAAAGTAAATACTGAATACCACAATTTTTAATTGTAATTTAATAGGGTTATCATTATTTACGATGTTCATAAGGTCCCTTCACATTTTTGCATCAAAGTCCTAATAAATACAAATAAAATATTTTGTGCATTCTTTGCGCAACTTGTGGCAACTAGAGGTGGGCGCATGCCGTGCTTTTTTGTCATGACACATCGTGCCACACGTTTCAATTGTATTTAAACACTTAAATTAAGAATGAACTACGCTGACGTCGAGTGTGCTCCACTTCAGGATACCCTGTATCCAATCTAATATGTCGTTGACAATAGGTTTTGGTCAAGGCCAAAAGCCAGTGTTTTAGCTGTCAATATCTTATTTAGTCAATAATAAAAAATAAAAAATAAAACTTGGGTATTGCCAAGAGAGTGAGTTTCAAAGCTATAGCCGAAACATAAACGCAAAAAAGTTGATAAAACAATTTCTTTATTCTAAAAGAATTAGAAGTTGATATATGTTCATGTGGTGAAAAGTGGGTCATTCCTATTCTATATTTCGATCCAAATAATATGATCGAAATCGATTTCATTCAAATTGTCAGTTATGTCACTTGCAGAAGTATCTTACTATTTGATTTCTCTCAGAGAATATGAATTTCATAGTACCAATTTCCATACAATCGTTTGAATGTTTTCCAATATCTTAAAATAAACATCCGTTTCGATGTTATCTTCATTTGACCCTTTGTTCTAGAAAATATCTTAAAACACCATAAAACCTGAGTCCTTGACCAAACTCATTTTCAGAGCGCACAAGAAAAAGTTATTCAGAAAAAAAATCGCTTTGGACAACGTAAAGACTAAAGTAAGTTAAACTTGTACTGATCACATGTTGACCTGTTGTCCCTCCTTGACACTAAGAGTTGCCAGATCTAACAAAGTTGGAATGGTCTTATTACTCTATTTACACATCACGTAGTGTTAATATACATAGTTGAAAACATATAGAAAAAGTGTTATTACAATCCACAAACTATAGACCCATAAAGTATAAATATTCTTAAAGTGGCTTCAAAAATTGTTATACATATCATATTTGCTTAGGAGAAAAGGAACAATAATCGACTTAAATTACTCATACTACAAAGTAGGTCAGAGAGATGAAGAAATGGGTTGACGGAAACTGAAAGATACATATCAGAATAAACTTGTGACGTTCAGCTTACATGTATCATGTTATGTCACATTGGAAACGAAAATAAGCTTCTTATATGGACTCAAAGTTTGTTGGACATGAGAATGTAAACCATACTAATCAAAACACTTACCTTGTTTTCAGACTAAAACCATACAAACATTATATATAACTTCCTTTTTTTTTTTTGAAATGCGCGCCATTCGGACTGTAGGGATAGTAGCGTTGCGGGAGTAATACTAATCGACAGGCGTGGTTCTAAAGTTGTATTTCAGTGAAGAATGTGCAGCGAGTCCTAGATCAAGAAGCCTACTTTTGTTGTTTGGGTTTTTTTTTAGCGATGAAGCGTATTTTCATTTGAATAGATGCGTTGGGAGAAAATTTACGTACAATTGGAAAAATGTAATTTATAAATTCTTAAATATAAGAATAAATTCTTTTGAAATTCACTTTTTAAAATATATGTGACAATATGCTAAAACTAATTGCGCAAGTCAGCTACAATAAACAAATGCACAGCAAACTGTTCCTGGTGTTTGGTAGACCTATACGCTGCAATGAGAGATCATAAACTCCTTCCGGATTAAGAGGTAACTGCTAACCTTATTTTTTGGAGCAGCAAAAGGTCTACGATCTTTCAAGAAACTCTAAATTCAGACTCTAGGTGTTGAGCGAACATGGACAATGTCGACTTCGATTTCAAAAGTACAAAAATTTTTCTAGTGGATTGTCAATATTCGTCTTTTTGCACTTTATCTGCATCTCCGATTTGAACCAACTGACAACTATGTGTTGGTATTATATCAACTAACTGCTTCCTAAGGTTAAATCAAACTTTTTCAATTCCAATTGTCGCTTCTTTGATTTTTTTTTTTTGACGACAGTGATGCATTGTAATAAAATCATAATAGGAACGGACTATATGTCATATATACGGTCAAATGAATATACCACGAAAATTTGAAATAGATAGTTCAATTGGATTAGGAGCTTTGATTAGTCGTAAAATACTGCTTCCAAAAATTAATATATAGATAGATTTGTAAGTCCTCGATGTTCCTCCACATATAAAGGGTGATAAATTGATTGGCACAAAGTGCATCACATCTTGTGCTATCAAATAGCCCATTCAATTTTAAGCAAAGTAACAAATGCCGATTGTAAAATATTCTGTAATTAATCGAATCAAAAAATCACAGCAATGAAAATATAAGACAATTTGCTGTCAAAACAAACACTCGACATCATTCAACATTGTGCAATGATAACATTAAAAAAGATTCCTGGCGGAACACACCACAAAAACAAAACAGCCATATTTTCAAAACAAATCGAATAAGCCAAAAACTTGAAAACAATTCGAAAAATACGAGAAACAACTGCAATAATGATAATAATAAAATAAATAAACAAGAACCACCCGCAAGAGCAACCAACAAATTCAGTTGGACTCTTTGGAAATTTGGTAACAGAGTTGGTGTCATTATCATCGCCATCAGCATCAACAGCAGCATCATCATCGACTTCGACGAATAAAGACACGAAAAAAAAACTAAATCGAGCCGTGGAACGCTTGAAATCCGTTTTGTTGAACATCATTAATAACAGAGCACAACGAGTGCATTGCGGCAGAATTAATGAATAATTTTTAGAAGAGGAGCTCATCTCGAGTGGTGCTAAATGCGCGTCCAGCCCAAAGAGCATCCTTGAGGTTTGACGCTCGGGTTGAGGTCTAACAGCATCGAAATTAATGATGGCCCGTTGAAATGGCACGGAAATCGAAACGCTAAGAGCCTCAGAACTGGTGAACGCATCCCAAGCATAAATAAACAAAACTCAAAAGTGTGTCGACAGAGGGCCGCCAAATACTTGAGATGGTATGGAATGCAAACAAACTTTTCTCTACCGCCGCGTTGCACATGATGGTTGACTGCTACTGATATGGTCGGATCCACAATGTCTAAGTGCAGCGAATCTAGCTGCTGGCTTTATCCTTTCAGCAGACTTTATGTCGGCGATATATTTTCTTCGCAGCGAATACAAATTGAATTGAATCGAGTTGAATCGAATTGAATAGCTTGATCGATTCGCCAATACATTCACCGCGCCTCACCTTACGCAATCGACCGTGCCGTGCATGATTGATGGTGGCCAACGAGCGTTTCACACTTAAATAGCCCTCCTCGATTCATAAATAAATAAATATTGTACAAATCGAATTAAAGGCAGAACCAAACACGAAACAATTAATTTCTACTAAATATATTGATTAATGATTTTGAATAACAAATGCTGAATATTTGATGCAGAAGAGCACCAAGAGTTACAGCAGCAGCAGTTGGTAGTTGAATTAGCAAAGAAGTCAGTGGCGATTTGATAATTAGAATTTCGTTTTCGTCAAGAAAATATAGAATTCATGGGTAATAACCATTGAATTCTCGATTTATTTATCCGAAAATGCCAATTATTAGCACTTTAGAAGATTAACTAAAAAATCAACAAAATTTGTTCAACATTTTTTCAAACAATTATCCCCGTTGTTCCCGTTGTTCGAATCCGTATAAATTCTTCGAAAGTGATTTCGTTAAAATGTTTTTCACTTTCATTTTTTGTTGTTTACATTCACTTGGAATTAACTCTATAAAATTTATATTCTTAATGTCAAGTGAATTCAAACCGCACCATCCTTCTGAACGTGAAAACAGGCCATTTTAGCAAAAATCACTTCTGAACAATTTATTCGGATCTAAAAACCTAAGAATTTCGGTATATCGTTATCGTCAGAGTTATCGTTACAATTAAAAACAAAATATATTTTCGATACACAACTATTCAGTTTAATATGTACAAAAAGTAAACATACCTAAATATTAAGAACAAAATAAGTTTTTTATACCATTCACACATGCTCAAAGTAGACCCGCTAAATGCCACAGTGAACATTTTAAGTGCTTTTTGATCCATTTTTTTTCGATAGCAAAAAATCGTCAAGCAAACCAAACACGTCTAAACTTTGTATCTGTGTCGTGTCAAACTTTTTTGGGAATATGTGAATATTAGCTTGAAATTTGATATGATGACTTCTTATGGACGATCGAATCACACACTAATACTAATGAGTGTGTTCCGCCCACTTTTTAGGTTAAAATTTTGTGTGAATGATATTAGAGCTTCGGTTCGGTTCAACCGAAATTAACGTTTTATCTTGTTTTAATGCCAAAGTTTGCATACGTTTACACAACTAAGGAGGCAGAGTATTTAATAGTCGTTAACTTACGTCATTCTTTTGGGGAGTGACACAGCCCACTTTTACAGTGGAATTTATTTCTCCCCTTTCATTCAATTTTATTTGGAAATATTGTACAAAATCTAAAATCAATAGTTTATAGTACATTATCAAAAAAAAAAAAATAAATAAATAAATTTAATAGTGTTTCTGTACCATTTTGGCTACCATGTTACTTCTTACTGTAAAAGTCTCATTACAAAGTTTCAAACCATTGACACACAAATTGAGGAAGTAGCTTGCGAGGTTGCTTTACATATATATATACGTGCAGATAGGCGAACAGACAGACAAACAGATAGACAGACTAGGCTAGAACGATTCACTTCGCCAAGCTGATCAAGAAAATATATACTTTATGGGACCTCTGTTGCTTTCTTTACGGCTTTACAAAGAATATGTTCCTTTTCAATGTAGTATATATTAACTAAAGTAATGATCGGACATTTGTCAGGATCGTTAAGAGTCGACCCTGACAAATGACGCTTCAGTGAAACATTAACTTTATATAATGTAGAAACAAAAGAACTAAATATGTACTCGCTTATTACGAAACTTTAATACACTTCAGTTAAAAGAATAATTGTAAATGAATCACTTATTCTCTGCTATTTTATATAGATTATTCTATTATATTTTATATGGGTTCATAAAATCAATATTTGTACAAAATATAAGGACTCTACATTGAATAAAAAAGAAATTGATTACAGAATAAACTCTATCCAAATCACAAGTTTGTATGAATCTATATGTAACAGTAAACCGATTTGGACTGTGATTGGATAATGGAGTTAATATGCTCATCAAAAGGTTTTCTTTCTTTAAAAAGAATTTCCATGCATATTCTAGCCTGATATAGTGTCTCAGTTAGAGCGCCGGATTTGATTTTTAAATAAAAAACTGTTGTTTTTTGAAAATTTGTGAAACTTTTATTGAGGTTATGTATGGAATAACACATCGGGTAAATGGCGCCTCGGCTTTGCTGGCATATACGCGCTCTTTCATTGATGCAGCGTGTAACTTCTTCCTTCAATGCTTGACGTATCGTGGGCTTATTCACATAAACCTGTGACTTCAAAAAACATCATAGAAAAACGTCTAGAGGCGTCAGATCACATGATCTAGGCGGCCAATTCTGGTCACCAAAACGCGAGAGGACACGACCGGGAAATGACTGATGCAGTAATTGAATTGTTTCTCGTACTGTATGGCATGTGGCACCGTCTTGTTGAAACCACATGAACTCCACATCAATATCTTCAAGTTTCGGCAAAAAAAAAAACTAGTTAACATTTCACGATAACGAACACCATTCACGGTTTGTGTTTGACCTGCCTAATTTTCTAAGAAAAATGGACCGATGATGCCTCCAGCCCAAAATCCACACCAAACAGTGACACGCAGTGGATGCATTTGTTTCTCATAAATCACTCGTAGAATTTCTGAGCCCCAAATGCGACAATTCCGCTTGTTAACTAAGCCATTGAGATGAAAATGAGCCTCGCCACTAAAGATGATTTTGTATGCAAAACGTACGCAAAACGGTTATGGAAAATTTAACGAAAAGAGCGCGTATATGCCAGCAAAGCCGATGTGTTATTTACCCGATGTGTTATTCCATACATAACCTCATGATGTCTACTTTATGTTTCAATAAAAGTTTCATAAATTTTCAAAAAACAAAAGGTTTTAATTTAAATATCAAATCCGGCTTTCTAACTGAGACACCCTATATAATAACATTAAATATAAGCATTTCACTAAGATCACTAGCAACATAAAGAGGGACAGATTTTTTCTCTGTAGACAGTTAAAGATGAAAGAAAAAATCAGCAAAAACTAAATACAGCGTTGGTCACTTTCGTATCCTTTAAAAAGCAAACGTGTGTATTTTGGGCCTATTTTGCAACATTTTATGGATGCGATCCTGTCTTGAACGAACAAACTATCGATTGGCATTTCATAATATCCCTCGTTTGCCAATACCAGGCAGTGGATCTATAAATGTATACGTAAATGATAGTTTTCCTATTGTTCGCCACGGTGATGTTCCCATCGCTGGTCCGCTCTCGAAATTGAAAAATGATGTGTCGAAGAATGTTTTCAAGTGGCAGTGGCAATTATTCGAGGCATAAACTGAAACACAAATGACAGATCGATTGAGTTAACGTTAACGCTAAACGCCTTACGCGCTACCAAGACCAAGACCAAGACCAACACCAAAAACCGAACCAAACCAATCCAAACAAAATAATGAAAAGAAGCTAAACGAAATTAAGAGAAGTTCAACAAAACGCCTCGAGTGATTCGACTAGCCAACGGGCGACGGACTTCGCGCCACTCGGGCTACCAGCAAATTTGTGGCTATTTTCGAATACATCGTTCAAGAAGATGATCATTATGATGATGCCTTCAATCGATTGATCGCGGATCATTAATAATCCATCGCAACGAGTCACGAACGGCGTTGGGCGCTGTGAGTGGTCGTCGCTGCAGCAAATTTGACTGAGGTGGTGGGGTTCCATCAGAAGGGTATTTGGCTAACAGGTGTGTCTGCTTTTAATACTCTGTAGTTTATAAAACGGTTTACCATCGCTCCACTCAGTCCCTGGAAACGCTTTGGTGCAATATCCTGTTGGACTTAAAAAAATAAAATCGATCACTGTGATGTGCTCGAAGTTCGATTCAATCAATAGAGTGTTGTAGTTGGAAATTGAGCTTTTAATTTAATATTCAATTTAAAATTTAATAAACGAAAGTCTAAATTGAACAATAGGTACAAACTCAAAATGGATATGAATAGTTTGTTTTTCAGAAAGTGATACTTTCCCTTAAAATCAGTTGCTGCAGGTGAATTGTTAGTTAAAATGAAATTGTTAGTTGAAATGTTACAATTTGTAGCCTAGTTTAGCTAAATTGGAAATCATTTATTCCATATTGTTCATGTTTATATGAATATTAAATAAGTGAGAGCAATTGTAGATACTGACTATTTTATTAAATAAAAAAAACTCTTACCGAGGTAGAAACCAAGTGACGAAAGCCTACTTGAAACTCACAAAACTTTTGATATAAATTTTGAGACGAAAGATTTTCTTTATTTATTTGTTCTTTATTTATATTTTTGGAATTCATTGCCTTATGTTATACATCATGTTGCTAAACATTTTATATTATAAAATACAGTTTTTCACCTAGGACATCAAATTCGTTTCTCTACTTAATTGACAACAGCTTCTTGAACATTCGCCACTACATCCTAACATGACGAACGGTCAATTACACACACACACACACACATATTACAATCAATCCCAACAATAGAAATTAAAAACAAAAATCTTTTGTCTCAAAATTGATAACAGATGTTTTGTGAGTTGCAAGTAGGCTTTCGTCATATGAATTTTACCTCGTCAAAAGGTTTTTATACCATTCACACGTAGTGTGATATGGTATTATCAGTTTGTCTGTCTGAAAGTTTGTAACACATTAAAGTAGGCGTCGCAGACCACATTCTAGATCAGCTCGACGAGACGATTCTATCTATCTAAGCCTGTAGTCTAAGTTAATAGGTGTAGATAGGGGATTAAAGCAAATTGTCTCTCGTAGATTTAGAAAGAAAGGAGTATTGTCGTAAATCTCATGAAATTATAAATAATTTAGCTGAAAACCCTCAAAAATCCGCTTGTTTTATTCTTTTAAAAATATATTCAATAAATAAGCATAATACTCATCTAATTTCAATTTTAAAACGATAGTAAATTACTCTTATATATTTTTAGAGATTTGGGTGTGCTGAACACGACGCTGGTTTAAGTAAATCATTCATCGAAATACATAAATATACAGCTATGTAGGCCATTGGCCCGAATAAAAATATATCTGTAAGTCTTTCGTATTCAGCGCACCCTAATTACTCTAAAAAAGTGTAAGGAAAAGTTTATATTTGTTTTTTTTTTTTTTTTTTTGCTGTAAACTAGTGTAATCAATAACGCTATCTTAGGCAAAGTCGGGGCTGTATTTTAAATTAGCAGTGACACGCCCGTTCTGCTTTCAATAAATATATGTATTTATTTCCAATTTCCGCTTCAAATTTCATATATTAAGTGATTAAGTCGATCAGATCAGACAGACGAACAAACCGATGTGGATGGATCAATTTATTCTTGATTCTCTACACTGTATTACAAAATTGTACATAAGCAGATAATGTGATATGTTCTCAATTTAGCCAGACGACATCTTATTTTCAATTTAGTAAAAATTATTCATTGAACCATAATATGCCGAGATATGAAAACTTCAAAATAGTGAAAATGAATGATAGATAGAATTGCGTGTTGCATCTTTAAACTCTGGACTACATCTATAACTACCAAACTAAGATTTTCAAAAATCCAAAAATTAATAATTGTTTTACCGCATTTCATTTTTTTATTTCAGGAAAGTCGATCGGCATTGTGGCGAGAATACGTAATATAAATGATGCAAGCTTGGAAGATATGCCATCACCAACACGGCAAAAAATTCGTTATGCGATTCTCTACGGCTATCGGCGTCAACTCAACCCAATACAAATTTTTAATGAATGCCGAACTGCATATGAAAAAATGCACCATCTCTCTGAAAACTGTTTCCAAATAGTATCGAAGATTCCAGACTGGACATTATTCGGGAGAGGACAAACTTCGAAAATGTTGGCCAAAATCTTCGAACGACGAGAGAATTGTGGACCTGGTAAATGCTAAAATTGACGAATATCCACGATTGACACAAGAAATGATTGCTGAGGAACTGGGATTAAATGCCATTTGGGATAGCAGAGGAACGTCGCTATTTTTTACATGACTGGCACTGATGAAAGAACTAGTCACTATATTGCTGTCATTGGCATCGAAGAAATTCATCCAGCACCATACTTGTACACCTTGTAACTGGCGTTTTGTGATTTTTTGTTTTATTTTTTTAGAATACTTCAATTTGTTGAATATCGCGAGTCCAACGCGTCGATACAATTCAATTCTAAAAAGTTTAAACGTTTTTCTAATTATAGCCTCTTAAACCAACTAGAGGGGTGAATTTAATTATTTTTATTCAGGAACATAACCGAATTTCTTTTTAGTCTTAAAAATTGTTCTGAAACTCATAGCGTCAAGTTAAAGTTTCTGGTTGATCAACTTTTTTGAACTTTATGGTTGGGTACAAACACGTATTCTATGTAGGACATAGATTTAATATTAATTTTATGCACATATTTATGAAATGAAATAATTTCAACACTAGAACATACATACCCATGTACATGTACATAGATGTATCTGGATGAAACGAGTCATCGTTGAGCTGATTAATAAAATATAACCTATATGTAATTTCTGATGATGTTAGTTCAAATGATAACACACACATTTCAATACTCACTGTTACAAATATTTTCGCAACCAACTCAAACTAACTAAATTATAAAATGGTTTGTTTAACTTAAGTTAAAGTATTTTCACATACACTCCATATTGAACTCACCAGCAAGAATGTTCTTAAACGAGACACTCTCCCTGCAAAACTCAGCTCAGACTGATTGCACTCAAGTTTTAAACGAAACTGAAAGTCTATCGGCAACATATGCGGCACCAGCGACGGATTGTTCAGAATTTAGAGCAGAAAATGAATATTTGCATGTCTAGAGTGAGGGTTTAATCTGGTTCGAAAGTCAAATATCGTAAATCAATTGGCATTGTTTCGCTTGCGTAGAACAATTGTAACAAACGCAAAACAAACGCAAAACAAACATCCTCCATGTGCAAAATCACATGCAAAAAAATGTCCTTGCCGCTTCTAAGGCGACGCGACAAAGCGGAGTTTTATGACACCCATTGACAGGGAATGTAGTAGGTCAGCGTGCTGTGACTAGAAAGACAGCAGCGGCAAGGATTACAAAGGATTGCAGAACAATAGAATCGCAAATATTTGCATCTCCATTTGTTACGCATACAAAACATGTCAAGGACGAACTATGTCCGTTCATGTTAAATCAGAATAGAATGGACCGAATGGCAAATGCATCATAAATTTTATTGCTACTTAACTCTAGCAGGACGCAAGAAGTTGTAAATGGGCTAAAAATATACTTTGACAATCGATTGCGGATGGAAGTACACAAAATTTTAGTTATGCTCTTTTGTTGACTTGTTCTTGAAAACTACACTTAAACGGATTGAAAGCTTTTCCAATCCGATTTTTGCTAATTTCAACAAACACGCAAAATTCAAATAAATTTTGTCTAAGCAACGGAAAATAGAAATTAAAATAAGAGTCCGAATTCAAAGCATCTCCGACCACAAGCAACGAAGATGAATTTCGATGGCAATGCCACAATTATCTGTTGCGCTTAGCTTAAGATTAATAAACACCGCTCCTGCCTCTAATTCACTCCTCGCAGTCTGCAATCCAATCAGGTTTTTGTGCTTAAAAATAGACACAACTTCAGCGCGATAGCAAAACATCTTTACACAACGAATCATCTCAAATGGCGCTTTAATTTCATTTTGCGTTTGACCTCAACAGCATCGCGAGTTTCATTGACTCAAATAGCGTTTCGTCTCGAGTTGAGGACCCAAGAAAACGTATGACGAGATCCGAGCACCGCACGCATGCGCAGCTTGATCGTTCGTCGTCAGCCATCATCATCATTATCATTAGAAATTGCAAAAATCCTCCAAATAAGCGGCGGCCTTAAGTTGTTTTTGATGTTGTTGCTGTGCTGTTGTTGTTGTTGTTTCGCAAGCGGATGGGAGAGCAAATCACAATGCTGAGGGCAAACGAGGCGCGAGTCCAACTTGGAGCGGATCTAATCAATGAACTACCGGCGAGACCTCCACACTCCACTTCACTCCACGTTAGAGATGAAATTACATTGTGGAAAATGGCTTGAGCACCATCCTCAACGACATCGCTGCCGTCGTCTTCATCGCATTTATTATCCACGCACTTTTGCAAAATCACTTGGTGATCAACAGGTGCCGGCGTTGATGCTGCACTGTATCTCGATCCGTTGTTGGCCACTCGGTGATGTGTCTTTAATTGTCGATCAGTCGTTAATTGAAGCAAATTACTTGTTGCAACAGGCAAGAACCAGCTACGAAGCAGAGATTGTTTATATTTTATGGAAATTCTTAATTTGTGTTATTAATGGCGACGCTTTTGTGCGCCACATTTGGCGAAGATTAATGAAGATATAAGCACTTCGCAAGAAACATGCATGTATAACGGATTATTGGTTCAACAAAAACGTTTTATAGTAATAAATTTATCCACTATTTATGGCAATAATCTTATATTATTCTTAGTAACAATACATTGTACTAAGTACTCTTATTTATGTTCGAGGTTTGATTAAAAGAGAATATAAATATATATATTTATTAAGTCAGTGCATGTCAAGTTGCACAGATACTACATTTGACTTGAGGAACCATTTCACTATACAAATTTTTAATCTGTTTAAAAGTCAGTATTTATGAAATTGAGTCAATTTCCTTTTAAAATACAATACCCGCGTAATACATGTAGACACAAATAAAGAATGATTAAAATATACCCAATTTCACTTTACTTCTTATATTCTTGATACAGAATGTGATTAGTATTACAATATAATTTAATCACAATGCTTGTGCAGCCTTAAAGGAAGCATCGGAAACTCTAAAAGTGCATCCTTATATAGGTAACTAGCGCAGAAATTGTTAAATTTTACAGTAACTCCTCAATTGTCAACGCGTCATCATGAAATCGTGGAAACCCACAACTGAATAATGATGTGTCCCATAGTCATAGACCGTATTTCTTAGAAGATGACGCCAGGAAGACTGTTACGGCCAATGGGGAGTGCTGTCGGGCCATGATTCGTGATTATTGGGCACCGTTTCTCAAAGAAAATGATATGCACGATTACTGGTTTCTACTTGACTTTTTCTGTGAGGATATCTCAAGGAAAAAGTGAAGGCTAATCGGCCAGAGACCCTAGAGCAGCTTGAGGACAACAGTTGCCGATAAATTTCCGCTATTCCCAGTGAAATGTTTGAAAAATTGATTGAAAACGCCGAGAAAAGATTAAAACATTGCGTGGCCACTGAGGGTGGACATTTGCCCGATGTCATCTTCGCCAAATAATCAAACAGAATTTGTACAAAATTTTTTCAATAATTAAAAAAAAGGTAACCACGAGAAGACGCACCCTGTATATATTATTTAGGCCAAGCATACCTTCAAAAATCTAAGAACTGAAGTAAAACATCAGAGTTGGCGAGGAAAAAAGTTGTTTTTGTCAGTTCTACCGGAGTTCACATTTTTTTCTTTTTAACACTAATTTATACAAAACACCACCAGTTGCTTCCTTTTCAAAATGTATCCAAATACATGCACGTATTATAAATTACCAAACAGTTACTTCACTTATTAAATATTTGAACGGATGTTTAGATTAAACAAATTTTATTATACAGGGTGTTGGTTTTCGATTGAAAAGTTTCATATAAATTCTGTCAAAATTGGACCAAGAACACCAGAATAATCTAAATCTAAATTGGATAAAAATCTATATTCATCACAAGCCTGATTGTAAAATTTATTCACAAACATATATACGAGGGGTACTATTTATATTTCGGGAATAGCAAATAATAACAAACATTTTTAAATGAAAATGGCTTTATTGTTTTTCAAAATATTCCCCTTGATGATCAATACACTTTTGCATTCGTTCATACCATTTGTCATAGCAGTTTTTCCATTCCTCTTGAGTCACCTCCAAAACATGGTTTTTGAACGCTTCAACTGCCTCTTCGGCGCTCGTACATCGTTGACCACGCAGTTTACCTTTGATACTTGGGAACAAGAAGTCATTGGGTGCCAAATCGGGACTGTACGGAGGATGAGTCATTAATTCGATGTTTTGACTGCTCAAAAATGCAATTGTTTGACGAGATGTGTGAGAGCTCACATTGTCATGATGGAGAATGATTCGTCTTTGGCGGTTGGTTTTACGAATTTCTCCGAAGACTTCCGGCAAACAAATGGTCGTGTACCACTCAGAATTGACCGTCCTACGCTGCTCAAGCGGAACAGTGGCCACATGACCCATTCGGCCGAAGAAACAGGCGATCATTTGCTTCGAAGTGGTTTGCAGCCGAACAACTTTTGTTGGATTTGGTTCGTCTTGGAATACCCACACGGTCTATTGCCGTTTTGTTTCCGACTCATACGCATATATTCATGATTCGTCATCTGTCACGATTTTATACACGTCTTTTGAAGCACCACGGTCGAACTTTTTATTGATAAATTATGGGGTATCCAACGAGAGCAAATTTTATTTACAGTTAAGTGTTCATGCAAAATCGAATGTATTGAAGTGGAACTAATGTGGAAGGATACCTCTATCTCACGATATGTCACATGACGATCTTGCATTATCAGTTCACGCACTGCATCTATGTTTTTGGGCGCAACAAGCGATTTTGGACGACCTTCACGGAATTCGTCGGCGACCGTACTACGACCACGATAGATGTCACTATACCAGCGATATACTGTGGTTTTTGATGGTACTTTATCGACATACAAAGAACTGAATTCTTTGACACATTCTTGTTGAGATAATCGACGTCGAAAGTTGTGAAAAATAATCCAACGAAAACCTTCTCTTGAAATTTCCATTTTTTGGCCAAATTGCTTTTCTTAACTCACTGTAAACAAAACAAATCGCAATTGTAAATCAAAACTTTTTGAGTACGTTTATGGTGTTGCCAGATTTTAGCTTTTGACATTAGTGTTGCCGAAATATAAATAGCAGCCCTCGTATTGTGGAAGTTTTAAAAACAAAGGTGATTTTTGAAATTTCGTAATCTATGTACATTCGATTTTCCATATTTTTTTTTTACATAATTCATATATAGTGTGAAGTGGTATTATCAGTTTGTCTAAAAATTATAAAGTACAGGGTGTCTCAAAAGAAAGTTCACATTTGATTTGCTGATTGCATGAACGCAACTATTCCGAGGTGCGCGGGGGTATGTCAATCGGTAGCCTAGCTTTTGGGAATTTAGTCGCTATGGAGCGTTCCTCGGGAGCGGACCGTGCATTGTGCATACGTGAGTTTTACACAAACGGTAATTCAGCGACTGTAGCGCGTAGAAAATTCTGCACTATTCGACATCATGTTAATCATTTAAATGATGCGCCAAGCCCTCGACTCATTGGAAAATGGGTCGAGAAGTTTAAAGAGACCGGAAAATCAAAATCTGGAAAAATCAAAGTCCGGGCGTCTAAGATCTTCGAGAACGTTCGTTGGTGGAGTTGAGAATTAAAGCCTCAGGATGAAATTTTTCCTGGCAAATCGACCTCCAGGAGAGGTGACATAAATTGGCCTCCGCGAAGTCCCGATTTAACCCCTATGGACTTTTTCCTGTAGGGCTACGTCACCTCTAAAGTTTACAGCAGCAAAACGACTTCCCTGGCACAATTAAAAGAAAATATCCATCACGAAGTGGCAGCCGTCACGGAGAATACCTGCCGAGCCGTCATAGGAAATTTTAGTGCTCGATTAAATGAATGCCGTGAACGCAACGGTTTTCATTTGGACAATATCATTTTTAAGAAATAAATTCCCAAAGTGTGTATTTTAATATGTAGTAAACATTTTTTCAAGAAACTACTTACTTTTTTTTTATCGATTTTTTCAATGTGAACTTTCTGTTGAGACACCCTGTATATGCAGGGTGTGTCCGTCTGGATGCAGCTGCGCATTTTTTAGGGATACATTTTTAAGATATCCAACTGTAGTAACGTAGAATATACAAATTGACATGCTACGCCCACTTTTTAGGGAAGCCCCCGTACAAAGCATCTACCCACTTTTATGCCTTTGTTTGGAATACTGCTTTATTTATCTCAAAATCAACTTAAAATTCGATATGGTGATTTCTTATGGACAGCCGCTTCACATAAATGTACTAATAGATGTGTCCCGACCACTTTTTGGGGTAGCCCCGTATAAACCCATTGCCCACTTTTGTGCTTTTGTATGGAAAACTTTTTTATTAAGTCAATATAAGCTATGGATGGTTGCTTCACACAATTTGTTTTTGCATTAAATTTTTTTAGTTTTGTTTTTTATTTATAATTTTAAAATAAACAATTTTTTTTAAATTTTTTTAATTAATATTTTTATGTTTAAAAAAAATTACTGATTAGACTGATACGAAATGCGGCAGGGTTTTTCGAAGTCGTGAATTCGTTCGTTCTTGTAATTTTTATAATTTTTCGAAATAATCGGAAATTACAAAATGTTTGATCCGGAGAATATAATGTCTTTCGATGCTAGCGACCGCAAAAGTGTATTTGTTCTTTAGCAATGTGAGTTGGAGCATTATAGTGATGGTACTTGAAAACAGTTGTCATTCCTTGCTAACTTGCATCAGTAATTTTATGTGTTCTCGTCTCCATGCCGATCAATCTTCCTGAAATTATATAAAATACCGAACTTTTATTATTCCTCAAGCCACTACAACATGAACACCAGGCGAAAACTGATATTTTTAAAAAAACATGGGGGAAGGATATGAATACTTTTGCTGTATCGGAACTAATGATGTTCTGATTTTTCATTCGAAAACGGGATTTAAATCTGCTGTAAAAAACTAATTTAGGCAGGATACCTGTCAGAACTCTACACTACCAATTATTTGATCAACATATATTCACATTTATACCACTTTTATGCTTAAAAATGTATTGCTTTTGAAAAAATCTATTGTAATAAATGAAGAAAGTACGCTTTGCAAGAAATGAAATTATTTAAAAATTGTCACATCTCATTCACTGACAGTCCCAAATGATTAAAAAAAAACAACAATCAGAGTCAAGTCACACAAGGTCTGCAAAATAAGTGCGGAATTTGCATCGAAATTTGCAAGAAAATATTCCATATTAGCATAATTATTATAATTATCAATAAATATTCATTAGTGTGAGCTGCTCGCTTAAATTTAATTTGGATTTAATTACGATGATAATAATTGCTCTCGATTAGTTCGGGAACATTCGGTTTTGTTTGCGTAATTTAGTTAAATGCTTTCGAACAACTTCAGTTGAGTCCAGTTCAAATGCAATTTACTGAAGTAATGAGGCCTTTTAAATTTGAAATGCGCGCAAACGCATTTAAGCGTTGACTTTGACCAACAGCAAAAAAAAAAAAATATATATATATAAAACAAGAAAAAATGGTTATTTCGCTGGGGCTGAAGCTTTATAAACTTCACACGAAATTTCAAATCATATAGCAGCTACTCGTATATTTTTATCTCAATTACAATCTTATAAAAAAAAAAAAAAAAAACACAAAAGTGGGCGGTAAGATTCTTCAAAAAGTTGGCATGTTTTATCAATATATAACTATACTATAAACAAGATAGAACGCTGCAGTCGACTGTGCTCCACTTCGAGATAGCATGTACCTTGTTTGAGGCTCCTTATATGAACCATGAATTATATTCTTTAGTGATCCGATCTGAAGATATGCGGAATATTTTATTAAAGTTGATGAAAATAAAACCAAAAAAATTTCATACAAAAACTTTAAATGAACTTTAATGATGTAAGATACGCCAAATTTGGCTTTTCTAACCCTATTAAGAAGATAAACAAATAAATTTCATACAAACACCTACAAATGAAGATCAAGTTTATGTAGGGGCTTGTACTTATACTGGTCCGATCTAAGCCTGGTTTACAATAAATACTCCAAATTTGGCGTTTCTATAGTAATAAACAAAAAAGCAAAGAAATGTTAATACGAAATCTTAGAAATGGTGGCAGATTTGCATTAGGGCAATCCATTAATACTAGTTATCTGATGTCTATATCTCTTATAGTGTCTAAAATCTGTTCGTTCAAATAGAGGTCAGAAGGACAGGCGGACATGTCTATATTGACCCATCTTTTGATGATGAACAAGAATTAATATACTTTTTGCCATGCCTCCTTCTGCCTGTTACATACATCTGCGCACACTTAATACATCCTTTTACCATATAGGTGCAGGTATAACAATCGCTTCAACTTTAAAACAATTTAAAAACTGGTTAACTTCGGTAGAACCGACGCTTCGATACTCTTCACACGCCTTTACTCCAGTTTTGAGGTGGTTAGCACATAAATATGTGGAGAAACCGTCCATTAGAAGCAATTATATCGAATTTCAAGTTATTATTTACTGTAATGAAAAAGTTTTTCGTACAAAATCCGAAAACCACTAAAAGTGGGCGCGACAAGGTTGTTGTGATATATATTTTAGCCTTAGAACATATTAAGTGGTTTTGATTCATACAGACAAGGAACCGACGGACATGGCTAGTTCGATTCCGCTCGTCGAACTGTGCAAGAATATGTACGCTTTATGGGGTAACCGATGCTTTCTCTAATGCGTTACAAACTCCGTAACAAAATTATAATACTATTCACACTAAGTGTGAAGAGTATAATAATTTCGGGAAAAATTATTTGACATCTACATAGGTTTTAGTATAAGGACTTTTATGTTGAAATGCTATAGACTGGTGTTAGATGCCAATTAAAAAACTTCGTTTCTTCTGCAACCAGATATAAACACATAGACTTGTACATATGTTCACTCATAAATTAAAGCTCATAAATATTTCATCGCATATTTAGATGAGTTGGAAATTGCGCCTCTGCTGTATGGAATGAGCTGGAACTTGAAACCTCTGTGACTTCATCCTTCACGTTAGAGGCTGCTTCTGCGGTGAGTCCGGTGAGTGCCCAACGATTAACAAGAATGGACTCAATTACAGGAAATTGCTTTCTTGCACCTTTGCAGCGACTTTGTTATTTATAATATGCGTGCACTTTTTACTTAATAACAATTTTGATGAATATGAAATGAAGACATTCAGCGCATGATGCACTAGGCCTGCTTCGACTTGGACATGGCTCAGCTTGGGTGCAAAAATAAGTATATACGTATATGCATATATCTACAATATAATATTGTATAATATAGGTTGAAGCTGAAGCAACACGTGGATTGGGTAGTGGCAGGCGATGAACAGCGGCAGCAGCAACTTATTTTGCAATCACTTTAAAAGCCATAATAAGGGTGAAATTTTAATGACTTCATTACGGAGTGCGAGTTTGCTGCGGCAATCGACTGACCGCTTCGCTTCGACGCCATTTCCACAGAGAAGGCCAATTTTTCGTTGACATTATATACTGAGCACCCTCTTTCCGTCATCACTTTAAAGGCTTCTTCGATGCGTGATGTGCTAAATTAAAATTGAGCAGCACTTGTTTTGCAATATAATTATAAAAATATTTACTTTAAAAGCGCGCACACTCTTTAAAAATTACAGCGCCAATTACACGACTCAAATTAAATTTTGCCGCTGGCTTTGATAGAAAGTTGTAGCGCCATTTTGATTATCAGTTTCTTTACGAATGCAACAAACAACCTGCTTCTCCAGATGATACAGCACTCAGTGATCGGCTAATGGTTCCATCGAAACAAAACTTAAAACGAAAGGGCGACAAATGCATGTTTATCTCATCTCTTAGTAAGGTAGCACAAACTATTGACAGGTAGAAAATTTATGAAATGCACTTTGGAAAATGTCGAAGTCGTTCAACAAGAATAGAAAACTGGTTTTCAGTTGCACAATGCACGCTGATTGTGAGGTCAATGGCTGATTTTTGGATTTATGTTTTTCTTTGAATTCAATTAAGTAAAAACTCCATACACGATAACTATTGTACATACTTGATTAAATATATAAATCGATTTTTTTTTTGTCTCAACTGTCTCAATTTTACATTGGGATTATTACTCGCTCAAAGTTTGCAAAGCGTCTCATCGAGCTCACCAAGCAGAGTATATTTATAGAATCGACGAAGTTTCCTTAAATGCACTCCGTGATAAAGTCTATACTTATTACGAAAACTGTAAATGGAAAGTCAATAACGATTTTAATTTCAAAGTCAAATACACATGTATATATATATTACAAATTTAAGAACTATTGGTAACCAATAATTATAGGCTAAAGTTATAGACATAAAATTGTCATTTGCAAATATTTAAAAATTAGCTTCCCACGTTTGGATAATATACAACCACATTAGTTTAGTTGACAGGTCATTGGTTATTAAAGTTGTAAATTGTGTCAAGTGATTCATGAAGGCTGGGATGTCGATATTCATGGAGAAGGATTCATTCACATAAATTGAATTAGAAAACATTGTCACAAACAAAAAAAAAAAAAAAAAAGTTTGTAAATTATCGAATTCTTGAATTCTAGAATTCTTGTAAAGACCTATGCTGACCGTGCCGTATCACAAACAACATCCAAAGATTGGTTAAGATGTTTCTAAATATCGCACCAAAAAATTCTAAGACGATGCATAAGAGAAGATCCATCTCATACGCAAGCATAACTTGCAGAATTAAGTTCGAAGCGGAGTTAATATGCTGCAAGTTAGTTAGAAAAACGGATGTCTAGCTATAAACAATATTTTGCATTAAATACAAGATAAAAATTATTACAATACTATATTCACAATATTAGAGAGTTAAGCAGAGTTTTGTGAATCTTTTCAGATGAAGAAAAACTGGATGATGCAAATATGTATGTTGATTGGTATAGACGGTACTGAGTGGTGGTCAGTCCCCTTAGCTATAGGGAAACACCTTCATTAACATAATAAAACAATATATTTAATAGAAGCAACAATTATGTAATATTTTCGCCTCATAAAGACGTAAACAAATCAAAACTGTTATTGGACAACTTAGTGCAACATGAAAATGCACATCTGTTCGATTTAAAAACAAATAAGCAAATTTTTAAAAAAATAAATTTTTTCGATTTGTCGAAATATGCCTACAAATAATAACAAAAGAAGAATGAAGCAGTTTGTATTCACGACTATGAAATACCCTCGCGATACCCTTGCTAACGTAGATCTTTGCAGAGTTTGATATGTAAAATAACAGAAAAAAAAACTTTTTTTAATGGGCGTGGCAACCAAAAATAAAATCGATCTGCCTATATACGATATAAATATAATCTTGTTTGCATACATCATGCCAGTTATACAGGAAGCTGGCTCAAGTAAAATCCTGCATCGAAAAACACTAATATATTTATGTGAATGGCCCAAATAATCAGTATAGTTTTCGTGTTCAGCATACTAAAATTACTGTAACCAAGTGTATGAAAAAGTTTCTATCGTATTGGAGCAATTTTGCTTTGGTTGAATACAAGTCACATACCTCGAGGTACTATTTTGTGTGGGATCGAATGGCGTCGAATAAAGCACACACTTTTTTCGAGATCATATTCATGTCCACATTTCATTGCATAGCATGCTTATATGGACTAACGTCTCTTAACGGCCATTTTCATAGTGCCGAGATATTTTTAAGTTACTTTAAACTCGAGTTAACTATCAAGTTTCATATTTATTCTACTCACTATAAATATAGAAATAGTGAACTCGATTTTAAATTAAGTCGAAGTTAGCTCAAAGCTAACTAACACCGTGAATCTGGTATTAAGATCCATAAATAATTCTTCCATACGCAAGAAACAAGTAAGAATGCAGCTGTTGTGAGCTTACGACTTCGAAATACCCTGCGCCTTTCTCTCGCATTTTTTATTTCTCTGGGCGCTCTGATAGAGTTATATTTATATATAACTTATCTAAAGTTTTAAGCAGCTTTTTGCGAGTACTTTCAAATTATATTTGACTATTTTTACCTTACTTACTTATAGACTTACTTTTAATATACTTTTATCAGATGTATAGTAAACTAACGCCATGAGTGTTACTTTTGGCTGGTAGATACAAATCATGTGTATCTTTTGAAATATGATTTTGGCCTCTGCTAAACTTTTCGTTTCACGATTTCACAACATTGCCATATAAATTAGCGAAGAAAGATTTTCATTTGAATTATAAATTTGTATTGGAACGATATACTACAGCGCTCTGCTATAGACCTATGTATGGTTTATTTATTAGAATTGATATTAGAAATATAAAATAGTCTAAATATCCAAATTAAAATGCTTTATCGGTTATAGTCTCCAGAATATTGATGTTCACACAGACTGTTGGACGAACATGTCTATATCTTAATCTTCATCAAGAATATATGTATATACTTCATGGAATCTGCCACGCCCAAAATCTATAACGGACGTAATAAAATATTAATATATTTTTTAAAGCTTTTGTATTACCAAATTGAAGAAAGTTGTAACAAAAAAAGTTTCTTTTAGGACGGATCATCGTATTTTTTATGAACCGCTAAGTTTATATACTCATATTTTGGCAGAAAAATACAAAATAAAAGGTAGAGGTGATATTATAGTCTTGATTTTCGTAATTCGGTGCTTCGAAAAAGCATTTTCTATTGATATTTGTAAGATTAGATATATAACCTTTATTTCCATTAAGTAATAAAAGTAGTTGGAGCAATTTTAAAATCTATCACTTGGTGGACCTTTTTTCGGATATGCCTATATACTCTTATTCTTAGTATACCCTTGGCTCTCCAGGACGGGATATAAGAACAAAAATATACAACATATTTTAGTTATTGTATAGTACAGATTCTGTCTATATTATAAACCATATAGCGAGTATGTTGGATTAAAAGAGTTGAATTGTGTGAACAAATTTAAATTTTACAATGCCCTAAACTTAATACCAATTTCATCATTGCTAACAGCATAAACAGCAGAAGTTTTATATCGTATGTGTTCTTACATCATCGCAAAAGTACAAGAAAGCTAACTATGAGCACCCAAAATTTATGACTTTAATTTCCTGTCATGTACTAGAGCCGTACACAGCAAAAAAGAGACTTTAACTAAAGAAAACTGCACTAGCTGTAACAACTATGTATGTGAAACTGATGTTGGCACACTGAACGTTGTTGTGGGTTCAGCTTTGTAAATAACGCTCCGCAAATACATTTCTTGTAGGATGAAGTTCGCAACATATTCGCAACGTTAAAAATTCAGCAGTTGCAGCAGCAAAATAAGCGCCACCAGATGTCGCCGATGTGACATATAAAAGGATAACAAGCAATATGCAAAGTGACACATAATTCTTTGATGCACTCATATGCGGCGAAGGATAATGGCGTCGAATGGCGGCAAGACTTACCGCCTGACCTGTCAGCACATACTCGGCAGAAATGAGGAATGGCCTTATGCTGAAAATATGACCCGACCCGAGCCGACCCGACTAAATATGATTCCACTAATGGCCACACGCTACCTACTGCAACTTCATATTCCAATAGCAGAATATCGTAATGTGAAAGTGAAAGTGCGCTCAAGAACAGAACAGAGCTGAACAGAGCCGTTCAAATGAAAATTTCATGCTCCGCTGCGTTGCATGACATAAAGTGTGCCTCATAGCTGTAGGATATCTACGGAAGCGACAGCAGGAGTATGAGCTGAAACAGAAGCCTGCCGTCAAATGTCATTTCGGCAAGAAATATAATTTTGACTTTTGTAAATGTTAGGTAAGAGATACATGCATAAGTGAATACACATATGAAGGTTACATTTCTTTCTAGTTAAGAGTATAAAAATAAAAACGAAAAAATGCACAAACGCTGCTTGTTCGTCATAATGAATGGCTTCACTCACTCAAAGTGACAATATTTCAACCCTTCGAGCGAGAAGCTTTCACTGACTCTCCAATAAAAAAGAAACAAAAGGAAAATAATACAAAAGAAAGAATATATTCGCTTGATCGATTGCCACTGAATCGAAACAGAGCAACGCACGCGTAACAAATGCAATCGTCCTTAAAAGCAGAAATGTGTCACAAGCTCCCCAATACCAAATAGAAACGAACCGAACCCATTCAAACTCGATACCAACACTCTTCACAGCGTCCTGTCTCAGCAATCTTTGAAGCAACATTCAAGGAGCAAAGTGCTTTTAATTCGAACGCTGAATCCTTCGACCCGATCCTTTTTGTCGCGCATTGTTTTCCTCCACTTCGCATTAAGTTGTGCACTGGTTTTATATAAATTTTCTATTCTTTTATTTTAGTGCTATTCATAAAGTTTTTCTTTCCTTTGGCCGATGTGCAAGAAAACTAAGATAGATTGGTTAATTTCCTCTCGTCATTGTTGAGCAGCCATCAATCGTTGCCCGAACTGATTTTAAATGGACTGAACTAATTTTGTTGCTTTTAATTCAAGTGGTCGCTAGAAGCTACAGTATAAGTTTTACTTTTTCTCAATGTGATTAATTTTGATTCCCACAACGTTTGGTGCCAAATATTAAATTTCAAATGTTTGCGATTCAAAAGTGATCAAAATATTTATTGTATAATTTGGAATATATAGTGAAGTACATCATCTTTATTTTCATACCATGCCCACTCTCGGTATAGCCCCATTATAGCCTTAGCTACGATTTTTTCCTAGGGACCAGAGTGACCACCGCATCAAATCAAACGTGTTTTTTTTTTTGAACGCAATAGAAGCACATTTTTCAAAACTCCGTCACTTCTTTGATGTTTTAAATATTTGATTTTAATATTTTTTTTAGTAAATTTTACCCATAAAATTATATAATAATCGAAATGTTTCTATTTTTGACACAGTTTTTCTTTCGAATTTAACACAAATTGAAAAACTTAATAAAAATGTTAGTGAAAACTCTCACTACCTTCCACTTTGAAATCTACGCTTCCATATTTTGGAAACCCTCCTCTATAATATAGATTAAAATTCAACATCACTTAGCTGCACATTTTTATTTTATGGAAATTTTTCTTCCATGCGTCCTAACAAGAACCTTGGTGTTAAGAAAGATGTTATTGTTCTAAAAATTGTTCTAACGAAAACTAAAAATTTGGGCCAAGTATAAATATTCTCATGACTTGCCTATATCTGTATAGATCATATTTTTCACGCTATATCATAGTTTTCAATGTCACGACTGTTATTGAATCTATTATCGTATTGCCTAGTTTGGCGAAGCAATAATTTTATTAAAAATTTATTTCAAAGACTCCAGCCAACTTGGTCGATCAAAAACCAAAGCAACGGCAAAATGAAAACAAACAAAATTGAAGTTTTCTTACTCTGGGTGCCAGGACACAATAATATGGTAGGAAATGAGCTAGCCGATATGCTTGCCAAGAAAGAAGCGGCAACGCCAATGGTAGGACCAGAGCCTTTTTGTGGCACTGGGAGGCACACTGGAAAGACTACACTGGAACTAATCCGCAATGAAATATATCGGGCAAAGAAGCAGCACTGGGCAATGAGTCAAGGACTAAGGCAAGCAAAAATATTCCTAGGGGGTTTCGACACGCGCAGAGCGAGAGTAACCAAGCTGAGAACATTGACAGGAATGCTAACAGGACACTGTATAGTTCATAGGAAAACCTGTGTGCGATGGGTGTATATAATTCCATAGAATGCAGATTTTGTGATCAAAAAGAAGAGACTACACTTCGTATCGTTGCAGAATGTGAAGCAATAGTCAGAAGTAGATTTCGAATATTGGACAGTTACGTTGTCGCTGAAGAACAACTGAAGAAATTAGATCCTACGGCAATACTAAGGTTTATTCAACAAGTTGGACTAGAGAAGGACATCTAAGTAAGAAGGAGAAAACAATAGATCTTTCTAGGTCGCGGCTTTAAAATTATGTCCTATAATAATAAAGTCCATTGTTTGACGCGCTGTAGAGCATGTGGCGTCGTTTTGTAGGAAAAACATGTTTTCAATAATCATCCCATTCAATTGAGTCACAAAATAATAGCTAATCATGGCTCTATAGCGCTTTTCGTTGACAATAACATACACGCCGGCCTTATATTTCGTAAATATCAATGATTCCACCAGGCCATAAATAACACCAAACAGTATTTTTTTTGTGTGGATATAACGGTGTCTCGAAAATCGCTCCTGGATTTTCGTCACTTCAATTTAGATAATTTTGCTTATTGCCTTGCCCATTGATTCAAAAATGAGCCTCATCTCTGAACGGAATATTGCGATAAAATAGCAGATTGCCATCCAGTTGTTTTTCAGCGCATTGACAGAACATGCGACACAAACGATGGACATTCGGCCTTAATTCTTGCACCATCTGGATCTTATAAGCTCATATGCCGAGATCTTTAAGTAAAATTTTCCATGAAGTGGATGCACACAGCTCCAATTGCTGTGGGCGATGGCGGATGGACTCATTTGGGTCCTCCTCAATACTAAGCTCTATAGCATCATTTTTTTTCTTTTTGGTGCGCAAGCATTTTTCGGATGCGTGTTATCATTTAGAGTATACTTGGTGCGGAAACGATTCATAATCAATGGAATTAGTCGCACGGATGGACAATTATGTCTACCGAACTGAACCATGATTTTCGAAATAAATTTACACAATATGCAAGCATTTTTCTAGCTTTAGTCTATTCATGCTAAAATGCCAAACCAAACTGAGCATACGTTAGCATAGCGTTGCCAGGTCAGACCAAATTATAACAGTTTCATCCCTGTCGGAAATGGAAAAATACCATGTACAACTTCAACATAGCAAATAACTTCAAAAACTTTGAATGTAGTTTAGTCTGCCAAACCAGAATTCACGTTGGATATATTCCTTTGCCATTTTACCATATCGTTTATTAACCCCTTCGATCCCATTGCACTCGCTTGCGTACAAAAACAAGGCAACTTTAAAATGCTGTATTAAATCACTGCGTCTGAAGGCGAAAACTATACTAAGTTTATGTAAATGTATGCGACTGGCAAAACGAGACGTGGCAGACACCAAAAAGTATATATGTATATATTCTTAAGCAGCATCGAAAGTTGAGTCGATGTGGTTATATCCGTCTGTATGTTTGAACAACGCGATCTCGGAGACTAGAAAAGATAGAGCCTTTAAACTTGAACATTTCGATTCTAGTGATCATGTGTATTAAAACATTGAATTCCACGCCTATAACGCCCACAATACGACTATATAAACTTACAAACTCGATTTTTCAATGTAAACCAGCCCAAAAAAATATATATATATTTTTTTTTTATTATCTTAAGTGAATGTCGATCAGTTTACTTAAAAACTATAATACATTTGTATGTTAAAAAAAAGTGACATTAAGTCATTTAGCTTAGAGTATTTACATTAACATAACTAACAAAAAAATAAGGCTTAATGCCTATTTTGAATTTCATTTGGATGAAATCATTGGAGCCGTCTACGACATGTCTTAATGACCAGAGCCGCTGCTAAATTTTTAACATGAGAAGCCAATCGATCATTATATCTGCTGCTGTGGAAGCTCAACTGTTCCATGACTGTTGGTATTTTCAAATCTCGATGTAAAATTTTCTTGCGCATATACCAAGGAGCATCTGTTATTTTACGCAGAACCTTGTTTTGAAGTACTTGTATACGGTTTATATTAGTGGCAGCAGCAGTGCCCCATAGTTGTATTCCATACATCCAGGTAAGCATAATGATTGATTTGTATATAAGCAGTTTATTTTCGAGGCTGAGTTTACTACTTGGGCGAAGTAACCAGTTTAACTTTTTGAGTTTAGCGTAGCAAACTGCTGTGGTTTTTTGAATATGCTTACGCCAGGTGCCACGTCTTTCAAAGTTAAAACCTAAGTAGCATACATGATCAACATGAGGTATTACCAAATTGTTGAGCAAAACGGGCGGGCAATTCCCTTGCCTCAATGAAAAAGTACAGTGACTAGACTTTTCGCTATTGACTTTTATATTCCAGCGATTTACCCAACGTTGAAAATCTACAAGATAGTTTTGAATGTTAGAGGAAGCTTCGTGTGGACAGATTGAGTTTGCCGCATCGTCAGCATATGTAGTAAGAAGCATGTTCTCATTTACTGGAACTGTCATATCAGCAGTATACAAAGTATAAAGGACAGGACCAAGCACACTTGATTGTGGTACACCAGCAGCAATGCGGCGGATCCCTGAGCGCTCATCTTTCACCTCGACTGTGAAGGCACGGTTAAGCAAATACGACTTCAAAAGAAGGAATTGCGATGTAGGCAAAATTGATTTAATTTTGAAGAGAAGGCCTTCAATCCAGACTCTATCAAAAGCCTGCTGTACATCAAGAAAAACAGCTATATTGATTATTCTCATAGGCCTTAATAATATGTTGGAAAACTCTGCGCACTTGTTCAAGCCAAACTGATAATCAGGAATGGTAATCTGGACGTCCAAAGCAGGTAACATTCTACCAAGAAAAATTCTTTCAAATATTTTTGAGAAAGTCGGTAGTAAACTAATTGGTCTATAAGACGCAACAAGGTTTTCTGGTTTGCCAGGTTTCGGTATCATTATAATTGCAGCGCACTTCCATTGAGATGGGAAGTGGTGGATGCGAATCATGGTATTGAAGAGTAGTACAAAAAACATTATTGCTTTGTCAGGAAGCGTCTTTGCCACTCTGCCATCAATTCCGTCATACCCCGGGGCTTTCTTTTTCTTAAGCATTTTAATCTGCAGACGAACCTCTTGCGGAGATATAGGCTTGATAGACTGCATATTTGTGCAGCTCTCTTTCAGAAAATTAGCGGTGTCTCGCAGATCGAAAGGTGTAAAGCGTCCTTCGAGTTCAGCGGCAAATGCCCCAGCTTTCTCTTGGTCCGTGCTGCACCAGGAGTTGTTAAAGTTTTTGATAGGCACGTGTCTCAAAGGTTGCCTCTTTAAGCAACGTGTCGCTTTCCATAAGTTAAACCCATAGTTCTTGTTGGGGTCAGCATTGTCATCAAAGAATTCACTGCGTACTACATACAGCAACTTCTTCAACTCGAGCAGCAGCTCTTTTCCATGCCAAACGATCACGCTCATTACGGCATCGCATAAAACGACGACGAAGTCTGTGCTTTAATTTAACCAAGTCCAAGATCTCAGCATTTAAAGGTGGCCTATTTAAATCTGAAGTTCAATAACGCTTCAAAGATATGTCGAGTGAACAATTCAGCAGCATCATCCACGTCCTCAGTAGAGCAAAGTTCCATATTAAGGTTGAGAAGCTGGTCAAGACGCTGTTGGAAAATCGGCAAGTTAGCTTGTCTTGGCAAAAGCCTCTGCTTATAGGAGTAGACGCATGCAGAAAAGCAGGCATCTACAATAAGTGGTAAATGATCAGAGTTGAGATCCCTAGTGTCAAAGATGCGCAGTCGGCTTGATGGTGTGCCAGTATATACTGCAAAATCCAGAGCATCAGGATGACGAGTGCTCTCATAAGGGTAGTAAGTCGGCCCTCCGGTTGCAATCACTTCGAAATTTGAGTTGACAATACAGTCAAACAGCGCGCGACCTTTCGGCGTTGAAAGTCTGGATCCCCAGAGGCGATGCTTAGCGTTCCAGTCACCAGCGGCCAGGAATTTGGGACCAAGCATATAAAAAAAGTCTTTAAACTGCATCTCAGATAAAATATACCGAGTAAAATATACCCAGTAAACGGCAGCAAAGATAAAGTCTCCATGATCTCCATGATCACTAGACACTTTAACAATAGCGGCTTGCATAGCATCAGTGCGCACAGAGCCCAAAGGATGATGATTAAGCGACGAACGAATGAGTACAGCAGCTCCACCACGCATACGGTTCTAATCAGGGTGGTTAGCTCAATGTGGATCATATCCCAACAGCTTATAATAGGATCTACTGCAGAGATGCGTCTCATTCAGCAGCATAATATCAATATGATGTTGGCGTAAGAATACTTCAAGTTCTTTGGCTTGATTTGTCAATCCATTGGCATTCCAGATGCCAATGCGTAGTCCTATTTCTGGGAATTTGACACCAGAATTGTCAGAAGATGCATTATTTGACCCTTCATTTTTAACATTTCAGTTTGAGCTTGCACCATATCCTCAAACTTGGCCATGAGTGCACCAAGTGCCATGGATCGAGAGGTGTTGCCTTAAGTCATCAATAGTGGTGGAGTGGTGTAACCCTTTAATAACCACCTTATAAGATCGCTCTTCTTTCAGTTGGTAAGTGTGAAACTTGATTATTTTGCTTTCAAGCCGTTTAACTATTGCTCTGAAAGTATCAGAGTTCTTAGCCATAACTCTGACTGAGCCATTGGTGTCTGTTTTAGTAGTGTAAGTGTCCGCGCTGGACCTTACCGACAGTTTGCCATAGCCCATTAATGTTTTCTACGCCTGAAACAAATATTGGTGGAGGCTTGTGAGCCTTGCTTACCGAAATTTGCACTTCTTTGGGATCAGATGTGCCTACCGGCTCCTCTATTTCAGAAAGGATATCTTTCTCATTATCATCATCAAGTGTACTAAATTTATTGGTTGAAAGTATGCTCTCAGATGAACCAAATGATTGGCGACTTCTACTGACCCTCTGCGACCCAGTCAAAGTTCGTTTGACCTTGTGTGCGGGAAAAGTGACCTTCTGCCAGGCAATTTCATCAGTATCACTAATTTCTAGTTCAGCGGTTCTTTTTTGATTATTAATCGGCATTTTTTTTTTTTTAATAATGTGCACGTTGTAAGACAGGATCAGCAGTAACTTCTGCTGCAAGCGCTTCTGCGGCTGCTGCCGCTTATACTTTTACCGAATCTGTCTTCGGCGTAGCTGTCTTGTTGTTTATCGTTGCGACGCCAAAAAACTGTTGTATTTGTGTTTCTTTTTTTTTATTATTTATTTATTTTATTTACGATGTAAAACAATTCCGAATTTGAATATTAATTCAATTTAATTAATTAAGTAATTTAATTAATTCAAACTTGAGCATTTCGACTCTCATGTGTATAACAACATTGAATTCCACGCCTATAACGCCCACAATACGACTAAATAAACTTACAAACTCGATTTTTCAATGTAAAACAGTCCAAACAAAAATTTTTTTTATAATATTTTTTCGTATTTATTTATTGTTTAGATTGGGTTTGTATCTATAACAAAAAAAAAACTAAAAATTTTATACACAACAAAAATCAAAAATGCGAAAATTTTGATATTGGAATTATTAAAGATACTCAAATGAGAAAATTGCAATATATGAAATTCATAAAAAATTACATGAAATTTTAGTGTTCATTTCAGTAATAAAGTCATCTTTTTTTTCTATTGAAACGAATTGGAGACCGTTACCGTTAGACTTTCAAGCGATATATTCATTTTGAATGGGCTTGTCATTCACACTGGACGCTGGTTTTGTAAAATCATAGATCGAAAATGTTAAATATACTGTTATCTAAGTGAATGGACCAAAATGATAAAAATCACTATGATTTTCATGTTCAGCGCACCTGAATTACTACAAAAAAGTGTAAACGAAAGATTATATTTTTTTGCTGTACACTAGTGTTATTAATGTCCGAAAAATAATTTAGTAAGTAACAATAAAAATTAAACATAATCTATATATAAATAGGCAAGTGCAGAACGTTCACACCCTTTTTAATGCACTTAACATAACACAACATATTCATATTGATTTCTTTTTTTAGAAGTGTTGTGAAGTTTCTAATCTAATGTATTGCGACTAAAGTAGGTAAAAACCAGGTAACCACTTCGGCCAATTACAAAAACCTGAGCACTATTCCTTACTCAGCTCCCTCAAGTTACTAAAAAATAACAACAACAAAGTCAAAGGTAATTTCTAACATAAGCAAAAAAATGTGAAAAAAATTACTAATAAACTTTAAACATATTGGTCAAATATAATATACAATTTTTGGGTTTATCTGTCGGAAATAAGAATTACTGATCAATTTTTTTATATATATAAATTTTTTTATAACAGTTATACTATTATTATGTATGAAACTATGATATTAGCTGTCACTTAGTCATTCATTACTTAATCTAAGCGAGTTTGGTATCGTTTAAGGGGTAATATAATTAACTTTGTAGCAAAATATCGTCCATTTCGGTCGGGTTTGACATAAAATCATACGTGGAAAAACACAAATATACAAATATGGCCCAAATGACAGCAAAATCATAATGTTTTTATGTTCAGCTCACCCAATTTACTTTAAAAAAGTATAGTTTTAAAGTTAAAAATTGTAAACTAGTGTAATTTATTTGCTTTCCATTTTGGTCATCATATTGGCTCTGCTACTTAGATTTGACCATCAAAAGTTATATAATAGTATATTTTACACACGTGCGTGTCCAATAGAGGTGGGAAAAAATTAAGTTTGAATATATTTGAACATAAGAAACATACTAACACACAACACAAGTGTAAAACCTTGTAAACATATGGTTTTGTACAATTATTTTAAAGATTTTAATACAATAAATTCAAAATGCTCCGTAGATAATTAAAAGTTAGTCAGCACTTTCTTTCACCCATTGCAAATATTCTGTGAGGTGAGAAATGTATCACAGGCCATAATCACTCAACGGCGGTGGCAATCAGTCACTACGACGCAGCCAACATGGAATATGGATAACTTTCGAAATAGAAATTCCAAACTGACAGGCAGGCATCACACTTCAATTTGAACGTCACTACAGTTCCTTCAATAGAGATTTCTTGGCAGCACAGTAGCAACTTCTGCTTCTGTTCCGGCACCGAGTCAGCTCGAGTTGATCCGATGCAAAAACTTTATCAGTGTGGGAAAGTGTTCAATGGCAGCGCCAGCCGAGCAAAAAATGAAACGAACGAAACGAAACGAAAACTGAAATACTGCTGCATCATTAAATTTAATATGATACTCATTTAATGAAATTGTTGCCGATTTGTTTTGAAAATACACGCTCTACTATGCGACGGAGAGTAATTCTCGAGTAAAGCACAGAGTCGCAGTGTGATTGTGAGCGATGGTGGAGGGGTAGACGGGATTCATCTAAGCTGTTGAGAGGCATAGAGTGCAATATTGCGAGCAAAGCCGGATAATGATGACGCCAACACCGCCAACGCCATCAAGTTGAACTCACAATGAGGGAAGTGAGCCAGTGAACGAGCAACAAGAACGAGAATTGTAGTTAGTGGCACAGAAATCATTCTAATGACAGCAAAACACAAAAAGCTTTCAAAGTGTTAAGTGGTTTCTCATTAAACTTTATGTACTACCTCAATCCGTCCATCCACATTTTGCTGTATGTTTAGTGGTTTTTGTTTTTGTCTCTTTGGCGGCTCAAAACGTTTCCAGACCAAAGTCATTAGCACTTTCAACCGCATATTAAATATGGCAAAACATTGATTAATTGGCATTATTTTATTTGCGAGCGATTTCAATGCTGTGATGCATTAGGCGCCTGCACATGCTCAGGATCGTCAACTAGAGCTGGAATCCTTTTAAAAGCCTGTCTAAGAACATCCATTGATTGAGCGTCAGTCACTTACCTACCGCAACTTGTTGTTCTGTGCCGCGAAAATTTTATCTCTCAATGAGGCGAGACAAATGAGACGTGATTTTATTTGATTTACTTACATCTACTGTTTGACTTTTGTTCTGGATGTCTCTCGCATTGTGCGCTTTTTATCTCTGTCTTATATCTGCTATTTCGGAGACTGTTCAGTGAGTCTATTATACATTTCTGTTTTTGGAACATTATCCGAAATGATTCGATCATTAGCACAAAGTGGAGCAGGTCGTTGCAAGTGCCTGTGGATTGTTTCCTGGCGGCAGACATTACCGATAATTACTTAACATTGTGGCGACATTTCAGTTTGTTGTCTTCAAATTACTTAATTCAAATGATAGGCAATATAATATCGAAACATTGAGTTGTTTACGTCATTAGATATGTATGTGATTTTATTTACTATATCGGCAAAGGAACTTTTCTACCAAACATGTACGAGTATATTAAAGGTATACTTACGGTGAACATATTTCTGTGTCGGTTTTTAACCAATACACAAAGTTTCCAATCACAATTGGATGTGCAAAGTGTTTTCGTGTTCACACATAAAGTGCATTCAAGCATTCAAGTAATCAAGACACGAAACTATCCAATTGCCAAAGCATACAATGAAAAAATAAACATAAAATTCAAACTAAAATCAAGTAGATGAAACAAATTATGTCATGAAGTTGTTTTTGACGACTACAAGAGAATGTCGGTGACATCTTATGCGATCACATGTGAATTTCAACATTTTATGCGCGTTCAATTTGAAGGGATACAAGGGAAACCGTTAACATCGGTGGAACCAAAAGTTTATCAGCCTTCACACGAAATTGTATAGCAATTAAACCGTTGAATAAAAAAAATTTGTTGAAAATCCTAAAAACATAGAGCTGACTGGTGCGTTTGTAAGGGATATGGATTTCAGCCAGATATTTCAAAAATAGATGAGATAAAATAAAATAAAAAAAAGTCTGACTTTGAGCTTTGAGCCCCGCATTTATCGAATTCAATGCTACTTTTATCATAACAAAAAATAAAAATAAAATTCAAACTAAAAGCAAGTAGAGTTACGCCCCCAATTCAAACGTAGTTATATAGTACAATAGTTACTGAGTTTTCCCATTTCCGTAGGACTTTTAATCAGGTGATCGCACAAAAATAAGCTTGAAATAAGCCTTAGCTGAAGTAGTGCACATCGCTCAGGAAATACTCTAAACATTTATTACATTTCTTGTTTGCTTACACTTGCAAAATATTCAATTACTTGGAGAGTGATTTTGAATCTTTACACTTACACTTTACATTTAGTGTGATTAGTATACAGAATTTGACTTGTAAGAAAAGCACTAACGATTATTTCTTGGAGTGATAGGTACATAGATAGATGGGATGAAATAACGATTTTCCCACTCAAATAGCGTAATTCCGCCGTTCTGATGCTACAGTCTATCTAGGATTTAAATCCAATCTGCAGTATTAAGAGAAGTGTGTATAGTATAAGATTTTATCGTTTATCGTATTGGCTTTAGTAAGTCTTGCAAAATCTTTCCTCGATTTTTGTAGTATTCCTTTTCTTTGGAGTTGGTCAAATGTGGGTCATTCCTACCGCTTTGATTATATCTTCGCTTTTGGAGGAAGTAAACGCAGTCCTGTAGTGTGTGTGTCTAGCTCCAGAAACAGCAAATTCAACGAAAATTGTGGAAAATAATTCACATTCTTGTTCGATATATGGCACTGTCGAAACGTACATTTACTATTATCTGAGTTCATAACTAGAAATCAATAAAAGCTACGAGTTTCTTTAGGATTTTCGAGAGAATGGCGCTGGTCATATGTAAAGAATACTCACAATCCCGATTCTTTCGGACGAAGGGCGCTTACAGACACCATTTCTTTGACTTATCGTCACGTTGCTTATTTATCGTTGAAATTTATTTTTTAACTTCGTATGTCTTTTTGATGCACCTCAGCACATCCGATTGAGTTGTAATTTGATTTGCAAGTGTGGATGTGATGACAAGACAATGTTGAAAAAGCCTTGACGAATAGAATAAAGTCGTTAGCTTTAGCTTTAGCTAAGCTTAAACACCCATCAAACATGTATCGAAGTTAATCTTACCTAAACTACTGAAATGTAACTTTTTATACTTTTCACCAATAGTGTGAATACTACTTATTATACCCTGTGCCCAAAGGGAGAAGGGTGTAATAAGTTTGTGCGAATGTATGTAACAGACAGAAGGAGACGTGGTAGACTCCATAAAGTATATATTTTATTGTTCAGCATCTGAAACTAAGTTGTTTTAGATGCATGAGACTTTGAGATCTCACTATAAGAGCTAGAAACTTCAAACTTGGACATTTATATTCTAGTTGACCATTTTCGGATGTCTTATATTAAATTTTGTAGCACCCATAATTCAAAAATTTGACCTGTATATGCACACTTCTTAAGGCCGCATAGCCGAGGAAAGTTTGTTTTGCTTTTTACTAAGTTAATTTATTTTTAATTTTCATTATTCTTTTAAGTATTTTTAAATTAAAAAAGAAAAGTACTTTTTTTTGGGATTTAAAATTTCAAAGTCTGCTTTTGTCTGAATTAGCCTACGTTAGACTGCAAGGTATTTGGTTGTCGTGAACACACGACTGCTCCATTATTACTTGTATTCAGTATAACAACTTTGCCACTGCCTTACCAACGCCTTAAAGTAAGCTTCTTGATCAGTTCAGAGAAATCAGTTTGAAAGTTGGTACAGAAACTATTTGTAACCACAATCAAAGCATTTGTAAGAAGAAAAAACAAATCATTGGATGACAAACCAGGGCTATACTGTCCTATCCAAATAATAATTTGTTAACCAGCTTTAAGAAATTAGAGAAAGAAACTTCTGATAGATTTTAGTCACTTTCCATCATTTATCCTATTAATAATTTGTATAGGATCATTAGTTATTCCCTGTTTAGACGATCATATATATGGTACATAAATTCAGAATTTTAATTTATTTTTGTTGAGTTTGGTGTCACGTCTAAATGCAACATAACCATTTTTAAGGAAGTTGTTTTGAATGAATTTACTTGATAGAATATAAATTCTTTAATACATTTTTGAAGCTTGTATTGTATGCAACAACATTTTCTAGATAATATGTTGTACAAAGTACTGATCAAAATGTTATCTAATTCTCTTTGAATTTAAAATATTTATTTACACATTTAAATGGATACAAATATAAAACAACAACAGCTATTTTGAACACTACACTTTTTTTTTCTTTTTTTTTTATAAAACACATGTTATTAAATTTGGCTCCGCCGGCTAACATGCCAAGAAAATCGTATGGAAAAATTCAGCCAAGCGAAGAAAATAATACGGCGACCATTCCATGTAATTCCATGCGACTTCATTGCCGAGCGCAATTTCATGGCGCACGGCAACAACAACAACCGCAATAACAACGACAACAACAAAGACAGCACATTCAGGGCAACATGTCAGCCATATTGAAAATCATTCAAGTATTTCGAAATTCGTGGGCGGAGTTATGCTGGCAAGTGCACAGAGCACAGCTGAGTGAGTGAATGAAAGAGCGAGCGAGCGAACGAAGTGAGTGCAATTTAAAGTTGTTGTATATGTGTATGAGTGCAAGTGAGTTGGCAGATAGCGCATAATGGAAGCTAAATGCTTGATATTATATGTGCGTGTGCAGTGCAGATAGAATATCTTTTATTCTGTGATGTGTTGCTGACGTATGGTGTGTCCGTCCGTTTGTCTGTTCAGCTGAGCTGTCAAGTTGACAGTTGCTCCTCATTTTGAGCTGCGAGTGTGCCTGGCAGCTGCTGTTGTTTCTTCCTACGTCGAAATGAAGTCTCCTTCCTCACCATCACCGCCGCTGCCTATGACTGTATCGCTTGAGATGCGCATGCGTTCTGCTGGCATCGAATACTTCGAACAGTATTTGAAGCGCGCTGCGCCGAATTTCGAGTCTTGCAGGTAACTGTTTTCGAAATCGAAACTGAACTGAAACTCGAAATGCAGAGTGCGGTCCTCTCTGCGAGCTCTTGGCGTTGCATTAGTGTTAGTGTGCCGTGCACTTGTATTGGTGCTGCAGGGATCTTCGAAACTCGAAAATTTCAGTGTATTAGTTTCGACTTCGAATGCACCAATACATTGAAAACGATGGTTGCAAACCGGATATCTATTGAGGTATTTTCGAAGAGACGAGCGTTGAGAGTGATTTGAGTTGAGAACTCGTTTTGAGACTTACCTGTCGCTACGTTCATTCCATCTGTTCATTAAGCCCCTCTACGTTCTTGTTACCCATTATGACTACCACAACCACCGACGACCGAGTCGACAGTCGCGGTTGCCCGAATTGCTTTTTGGGAGTTAATATTCTATTAGAGGCTCATTTGTGTGATTGCCATCAAGGATATGGCAGAATGTTTCTCAAGTTGCCTTATTTCATTCCCGCTCACAGCGAAAGTTTGCAATTATCTGCACACGTTGCTTTGCTTCAGGTTTTGTTCCTTTACACTTCATTTCATTGGGTGTTTCATGAGTGTTTCGCCAAATTAAAATTAATTTAATCGAAATTCGATTTTATAAAATTGATTTCAAAACGGTTTCAATTTGGAGCACAACACCAGTCGACGGAAAGATATACGGACAGACATAGTACATACATACTGACGGACAGACAAACAGACAGACCAATGGAAACAACTCAATTGAACAACGATTTTTATTTTTATTTATTATGCTTCTAATTATCGTTTTTTGAATGATTTATGTTCGTTTCTTGAGTTTTGTTTTCAGCTTGTGCTACGCCAATATCGATTTGATGGATCGTTACTCGATCGATCTATCCATCTATCAATCCATCGCCTTTTTTTTACTTTACTCATTCGTCGTTCGCTGTATTGATGGATTGTGTGAACCTGCGCCAGAGCACACTTGTCTATTCTTAATTATTACTCCGAGTGGATTTCTGACATCTTTCTTTATTTCTTCAATTGTCTTTTGACGCTCAGTGTGTTTTTGCTGTTCAATTGTCTTGTAATTAATGATTTATTCGTTTTTTGAGCGTCTTCATTTCGTGGAAATGATAAAACTTCAAGAGTAACCATTTACGAAATAAAATATTTGATAAGTAGTACTGTTTATCATGTAATAATTATGAATAATCGATCATAACTTTTATTTCGTTATAGATATGATTTAAACTTGTTAACAAACTGAAACTTATCGCCTAGCTTCCATAAAACAAGGATGAACCGTGTAGAACAGATTCTTCTAGGTAAACCAATCCCGAACGTAAAAATGAGATAAAGTCAACTTTAATTTGTTTATTAGTAAGGCTGTATTGGTACTCCAGCCAATAATTTTCAGACAGATTTTGATTCTACTAAAACAAGGTGATTCAGAACTTCATATCATGTCATGTATGAATAGCAAATCCTATCTGGCTTATATTAGTGCGCGAGAGACAGGTTGATTTTAGTGTTATTTGTATTTTGTTAACGTATGCGTTTGATTATGGCTGACTATATTCATAAACCAAAACTCTATAAGACCAAATGCTTCCAGCGTAGCATTTTTAACAGTATTAATTGCTGGAATACCCATAATACAATGTGGCTGCTTAGATCAAAAATATAATAAATTACCATTACTGAAAGGCAGCGTACACTGCGCCAACTATTTAAATTGTTTGGTATCATGGCTGCTAATCATTTTAGTGGTTATATCGCGGTCATTTTCATTAATATTACAAAAGATGAAAATTATCTCATTTACATAATTATCCCTAAGAATAAAATACCCATTTTTATATTCTTCAGGAAATTTTTTAACCAGTTTTGAACCACACTATTTCAGAATCAGTTTCGAAACGAACCATTTTCTCCTAACCAATTGAGCTGGACTTTTTCAAAACGGGTTCGTATTTCTAGTGAAGAGCATAACAACAATTTTCTTTACAATTTTAAACTTCTCTTTTGATTTCAAATTGATTCGGTTTTTGACTCGGTTCAAGGTTCAGTTCAGTTTCTACACAAAACGACCATGAGCACCATGAGCACTTTTTATGTATGCCAAATATTTATTTCCAAACAAATAATATTTATATCTTAAGAGTACTATTTTCTTTTCAAATTCAACATAATGAATTGCTATTGAAATTTATTTCGACAGAATGGATTCTGACACGTCGGTCAAGCCGAACTATATGCATTTCAAATCTTCCTTTACAAATACAAGAAAAGTCTTTACTTTTCGATCTATTTATTATACATAATTACATTTTACTTTTAATATTTATATAAAATACTTCAAATTGAATCGTATTTGATTTGAAGCAGATTCTATTTAAGGTGCTTCATTTATTTAAACAAGAACTTTTTAATTAATTTCAACAGACCGAAAATCAAATAACTGAAAGATTTTCGTTCTTGCGGAAAATCTTGCAACACTACGAATTGAACTCGCTCGGAATTTGCATCCGCGTGTCGTAGCCGCTTGTCACCGAGTGAAATAAATTGGCAACCGCTCAAAAATGACTTCGACGGTGCGCGAAGTGATTTCTAAATATACGCACTCGTCCGTCCATCTGTCCGTGCATCGAGCGGCCATCCAAGATTGTTTTTTTTTTGCTGCAAAAGCAAAACAGAAGCAGCCATTGACGCGCGGCGGCATTTCTTAAGCCCCCTCGCATCAAAAAATGGCTATCGCAAAGATTTGCCAAAAGCTGTTTCCCCTTACTTTCAATCCATAGAACATTCACAACATTTCGAATTTCTATTGAAATACAACATTCGCAACATAATATGTAAAATATTTTGTCAAATTGTATTTTACGCCTCTTTCCAATTGTCAAATATGTTTGCTGATGTTACTGAATGTTGTTGTTTCTCTTATTTTATGAATATTAATTTAATTTCAGTGACATAAACGTGTGCACACTTCGTGTTGTGTTGGTTATTAATCGCCCCCGATTACGTGAACAATGCAAATTCAATTTGTTTTTGCTTAGCTGACTGCCGCAACTGGCGAATATCATTGTTCGATGCGGGTACTCGTGGGAGCTTGGTTCTAAATGTTCAACTACTACTAGGCTCGTGTGTTGAGGTTTGGTTACAGATTCACAACGTATCGGATCTCAGGTGCCGTTAATGCCTCGGGACGCGCACCCTGGTCAATGTGTTGCCACTACTCAAAGCGAGATGCGTGCTAGCAATGGAACGAATGCTGGCTTTTTGTTAATGCCAATTGATTAATGGCTTATTATGATGTCATATTAATAAGATCGTTTTCGAAATGACTCTTTCAGAAACGACCACAACAAAAAAATCATAAAATATGAAATATGAAATATGAAATATTATTGATTGCAATTCTTTGAAAATTAGCATGTCAAATGTGGCTTAGTTTTTATTGTGGTCAACTTTATTTGGTGAGATTTGATATACTAAAAACAAATTGACGCCTACCTGGATTGATGAGCATTTAAAAAGCGAAGGTGTATGGAGTATGTCGCTCTTACATTTTATTTTATTAATCGTAACCAAAAATAATCAATCAAAATAGTATTTAGCGTAAATTTAAATGGGTTTAATTTTTGTTTTGAGATTTTACAGATTTTTGTTCGCTGTCTCATTCACAATTTTGATTGGCTTTACATTATGCGACATATTACTGCATGAGCAGTTTATGTATTACAATGTCCACACTGTAAAATGAATGAAAATCAAAATGTGATATTATTATTGCAGAGTTTTTAGTGTTTGAAATTTCGGATAGAGTTTGTCTCGTATCCGTGACGTAACGTCTTGCAATATCTTTTTTTTACACTGTTTTTTTTTATTAATAGTTTATAAATTTGGGCCACATTTTGAGACCTGGTTTCACAGATACTTTTTTCTATATATTTTGGAACGTAGATTCCATAAATTCGAACCATTTTTTGTTTCTTAAGATTTGTTTTTTGAGATATCCTCACAAAAAATAAAGCTTTTGATGCTATTTGCAGTTATTTGCTCATAGTCTATTCATAATTTTTTGTCCGATTTTGGCAAATTTAAAATAAACTTTTTGTTAAAGAATAATTTTTCACAAAACCTGAAAATATAATAAAACTGAAATCAAATTCAGAGAGTTTTGAAAAAATCAGATGAGGTAACTTTTTTGGACTTTGATCGCCTTAAATTTCATCAAGTTTCTAGATATATGAGCAAATAACTGAAATAGTTAAAAAATGGTGTTTTCGGTTTTTAAGAAACAAGTAGTTGAATGAAATAGTCTATGAGAGACCAGCTATTTTTTGTGGAAACTAGTGTAATTTATAAATAGATATGTTTGAAACTGAAATCTTTGGCAGTTGAAATAATAAATGGTGCTATTTGTTGCTATTAGTTGCTAATAAGTTGCCTTGTTTTCAAAATGGTTAACATCTTTGTGAGAGAGTTAACTAAGAGTTAACTAAGTTTGAGAGAGAGATAGAGTGAAAAAGAGAGTGTGAGAAAGAGAGAGGTTCAAATATTTCTTAAAATCTAGCACCTTTACCTAAAGGAGCAGTCCGATTATTATCATGAGCGCAACTTCTTCCATTGGGCGTATTAACTAAATGTTGAGAATATTTTTTTAAGAAGTCTCCATAATGTGTTAAGAGTTGTAAACTAATGCTCTGACAAAGTTATTCAAACAAACCTAAAGGAATTACGTCAGTTTGCAGGTATTCCATATTGTGTGCTAGTGAGTAACTTGCCATATACGAGGTGTCGATATGAACTTTTTCTTTGGTTTGTTTGCTGCTGCCACCTTAAGTGCCACTCTACTTTTGAAAAATTAGACCACGAATTTTACGAGTTTTCTCGATCGATTCAAAACTGGATCCTAGTAGCGGCAGTTTCAATTTTGGAAACAAATCAGGTAAGTGGTGTGGTTCACGGCTGTTATTTGACTCATTGGTGGCCTTAAATTCAGTCACATTCGGTACTGCTTTTGTAGAAAATTTAGCGTTTTTGGAACGAGCGGAGAGGCGACGCGTCTCATGCCCAAATTATCCACCAATATCGAAGGAACGAAACCGTGAGAAATGGTCAGATGACGTGCAATCTGTCTTAATCTGGAATGGCGATTATCGATCACAATTTTTCTCTTTTTCGATGTCTGTTGAAGAGGTCAAAGATCGTCCGGAACGACGCTTGTCTTCGATGACCTTTCGGCCCTCCTTGCACGCTTTATACCTCCTGTACGACCGTGGTTTAGAAAAAACTGATTCACCATAATACTTTTCAATTGAGGGGCACCCTCTAGCAACCCAGCCCTCATTTTTGATTTTTTATAGGAACTTTTTTTAATTACTTCTTACTTTTCATTTATCCAATAAAATATACAACTAAAGATCTATAGTTCATAAAAGGAGCCTTAAACAAGGTACAGGGTTCCTCAAAGTCGAGTACACTCTACTACAGCGTTCTTTCTGTTATATATAGTAGATGTGAACAAAATATTAGTGATCTGATTTACATTTGTTTAAACTTTTCGCAGACTACGACCAAAAGGATTTCTATTTCAGTTCTCTTTGTTTTTATCCGATAATTTCTGGACAATGGGACCAACTTTGGCAATATTTTGCTCTGTTTAATCGAAAATATACCTGTGCTTCCTTGAGTTCATACACTTTGTGATTATACCTAATTCCTTTTATGTTAAATTGATTTTAAAACGTATAACACACACATGTTTATGACTATAAATTAATCCTTGAACGTTTTAAACTCAATTACTTATCTCTTTACTAACAATGTATAATGTGTATAAGTTTTATATTATATTATAATATTATATTATATTTATATTATTTAATATTAATATTTATGTTTACATCAGTTATCCACTACATTTCCTCTCCAAATGAATTCTTGCCATGAATAAACCAGTATATCAAATTTAATTTAAATTGCTTTCTTAATTTCGCTTTTGGCTACCATATTGGATCCGCCATTTTGAAATTTATATAATATTGTGTTACTATTGAATCTACAGGTACTCGTACATGCAGAAACTTCATATCAATCAAATGAGTATAAATCGAATCGTATTATGCATTTGAATATTAAAACTAATTTGTCCTCCTGGTCCGGTTTCCGAATTCAAAATTTCTTTTTTTTCCAAAGTGCTTTCGTTAAAATGGTTTTTTTCACTTTCAGAAGATTATCGCGATTTGAACTAACTTGGCATTAAGAATATAAATTTCGCTCTGGTAATTCTAAGTAAATTCAAATCGCGATCTGAAATGAAAAGCGGGCCTTTTTTTGGGTTCGGATAGCGTAACAGGGGAAAGTAAAGATGTATATAACAGTTTGTAAATTTTTGGAAGTTTCGGTTACCCTGTACACGCATATATTCTTTATATATCGTTTATACAAGATTTGCCTAGATTCAGAAAGTATTTCGCAGGGAATGTTAACATCAATATATGATCCATCTAGAGAATACTAAGACAAAATAAAATCACAGAGAGAAATTCTATACTCCAGGTACCGCACTGCTAACTTAATTTTCACAACTCGAAACTTACAACTCACTTTGCCGCAGTGATAAAAAAAAAAACAAATTTAGTAGTCTGGTTTTTCGAAATATTTGCTTCAATTTTGTAGTATGCCTTGGTTTGCCTCAAAAATTTATTAGTTAAAAAAAAAATTGCGTTTACGGGGGAGCACCTCCAGTATAGCTCTTTCTTGTTTAGTTTTAGAAAATTGTGCAATATACTCATATTGAAAACTACAGAAATTTCTTGTTTTAAAGAAATTTATTTCTAAATTGCAGAAAACTGGTTTCGGAAAAAACAATCCCTTAAATTTACGAAATAGATTTTTATAATTTAGAAAATGAAGTTTTTCTAACACTAAAAAATTATCTAATTGCTAATTGTCAACCCCAAAACCTGTAGCACATCTAGCAAAATAACTTTAATTGAAACTACTTTCCAAATGCTTAAAGAGAACCGAAAGGATGTCAAATGATGTTTAAAATTAAAGGTTTTGTTAAGTGTTTTATTTTATGTCATTTGAATTTTCGTAAAGGTTTCATTTGACTAAACAAAGCAAGCACTATGCGCATATTTCAAATAAACGAAAGATGTTATAATAGTTAACGAATAAAAGTTATAATGAGAACAAATGAGAGTAAGCGATATGCTTTAGTATATTCTTTCGCATGCCTCTTCCCTCTTGTCCGCTTTTCTAATTCCAAAAGTATGTAATAAGAATTTGATGGTTTGAGCTCTAGTATATACGAATGAAACAGTTGCACATGTAGTTGTAGATACAAATGTGTATATTTCTATTTACGATCATATGCAAGTAGATAAAAAACTGATTTTTTTGCTTATAGAGGCAAACGGGGCGCCAGCTAAAGTGTGAAAGAGAGGAACAAGACGCTGCTGAATGCTAAGTGAATCGAAAGACTGATCTATTTATTTTGCTCATCTGCCTTATCTTTTAATTTGTTTTGGTCGTTTCTTTCGATACAAGATACAAGCTCATCACAACTGGCAACTAGTTGAAACATTTCGTTTTCCTTTGCAATACTTTTTAAACAACCAAGCGCTTTTTATAAGTATTTGCCAAACAAATGTAATTGGAAATTCAGCGACACTCAATTCACAGGATAAAGAAGCCTCAGCGATGGTCATTTTCAGTTCTTTAGTGTTATGAAATAAGTTCAATTTGGAATTAAAAAAAGTAATTGTTCTTATTAAGTTGTTATGACATCTATATAGGTTCTATATATTATTGTAGACTACTTCGTAGCTGCGTCTTTTAACCTTTCCTATAGATGGTTATGTTAACCACACGACTAATGTCACCAATGAATACAACCAATAGCAAAAGCTTAATACACACTTATTCACCCCAATGCATCCCCATTAGTCGCCTCTTACGACAAGCAGGGGACTCGGCTGTGGATGAATTCTAGTTCAAATCTATTGCCCCATACCACAGGGCAATAAAGTCTAAATTCATTCCCAGTTGCTCACACACATTGAAACTCTATTTAAAATTGAATTTTTAAATACTATTTTTATTATAAATATGTATTACAAATAAAAACAAAATCTCATTTGTAATTATTAATAATGTTTTCGCTTGCTTTCATTGCTCTTCCGCAAATTTTACACTAAAGTTATTCATTATTTACAACAAATTATTTATTTAGCATCTGACATTGTCGTCCCAACACTTTCAATCGTGTTAGTTTCACTTTTAATTATATATTTGCTTGGTTTTTAGTTTTGTTTTTGTTTTTTATGTACCATATGTAAGTTATATTATAATAATATATGATCTCTTCTAAATTTTACCAATTTATTATGAACTTAATTGTTTTTTGTTTTTTTTTCTTTTGTAAAACTTTCTTACAGAATGAGGCCGAAAGTTACGTATTTTGGAGTGAGTTTCAATCAAAGTATCTTTTCTTGTGATTTGTTTTACATAATTTTGCATTCAAATGAAATATGATAATAACGATCACAACATTAAGTAATGATTATTCTTTGCTAAATACATATTATTAAATGTTTTTCTTTTGTTATCAGATTTTTCTCCCATTTTTTTTTTTTTAAATTTCGTTTTTTTCTTTACAATCACAAATATTTTTATAGACATTTTTTATTTTTTGTTATTCGAATTCAGTTTTCTAAAATTTGTATTTTTAGTGAAACTTTTTAGTGAACTCTACATTATGATTTACATAAACGCATTCAAAACGAAATTCTACACATTTTTTTTATCATTTTAGTATGTACTCTTTTATGGTATATATATGTATATATATATATATATATATATATATATATATATATATATATATATATATATATATATATATATATATATATATATATATATATATATATATATATATATATATATATATATATATATATATATATATATATATATATATATATATATATATATATATATATATATATATATATATATATATATATATACGTATATTGTATATATATATCTACATATAAACATATGAATCTTGATTTTTATAGCTTTGGTATATATGAGTTTCTACATTTTGCTTTCGATATCGCAAATATTATGCAGAATTATAGTTTTAGTTACGATACTCTTTCATCTATTTAGTTTATTTTATTTACTGGTTTCTTTTATTTTTCTTCTAAATTTTTCTACATATTTTGTTTACACAGATCAACAAATTTCAGCACGAATTATAACTAAATTGATTACAGGTTTATTTTAAAGATGTGAAACAAAATCAAAATATTGAATACTTTGAATGTGAGGGCTTAAATGAAAGAAAAAGAAAAAACGATATAAACGATTTCGTTCTAAAAAGATTGTTTTAATTTGATTTCTAGACTTTTATGCATTAAAATATTTTAAACCAGTTGAAAAATTTTGGTTACTTGAAATTGAACTTGAAATTTATTCTAAAAAAAAGAAATCTATTATGTGGATTAGATGCTTCATGACTTTGGAATACGTTTTGATTAAAATTTGATGATCTGCGAGAAATATGCTGTGCACAAATATTTATTGAAATTTTTTAAGTGAAAATTAAGTTGCATGAAAATATATATACAATTGACTTCCGTGATTTATCTGGTCTGTTTCGGTTCCCATTTTTGGGAAGATTTTGCGAAAGTGAATTCGACAAAATGCTAAATGCCTGGAGTAATATGAAAGTCACATGTTTCATCTCAAGTGAATTCAAATCGCGAAATTCTTCCAAGCGTGAAAAAATTACCATTTTATCGATTTAACTTTGGCAAAGTCTAAACAAAAGTGAGAATCGGAACTGGCCTGTATAAGTATGTTCTTCAGAAGTAGTAAATCCAATCGAATAAATCATAGACAAAGTAGTTAATTTGTACATAAGCTTCTCATTAACTTTAAATCAATTGAATTAATTATTCATAGAAATAATTTAAGTGCCAATTCGTTGATAAACCTGTTAGTTACGCTTGCTCTTGTCGTTATACTTTATATCCCATTTAAATCTATATTTATGCAATAATGTTTTCCATTTTCCTTTAGTTGGAACTACATTAATATAGAAAATAAAATTGCACCAAGGAAAAGTATTATTAAAATGCCAATTTTTTCCTTTTTTTTTAAACTTTTTGTATAATTTGTTCTCTTAAGGACTTCGTGATTTGGTATATCTTTGCCTATTTTTAAGTGTTTTATTTATAAATTTGAAGTGGATTTTTATTTTACAAATAATAAATTTTTCTGACTTGTAATCATCGAATTGAATTTTTTGTTTTGTTACGTTTTTGTTTTGTTTTTTGTTTGTTTATTTCGTCATATTAAACTTTTTTTTTAGTCACTACAAAACATATACAATCCATACACATACATACATATGTAGGTAGGTATATAGATTTTAATTAATAATACATTAAATTATGTTTTACAACTAATATTATTTTGTATGTATGCATTTATATTATTATTTAGTGTTTGCTTTATTCATTTTAATTATATTGTGTGTATATATATTTATCTTGTATATATTATTATTAAATAACTTATTTAAATCTGAGGTCACATGAGTTGGTTTTGTTGAGTTTTACTTTTACTTTTATATCATTTAGTTTTCATTTAATTATTACTTTTATTTTCATTAAATAATTTTATTTAAATTTATTTCTGTGTTGACAATTACTACGTTTATACGCACGTTTTGTTCGCAATTAAAAATTTTGTATAAACATATTCATTTTTTTTTTTTTGTTTTTTTGTATTTGCGTTTATACGACTAAAATTTCGCATTACAAAATTTTTATTTGCAAAAAAGTCATACGTATAAACGTAGTAATTGATTTGTTAGCATTGAAAATACTATAGAATAGATGAATAGAAAATGAAATTGAGTACAAAAAATAATAACAATGAATTAACTAACTTAATTTTGGACGCACATTTTCAAGTTGAAGCACAAATAAAATCTTTTTTTTTTTTGTATTGTATTTCTGCCGAAAATATTTATTTTTTATTTTTAGTTAATAAAATATAAATTCATTTTGTATGCGCGATTTTCTTACATTTTGTTTAATATTTAATATTTGATTTAGTTATTTGTTTAAATGAATTTTGTCTACGTCGCCTGCGTGTATCTGTGTGTCTGTAACTGCCGCAGCAAGCCCAGTGCTCCATTCTACTGTGGGCTGTTGGGCGGCGTAATCTCATCGCCTTCACCGCCGGAACCAGGTTCGCCCTTTGTCTTGTTCTCCTTCTTCCATTTCATGCGTCGATTCTGGAACCAGATTTTTATCTGGCGCTCCGTCAGGCAGAGGGCGTGCGCAATTTCGATGCGTCGTCGTCGCGTCAAATAGCGATTGAAGTGAAACTCCTTCTCCAGCTCCAGCGTCTGGTAACGCGTGTAAGTCTGGCGGCCACGTTTGCGTTCTGTTGTAAAGAAAAGAAAAGATATTTTTTTTTTCAAATTAAAATCATTGTTCCAAAAATGAATTTCAAATAATCTACTGCAACCAAAGCACAACAGCAACCACTACAAAAAAAAAAAAAATTACAAAATACAAAATAAATATAAAAAAAAAAAAACAAACAAAAAAATTCAAAATCTGTTGGAGTAGCCCGCTTAGGGCCACATTGCATTCATTGGCGAAGATCAAAAAGACGACCTTACCGAATTCGTATATTTGTACTTGTCAAGATCTCTACATGTGCCGCCGACTCGACTCGATTTGACTTTAACAACGGTGATGGCGACGGTGTCGACGGCGACGGCGGCGATCCGCAGAGCGGACACATTTCGGATTAAAATGAAATGGGGATTTCATGCGCATTAAGCAGCGAGTGGAAATGCGTTTACTATACTCTACTCTATTCTATAGATGCGATGCGTTACGTGGCGTTCAGTTGAGTTGCCAGCCAACTAAGGTAACTAATTATACGCGCCCAACTTTGATTCTTATTTTTCTGTTTTACACACTCGTTTCTTTGGCTCACCGCGTCAGGAAAAATCAAAGCGCAGAAATTAAAAAGGAGAGATCTCGAACAGAGAAGTATTCACTTTGCACGTAAGAGCGACAAGTGCAATCAATCAAGATTGAATTCTACACTTGGTCCAGGCGATTGCGATGGCAATCTGCAGTGAGACCATGACACTTGTGCTGGCAGAACATATAGACTGGGTGAAGGTGACAACTCTTGCTAAAGCGGTGATCTAGAGAATAATATAAAAAACACTTTGTGCTGAAAGCCACCATTTCAGATCGACGCAAATAAATTTAAATTGTTTACTTTTAACCATATTTAAAAATTTGAAAATGGAATGTCTTCTACTAAGTCAAAACAAAAATTGCACCCAGACTATTTATATGATGTGCTATTTATATGATAATTGTTGCTTTCGTACATCTGTGCAATGCAATTGTATCGAATCTTGTACTGAAGCTTGGAAAATACAAAAAGTAGTCTTCGTACTCCTACGTACATATATACATATATACTTGACAGATTCTACAATGGGTTGGTAAAAATTACTGTCTGTGTTAATGACCACGTTCAGCAGAACTATTACTGAACTGATTACTATATTTACAATTCAATCAATGCCTACTACGAAAGCTTGAAGTGAAACTATTCGAACATAATGGCTTTTCAGAAGAACAAAAACAAACAAAAGTACAGCAGGCGTTGAAAATAGTCACGTAAGTCTCTGTTGAACGTGTCCATTCTGAGAAAGGAGCAAGACTATAGAGTGAACATATTAATAATGTACTCATTTCTTTACAAGTGAGCTACAGAATTCTCGAAGCATAAACCTCCAGAACGGCATATGTAAAATAGAGACCCATGATCCAAAATGATGTGCCACAAACAATGTCCCAACCTCAATATTTAGTTATATATCTAAAAAATGTTAGGTCTACTCCAGCTGATGCGCACACAGTGAATGTGGACGTCACCAACAGATCGTGCAGAACACTATACATTAAAAAAAAAAAAACGCTGAACCATCCGCAGATCGGATTTGTACATCGTAGACAAATATCATTCCCAATTAGCAGAAAAAACACCTTCTCAAAATTTGCAAATTCCACACTTAATTTTACTAATCTTTACACATTTCAATGCGTATGTACGGTTCCCAATCTGGGACCTTTTGGTGCAACGTAACCTTTCATATAGGTACAAATAGATTAAAATAGAATAAGTTGACGATTTCTATTTTTTATTTTTGTAAGCAAAATTAGCTCGTTCCAGTGCAGCAAACAATTTCGATTCGTATATTTTGATTTGGGAATGTCAAAAATAATAACTGTGAAATAATTTAACTAATTGCCGACCCCAAAAAAACTCCGATTGCAAATGAAAACCAAAAGACAATTCGACAGCACTAATAGCACTCCCACTAATTATAATTTTGGTAATGACTAAAAAACAAAAACTATGAACGACAACGGGGTGATGGGTGAAACGACATGAAAATATGTCAAATATAATGCGTAGTAATTTCAATTTTGTCAATGACATTTTATATTTCCAGCTCCAGCGTTAAAGTACCCTGATGTAATTGAAAATAAAAGAAAATTCAGACAAAATGTGATTAAAATAATGCGAGTACCGTGTGAATATTTTCCAACTGCGCCATCTTGATAGAGCTTGAGTCGAGCCGGGCCGGGCGGAGAGAATCTAAGCATGCATCAAATAATTTTCTTTTTACCGTATGACACTTTTGGTTTTGAGGCTAAAAATCAGGCAAGCGTTGAATGAAAATATCTCGCTACCGAAAGATTGTAAACGATAGAAGCGTATCAAGTTTGAGTTCAACGCTAAGCTGAGCTGAGCTGAGCTGAGCTACTGTTTGAATACCGCAGCGCGTAGGAAATGATTTAATGGCTGCGCTGCGGTTTCAGTTTCGAAGCGGAGCGGTGCGGGGCGGAACAGCGACTATCTCAATTGTGAGCCACGCCAAAACGCAATCAGCTGTAACTAAACTAGATGAAGCTAACTATTTTTTAATAACGCCTTCGACATATATCTTGCACAACTTCCACAGCAATCTTTGTGTTGGTTCTATAGCTTTTTTTCTTAGTTTTTTTTCTTTCTTTTTTTTGTACGTTTTTTACAAATTTGGCTTGAGGTCATTACATCATAAACGCGTTTTTTATGCGTCTACGCAGCAGCATCGGTCGCAGGCGGTCGCCCATTAATGCGCGCGAATGCTCAATGTAAGGCATTCATCCTAAAAAAGCAAAGCGATTGGCCAGCAGATGAATTGTATCTGTAGCTAGCAGCTACTTCCACTACATCTCACAACGACGGCCGTGGCAACTGTGGCGACTACCTTCTTTTAAATGACACGACTGATGCCATGTCTATAACCTAAGGCAGCAGCATTTAATCATCATCAGTTAGACTCATACAAAATGAGCAGCAAAAAAAATAATCTAAAGAAAAATGGTGGAGTTTTCTAGCAAAAAAGTAAAGCATTGGAGTTCCAGATCAAAGAAGTCGAACAGCGTCGAAAAAAAAAGAAATGTTGTCTTGTGGCCAGTTTAATGATATTAAAGCATTCGTTATGCCGAACTCCCATAGCGCGCAACGCCATCAGTTTTGCTTGATTTGGTTCAGCTTTTGATGAAGCTTGATGAATGGATTACGCAGAATTATTATTTTATGTTTTGAAAATTTGTTTCAGTGTTTTTTTCAGTTACCTTTTTAGGATTGACACTTATGCCGAGTATAGATGATTGACCAAAAGCATACAAATTTGCCTCTTTTTGAGCATCAATCGACGCCAATCAAATTTAACCAGGCGTGTTGCTGCTTGGAATGAAATGTGCAGTATTTTTGACAACAAATACCGAATTAATCCACCTCTGTTTCTGCTTGTGTTCGGCTATAAACACATACAGCTGTATGTTTTTTTTGAATAATGTACAGTGCGAATTAGAGTATGGCAATAATGCATTCATTCCATAAATCGAATACATTCATAAGGACAATGCTTGAATATGCACTGATAATCTTCTCCGTTATCAGATAGACATGCACAATATATGAGTGTGCCTTGCAAGATTGCATTCGAAGGCACAATTTTCACACTTTGAAATGATGCATGCAAGGCTCTAGTATCAATTCAATTCTTATTTAAAATTACTAATGGTTACAATAAATTTTAAACACAATATTAAACAAATTTTACCTAGGCACCTCTCCGCACATGACATAAATAGTTGACATAGTCAGGTAAAAAACGAACAACCAATTTGGTTAGCTCGATTATCGCAAGATCATGACAATCGTGTAATCCGGCTGAGTCCATGGTTCGTGCTTGATGCTTCTTTTTAAATTTTGGTCAATAAAAATTTCACCCGCTTCAACCAAAATTTAGCTTTTACATCAATCGTGTAAACATAGAAATCGAGAGGTTGACGCTCCTTTCCAAATTGTATCAATTAAGCGTCAACCAATTGACGCTTAAAGTTTTCGTCCAAACTCGGCATTGAAGTTTTTTCTAATTTTTATTTCAATATTAAAGTCAAATGTGGTTTTAGTTACATCTTCACGTATTAGAAGCTACTTTGTCTAAAAAAAAAACTGCCCTTCTTTGCCAAAATTAGTTTTTAATGTGCGCTTTGCACACTTCCAGGCACAAATTACTCAAATCAAATGCCAAGCGATTTGATAGCGGTGCGCGCTTTTGATATCTCAAAATGACGAATAACATTTGTTTCAACTGAGTGTGTGGTGGGCAAAAAGAAAAAATTAAATTTTAAAAAGAAGCAAGTAAAAGCCACAATTGAGCATTGAAAAATTATTATAAACGCATTAATGGCGCTAGTCGGCAATCTGACAACAACAAAACCAACAAAGGCAGCAGTCCCACCAAAGGTAATAATTAATATCATCAGCCAAGGTAGAAAAGTTAGTTATAGAGTGGTATAATAAAAATGACTTTTGAACCCACCCCGCCGAAAAAAAAAAAAATAAAATTGCCGAATTGAATGAAAGCGAGTAGCCGCCGTAAAGCGTTGTTTTGTCGAGCGGGATACAGGCGGAAAGTAAAGTGAAATGCGCAACACGCGTACACCAATGCACTGCTGCCACATTCATTTCCACACTACCCCCTTCTTCTCATCATCCTGCACCAGCGACACAACCACCTTTTACTACTTTATACGTACTATTGACGCCATTGCCATCAGACACTGACGCTGACGCTGAGGTGCGCACTAATGTTTTTTGATATGAAAGCGTATTGTAATTAAATTGCGATTAGGCCACCATTTTAACCATTTTACTCGTAAGTATATACATATAGTACATACGTACATATTACTCTTGCCGCTTCATAATGGATTTCATTTGTTTCTTTTATTCTTCGTTTTATACACCATCATCACAAACATACACATAGATACTATATTTGATTACTAAACGTACACGCACACATACGCAGCTAGTATTTGAGTGATACACATGGCTTCAAGTACATATGTATATGTACTATTACTACTGTATAATCTATACATATATCATATACAATTTAAATAACATTTAAAGGAAATTACATTTTATAAGGTACAAAATATTTAAATCATATTTTATTTTATTGAGTAAATTAAGAAATATAAATTATGCGTAGATAGATGGAGATAGGTTGAATTGCACCTACAAATGAAGTACATACATACATATATAAATGGTGAAAAGAATGTATAAAGGATCTGCGTAATTAAAAACTATAGAGAGGAATGATCGATTAATCGTTCAATTGCCATAAATCGATTACTTGTTATAATTGCCTAATCGCTTTGTATATTGTATCTCACATGTTTCAATTTCAAGAAAGAAAACATTAAATTGAAAATTATCGATTATTTTTCTCAATCTGTTTCTGGTTCTGGAAAGTCTAGAGTGGTTTAGAGTAACAATTTTTTTAAAGTCGAGTCGATATAGACATATCAGTCTTTCCGTCCGTCTGTTTGAACGCCGAGATCTTGGACTTTAAGACATAGAGCTTCCAACTTGGGATATTTTGACTATTATATATCTTCATCAGATAAGGTATATGAAATAAACGTGCCAACCCCACTATAAAAGGTAGCCCCCATAAAACCTGCATTCCATTTTTTCAGGTTTCGTAAGAAATGTTTTTTTGTTTTTGTTATTGAATAAGTTAGATTAAGGTAAATTTGGCGTCTTACATAAATCATAATAAAATAACCCACATAGGATCGGAATAAAAACCCCACTAACTACAGCGCATTTACGTTGTTTTTTAATAGTATTTATAGAAGTTTCCAGGTCCAAAAGGTTCACTGATATATACCAAGGTTGCTACATGGCATTGGAATTTTATTACTTTTTTATTAAGCTATTTTGAAGATTCTTCTACTTACATATTTATTTATGTGGCATTAAATGCTTTTCCATTATATATCCAGAGAAACTATACGCTTTACTATCAACATATTTCTGAACAGTGAGCTCTGACCGGGTAATATAGGTCAAGTCAATTCAGCGACACATCATTACAGTTTCGGATACTACAATGTATCAACACTTGCTGACTTCTTTCATTGTCGAACAAGAACCGCAACAGGATTCTGGATTTTTGAAATCATAAATCATCTTTATATGTAGGTATCCTATCCTAGGAAAATGAAATTAAATTTCGTGAGCACTTAGACCCTAAAACGGTCCAAAAACTATACATTTATTTGAAGCATATATTATCAATACCATCTGAGTCAACGGTTTCCTTTGTATAAGATATGGTTCAAAGTCATCACTCGAATTATAACAGAAAAATTGAATCTACTAGCTCTTCTTGTCTCTGTACGTTCTTATAATTTCAGGTTATATTTATAAACTCTTTTTAATATCAGAAGAAGCGGAAGAAAACTTTGAAGTTATTTATTTTAGCTAATTATACTTCTATGTTTCAAGCGGTAATTTAATTACGATATTTCCAATACACACAGCAGAGATATAGTTAAGCTCAACCTCGGTAAGGCCGCAAGATTGAACAACTTCGGTGGTCAGTTTCAAAACATGCATGTCATATGTTGTTTAAATATGTCGTACTACCAAGAAACATGAAAAAAAACCAACTTAAGAAATCGACTGTGTGCAAAAAGTTGTGAGTATGCACATAGATATGTACAAGTATATAAAATACGAGTAAATGCTTTTTTAATTGCGGAAATTATAGAGCCACATGCCGACTTCAACGATGATGACGTTGACGTTGAAAATTATTTATGCCTGTAAATTTATAATGGAAATTTCGCCAAGAATGTTCGTGTGTGGCATTTGCTTTTTTTGTTTTTTTTTTTGTGTTGTTTGTGCTGTTTAGTTTGTATTTCATTATTTCTATTCGATGTCATCAGACAGAAAGCGCTGCATCATCCGATGACACAGTGATACATCATAATAGTCTAAAGACTTTGAAATTATTACATTCAAATGGCATTTTTATTGGCATATTTACAGTCAAGGTGCACCTCTAAGCAACATTGGCTGACAATAAGTTTGTTTATCGTAAAGTTTATTTTTATTTTTTTTATTTTTGCCAAAATGAAAATATAAAAGCGTAGAAAACACGACGACGCCATTTTGCTTTCGACAGTTGCCATTTGCCTGACACTAAAACTCAACTCGAAAACAGAACTGGAAATATTAAATAAAAGTGCTAGTAGTATCCACCAAAAAGAAGACCCCCATCGCAGTCACAACTTTTCATTTAGCACATTTCATTTTTCCTGACGCTTTTCAGCTGTTCGGAAAACTTTCTGTGGCATTGTCCAGTTACTTTTGGGACAGTCATGCCACAGAAATGGCAAAAAAAAACTATAAAAAAAAAAATTCATTTGAAAAAAAGACAAAGTCCTGCTGAGGTTTCAAATGCAAAAATGCTTTGATGGCTTGACAGCTTTTAGGAGGAACGTGGTGGAAAGCAGAGCAGGCAGACAGAATTTCGTGTTGATTGCTTATTTCGAGGGTTGGTGATGGGGATGAACATCGACAAAAGTTCCACTGCAAAAAATCTGATTGAAATTTTGCTGCAAATAAATTTTGAACACATTTTGTGGCACTGTTGACTTTATGATAAAAAAAGTTTCTGTCGTGTGATTAAAATGTACAACTTTAATTCGCCAACAAAAATGCAAAAAAAAAAAAAACAAAGAGAATCAAAAGTGAGACGTGAACTAATTCCTAAACTAAGCTCTTTGAATACTGAAAAATCAACGTATCCCAATTATCGATAGCATATAGCTTTCATTCATGAAATAATTATTATAATAATTAACTTAAATTATACTAAACTTGTTTTAATTCAATACCAGAGAACTAAATACAAAATAGCAATGTCAATTATTCATAATCACGCTGTATCGATGCTCAGCTCTAACATATTGTACTAGTATGAAAGACGATGACGAGTAATTGTGATTTTCTTTTAATTTATTTTTAAGTCCAATTTTTTTTTTTTTGTTTGTTTTTCAAATTTAATTAAAGAACAACAAAATGCATTCAATATTTCTCCGCTGCTCATATCACAATTAGATGAATTGTTCAAATAAAATTACCTTATTGCAATTTGTATCTAACCCGTTTCAAGCAGCAATTAACTTCTTGGCCAACAGGTCATTTATAAACATTTTTAATTTCATTTCTTTATTTTCCTTTCAAATTCTCTGGAGTATCTCTACCCAAAAAATAAAAAAAATGTTGAAAAAGTGTAAAAAGTCTATATTTCGAATTTTTAATTTGGGACTTGTTAAGCACTTAAGAGGGTTAAAATCCACTATGACAAAAAATAAAAAAGAAACGAAGAATGATTAGAAATCAGGTTTAGTTATGAATGCTGGGATGCGCAACAAAATCAAGCATAGTTCATATGTGGTAACTTATTTAGTTATCGTTTAAATAACAACAGCGAAACAAGTAATCCAAGAGAAATACAAAAAATCTAAAGCGGAATTCATACCGAATCGCTAGATTTTCGTTAGCTCTTTGCTTTTTCGGTTTTTGTCGAAATTTTTTGACATTCGTTGGCTGGAACTAAAACTGAAACAGAATGTGGGTACCCATGTCAAAACATTTGACAGCTGACTAAAACATGCCATGTGAGCGTAAGCGAGACAGCAGCGACAGGATAGAAAAGATCTCTTGTTTCTGCATCCCGCTAGGTTCGCTTCATACAACAAGGCCAGCCTAGCAGCCAGGCAGGCAGGCAGGCAGACAGGCACTCCACCAACGAAATATCTCTAATGGAAGCCCATACACGCTTGTCTGCTTGCGTGTCGTTGCTGCCGTCTGTCCGTCTTCCGTTCATCATACACACATGGTAGACGAAGCGCGCAGGCAGCCATTGAGACATGTGGCGTAACATGGATGCCAGTTTGAATGGTAATATTCAACTTGTTCTGTAATGTAGCAACTACATTAAAGAATACAATTTAAAATGTATAAAAATCATAGAAATTCAAAGTGACTACGCACGCTGTGCTGTATCCGTTTCTGCACTTTATTGCGGCATGAATAATATTTGCAATTTGTCAAAGCTGAATGCCAAAGTGCGCTAAATCCCAAAGTGACCAAAAGCTAAAAATGATATAGAACGAGAGGCGGTCGAAAGCGATTGAGGAGCCAAACTCCAATTGAGCGAAACAAAAAACAAATACGCTTTCACACATGCCAGAGGCGGTGAACTCCCCACCCACTCTCTTCTCACTGTGGAAGAGCAGCTGCTTCGGGTTATCTCTAAGGACTCGATGCGGAAAGTAGTCGGCGTTCTAGAGCTGAGCATCGATGTGCATTTAATATTTTCATGCCTAAGCCTTTTTTCTCAGATTTAGTGTCTATGTCTTCATTGACTGTTTAGTCAAGTTTTTTACTGTAGTTAGGTGCAACGACAGCTAATATGAGCTGTGAATGAACATAGAAACCTTGATCCATGTACAAATCGACAGAGTTTTACATAAACCACATACGAGGTGTGTACAAAAAGTAAGGCGACTTTTCAAATTTCGCAGCCAACGTACATTCGTTTATCGATTTTTTTGTTTTGTTGTGTTGGTACACTCGTGTTTACAGTTTCAGCTATGTAGCATGTTTAGTTTGTTTGTGAGAGGCATAACGGTTAAAAGTGTTTTGCGTGCTCGGCGATATTCTGCTATCGAGCTCAGGAGCTATTGAATGACGTCAACAATGATCCAGATTTGCTCAAAATGGTCATATTTGGTGACGAAACATGGGTATATGGTTATGACGTCGAAACCAAAGCCCAATCGTCCCAATGGAAGAGCCCAGGTAAGCCAAGACCGAAAAAAGCACGTTTGAACATACCTCGTATATCAGACCTAGAAGAAGATTTCCAGCAACACATTTCAATAGAGGTGTCGGTTGTAATCAATCGATTAGGACACTTCATCAATGGCTGGTTAAAATTTATCCTTACTAATCCTGTCTGTAATGCGGACTGTTATATATATTTAGCGACAAACAAAGTGGAATATAAATTTGTCACGGAGAACACCATTTTCGCTTTTCAAAATGTTGATCAATATATTTTTGCATGTACTTGAACCAAACCGAAAAGCACTTTTGCCAGTCTGAAGAGGGTCTGTACACACGACACTTCTGATGTTAACAATCCTTGGGCACGAGGTTTATTTTTCACGTTTTGGCAGAACAATAAATCATTGGATCATTGACCCATCAATTTGATGTTTCGACTACTCAAATAGTCGATTGTTTGAGCTGATGTGTGGGCACTCGCATTTTAATGGTGAACAATAATACAATGTCGTCGGTTTGATTTCCTTATTGCTTCGAAGACTTCTCACAAGAGAACGGTAGTGTACCACTTACACGTTTTACCATTTTACGTTCTACTACTCAGCACGGTGACAAATTGTCCTCAAATTTGACTCGCCTTGAAAGACCCATACAGTCGTCTGCTGTTTACTATTGGACTTGTATGCATAGATTCATGATTCGTCACCCGTTACGAACTTTTAAACATCTTTCGAAGCACCAACCGATCTTTTATTTTCAGGGATTATTAAATTATGTGAAATCCAAAGCGATCACATTTTTTTGATGATCAAAGGTTCGTGCAATATTGAATGGACTCTAGGTGAACTAATTCCTATAAATGTCACCCGTCACGTCACATGATGATCTTACACTATCATTTCACGCAGGATCTACACTGCTTTGAGTGAAAATGGATACGATTAAATTCAGTAAACCAGTGATGCACAGTGGCCTAGTGTGGTGCTTCGTCATCAAATGTCGGGGCATGATGGTGTAGTATTTGTTTACGTATTAATATTCATGACTTAATTTTATTTTATATCCTAGATGAGTTCAAGTCACTGTAAAAAAAAGCAAATTACACTCGTATTAGAAAACATTCTAAGGATTACCTTTAAAAGTGTTCAACTCAACCATTCTGGAATCATATTTGACTTATGACATAACAACGTACAATTTGAATTTAGTTTTCATATTATCCAATTAAAATTTCACTGCCAGGTGAACTTAAACGTTTCTGTTCACCTGATTAAAGTCTACCATATACGATATATATCTTAAACTGTTTTTCGATGCTCATCCTCCATTTCGATTATATTTTGATATGGTCATTGATGCTCTAAGGGCAAAAAAAAAACTGAAATATAAAAGCTAAATTTCCTTTTTGCATTTTTATTAAACTATTTTTTTTTTGCCACTGCCAGATGAAAATCCCAAAAGTTCCTGTGTCATTTTTTGTACACATTTTCTCTTGTCGCTTTCGTTTTTGACAGCAAATGTCAGCTGTGGGCAGCATTCGGGAGGCAATTCATGTACAACTTTTTCAACACCCGCCGCATCCGCATCCGCACGTTTGGCGTTTTTGTTATTTTAGAAAAAATCTTCACGCATTTTGCAAATTATCTTTTGATCCGCACACACTTAAGCATGGCGACGGAAAAGTGGCGGAAAAACGATGGAAACATCAACAACGACGCAGGGAAAATTGCTACACGAATAAAAGTTGACAGTTTCCTTTTTTTTGTTTTTTTGTTTTGTCGAAGAGGCTGTCGCCCACAAAAAAAAATATTTTTATATTGACAGTCGACAAACTTTAAGCTCGCTTTAAGCAACATTATGCTTGGCCATTTCCGCTGAAAGTTTCACTTTGTAAAGCGCTTCGCTTTACTTCAATGGAACACATTTGAAATGGACACATCTAAGCCCGGCAATCGCTTGCGCTAAGTAGTTGTTGTCTGAAATGTCGCCGATGAAATTGAGGAAGAAGAAGAAGAAAGTAGTTTACGAAAATCCTCAAGTTAACAAAACTCCTGACTGAAAAAAAATTATATATACATATATATATACATACATAATATAAAAAAAATAAAATAAAAATGGCAGCACGAAACGAAGAAAGTCGCAAAGAAAACATTAAGTGCGCATAGACAATAACAGAAAGAAAGTTCAAGCAGTAGAATCACGTGGGATGATATTGGGAAGCGAAGAATTCTTGAAAAACAATGGTGCAAAGTTTGTGCAAAGCCAAGGATATAAAGGATATCAAGTGCTGCCCGGTCTGCCTGTAAGGGATCAACGTTTTGCGCTGAGTGTAAAAAAAAATATTACAAAATAAAAAAAAGAAAAAGCGAAACTTGTGCCAAACAGTTGAAAGCTGCAATGGCGAGAAGTTTTGAGCAGCGTGGCAGATCGTGGGGGCGCATTCAAACTTTGCTTTATTATTATTTCGTCGAAGTAGCGAATGAAGTGCATTTTCATTTTGTTTGAGTTGAGTCTTATTCGAAGTAGCGAAAAGCGATTTGCCACACGAACGCGCATCGAAAAATTGAACTGCACACCAAGAAAATACGTTAAAATCGAAAGCTGTTCATATTAAATATTTTGTGGTCATATTAAATTTGGCTACATTGAGATAAAAATCAGAAAACATCGAGAAGACAACAGCAGTCAAGGTCAAAAGTAAAACTCTTTCGATTCGTATAAAAGCGGCAAACAGGAGGCAAGGAAGCGGCCAGACACTTGTTGCAAAAATTTGTTGAATGTCGCTAAAATTTATGACCTCGGCAGCCGTAGCTAAAACAGCCAACCAGCCAGCCAGCCAGCCAACATTTGGCAAAAGGACACACAGACACTCAGATACACAAAGCGTGTACAGGACAAAAAACCATTTAAGCAGCACAATGTTTTATTTATAGTCGAATTATCAAAGCCGGCTGTGAATTTTTGCTTCCTCCATTTTGGCTTATAATATTAAAAAACCATTACAAAAGTTTACCAACAAAAAATAAAAAGTCGTAGTCAACAAAATTATGCAACCTCTTTGAGAAGAAACATATCAAAACAACATTATCGTAACCAGGGAACAAACAACCATGAACGTAACCCATGGACGATGACGATGACGACGACAAATTTCGCAGACAAAAGCGTTTTCCAGCTTAGCGTTCTATTGTTGGAAGCGTTTGAAAAGGCACAGACTTCTTACAAATTGTGTTGAGCTCCATAACTACAATGGAAGTCACTCTTCTATTCTTAGCATTCGCTCGGTCCGTTGCGCGGGTCGCATTTGCGGTCAGGAGTTACAACTTAATTGAAACTTCTATTCGCCGTCCCCTCCACACCATCGTCCCTCTTTATCAGATGCTTTCATACAGCATGTTTTTATGCTTGGAGAGAATTTCCATGCTGCTTTAAGATTTTTTGCATAAAAATATTTTGCAATTCTTAGTCACGACCGGCGAATGCAATAACAGAGCTGGCCGCTCCGTGGGGAAACCGCGTTCGGAGTCGTTGTCAATTCTTTATTTGCTTAATGCCCGCATGAAATATAGGCAGGCGTTAAGTAGTTATGATGGTACACAGTGGGACAAAGTAGTGAGAGTATATGTTAAAATTTTAAATAATGGAGAATAATTTAAGAATGTAGCGGTCTTATGTATGTATATTTATACAGGTTCTGCATACTATAATCATTTAGTTTGTTTACAGTTCTCGAATTCAATCACGTAAAAGTCGCTGAAGACATGGTACAACGACTAAATTCCGACTCCACAATCATAAAACGTATTGTAACTAGTGATACGACATAGGTTTATGAGTTTGACATGCAAACCAGTCAACAATCTTCGGAATGGCCCCTTCTAACTGAGACGAAACGTCAAGATAATGTTGACTGTTTTTTTTTTTTTTGGTAATCGCGGTGTTACCAGAGTGTAATGCGGCATTTGAGATAGCAAATTTGTCGAAAAAGGTCAGAAAGACAGCTCACAAAGCTAAAGTTGTGCTCGAATTTTTAACCAAAAATTCAACAAATACCATCGAACAACCACCGTATTCACCTGATATGCGTCAGGCCGACTTTTTTTTTGTTTTCCAAAACTGAAATTACCACTTAGAGATACCCGTTTTCAGTCGATAGAAGACATAAAAGAGAATTCGAAAATAAAAAATGTTTTGATGATTGGATTATTCTTTGGCATTATTATTTGGCTAGGGGCCTAATTTGAAGGCGATACAGTAAAGTTGAATAAATAATAATCTGTTTTATTGGCCGAAAAAGGCCAGAAAATCTTTATTTATGGCGAAACAACCGTTCGAGTGTGCAGAACTTTGGTTCTGGCAATTTCAATGTGGAGCTTTAGAATTTTTTTAGTCTATTTTTGAAAATAATATCTGGCAAATGACAGCCTCCTACATCCACACATATATTGACAGTATTTCATCATGTTCCATCATTTTTCTAGTAAAAGTTCTGCAATTTCCTGGAGTATGTCTGCACGAGAGAAATAGATTTGTTGCATACATCTTGCTCTTTAAACATCCCCACAAGAAAAATAAATCAAATCTGGTTAACGAGGTGGCCAGTCCTTGAAATCAATCAACTAGGGAATTTTCGCTTCATTAAATCAATTATTGCGCGAGCAGTATGGCATATTGTGAAATCGTATTAAAGCCAGTAAGGTTACAAACAAAAACTTGTCCCAATTTATTTTATTAAATTGCAAGCTATTTAATATAAAAAATTTAATCTAATCCTACAAACAACTTTTTTTATATTGATATTTATACCATAAAAGAGAGCATAACTTCAATAGTTAGGATTGGACTAACTCCTTTACATGCATGAACGGTATTTAAGCTATAGCCAAATACCTACCAGAGCAAACGTTTCTCCGTGTTTTTTAAAAAGCTCCTAAAAATAAAATCCTCTAATTTAATCACAAATTAAGTAGAGGAAAATGTCGTTTCATTCCACTGTGCAATGCTAAAAAACCATATAAACTAAACAAAATATACTCGTACGTATTTAATCATCGTAACTTAAGCTCTGGAATCATGTTATGCTGCAAACCCTCTCCTTCATTTCCCACTTCTGTTCTGAAAAAAAAAAACATCAAGCTCAAGCTGGCTAACAAAAAAAAAATTATGCGCCAACTTCGCGCGCCGCTGTTTTTCTTTTTTTCTCGCTCGCGCCTGCTCAATAAAACTCTATGTCACCGGGCCTGGTGGAGCGTGTCGCGGGTTTTTTAGGCTCGGTCTATACAAAGGCGCGCGTGCAGCTTGCGGAAAGTGGGGATTAAAATATTGCAACAGCAACGCAAAGAAACAGGCAAGGAGTTGAGTCGCAGCAAGGAGGGGAAGCAGCAGCAGTCGACGACAACAAAAACAACTGCGCTGCCCATGAATGAGCAAACGCGCTGAAGGAGCAAATAAATACAAAATACGAAAATAAAAAAAATAAAAAAGTAACAACGGACAACGCCAAAGAAAGAAGTGAAAAAATTCGCGAGCCGTGTTCTGGAGATTAATAAATTGATGGCATCCATTGCACATAACGTGTAACTAATGGCGGTCATCAATTCTGCTTTACATCTCAATCTGGATTTAAAAAGCAGCAACAACAACAACATCAGCAACAGCCAAGTTTTTTTTTCCTTCTTAACAGACGTGGAAAACCATCTATTTCCTTTGGACGCGAACACAGTACGCGAACTTCGAACAAAGACCGACAGGATGTATTTGGAACTTCCATTACGAGTTTATGTCACTGAGTCTTCTAAAAATTTTGAGGAATGAACCTTATAGTCTGGGAACAATTCAATTCCGAATAAAATTTGTAGTCGCATTCATTGAGTGATATTATTATTACAAGTAGAATCGAGTGAAGCAAATAAATCCTGAACAATACACAGATATTGAATTAAAAACTTCACGTTAGAAAGCTAAACAACATCAACGAAAACCAAAGATGGACTACTTTAGAAAATATTGACAAAATGAACGATCAAATCGACAGTCAAACAATTAGTATATTTCTCACTAGATCCTATTCTGTATGAAATGGGATATCAATATGGTATTGATAAGTAATACCTGAGTTTCAATTAGAAACATAAAACGAATTAGTCATATTTGCGGGTCATTCTGACCAGTTCCTGCATTACAACAAGTGACAATATGCGACCAGACTTTAAAAAAAAGCAGAGAGTATTACCAAGATGAAGTTTACAAATTTATGGAATGCGTGTTGAACCGTCCATATAAACTCCTTGGACAAGCTATAAAGCTTCAATGAAAATTCTTATATTCTTATGTGCTATAAGATTCTTAAAAATGTATATTCTGAACAGTCATGAAATAAATGACCCCTAACTAAAACAATAAAGAATTAATCTACTCAAAGATTTAATTCACAATGCGTGTACTTGCTTAGGAACTTGAGTCTGTTGTATTCGAATCTTTGAACAAAGTTTTATATATTATATACTATACAAGGACTCATCGACCAACACTCGTTGATACTTTATGTAAAATGTGCTTAGGTCAAATGCAATGCATTCATAGCAATTCCATTTCTTTTTACTTTCACTGCTGGTTATATTGCCGACGAACAATTTTAAAGTAAAAGTATTAAATTACAGAAATATTCAGGAAGAACCTTTTCCGCCGTAAAAACAACATGGAGTTGTGTAAGATTGCTCTTAGTATTTCAGTGGAAATTTCGCTCTAAAAATAAACCAATATCTCAACTTATGTAACCCATACACAATTCTGACTATCCCTACGGTTTGTTTGTCCTAAGCACAAACAATCGTCCGTATTACTCCAACAACATCCTTTGAATCGTGCAATAGCGTAATTAGTTCCGCTCTGATTTTTGCAATCTTTTCGTTACACTTTGGTCATATTTGCGCTTAACTAAAACGTCGAGCTGCTATTGTCGATTTGCATTATTTGACAGAACGCCCTTTGAAGTCGCATCCTGGGCGCGCTGCGTGCGAAATTCGCCTTTTCAATTGCTATGCGCCCTTTGATGAATGTGACCTCTTTTCAGACATCCTTTCTGGCATCCTTTATCTCTCTCGGGTACAAATGTCGTGTTGTTTTCACTTTTATTGATTTCTGTCTTTGACATTCGGAAATTTGCAAATTTTTGGCAAAATGTCAGGTATTCTTCCTGCAGATGGATTACGCTTAATGACAACAATTGGCTAAGGTAATAAAGTGAAATTGACTGAAAGCATTCAAGGTCATAGTAAAATATCAAAGGATGCGCACTAATGTAGGAAAAGAGATTCACTAAAAAGTTAGGTAGATAAGTATTACACTTTTGAACACTAACGAAAGCATCTTAAAATTTGCTCAATTATTGAAATTATTAAAAATATATTTATTAAAGAAACATGTAAATATTAGATCCCATGTTGCAGATTAAGCGTACTACTAATGCCTACTTTGAATCTGAGGAAAGGCAACTTGAAATACTGCAAAATAATGCGAAATTCTTATTTTTAATTACTGTGTGATGATGGTTGGATTATATTGTTAAGATGGATGCACTAAGATTAATGATATTGTCAATATATTTTATTGAAAGCTTAAGACATTTGCGGCGCTTAGCTTCATATATACTACATATATTCATACATTGATGAGCTTGTGGCCGCAAGTGTGTTTTATCATTTATCATTTATTTTTGGTTTTTTATTAGGGACTTGGAGCAGAGTAAAACACAGGAGAGCACCTGAATAATTTGCATACTCCTGAATTATAAAACAGTTTAGTTTTTTTTTTTTTTGTTTTTTTTTAGAAATGATAAAATTCTAAATTCACCTTGCTGATCTATATATAACTTGCTGATCCCCATATTATCCGCTAACTGGAGATACATATTCCAATCCCCATTTATCTTAAAAAGAGCGATTCGAGAATAGTGTGTTTTTCTGGTGTTTTTGTTTTTTTTTTTTTTGACTCATGAAATACGGTGTGTGAATAAAACAGTATATTAACTCAAGAAGTGGATTACGTGAGTAGTTTCAAGAGTTTTAAAAATTATATCTTCAACAAAAATTTCTGTCTGGCATATTCTGGTTTCCACTTTCGAGAAGATTAGTGAAAGTGATTTCGTTAAAATGGTAAATTTTCACGTTTAGGATTTTAATTCAATTTATCATTGTGCAATATGCATCTCACATGCCCACCGCCAAATGATTTCAAATCGTAAAACCCACCTGAACTTGAAACATTTACCATTATATCGAATTAAATTTCTCAAAATCTTCCCGAAATTGAAAACTGGAACAGGTCTGTATAAAAAGAGTGCATATGTAAATGGATTCACATTATCAAATTATATAAAAACAAAAAAAATTATTGGAAAATAAAAACACCACTTTTAAAATATGGTTAACAATGATCGAATTTATATATATATATATATATAGTAATTTTATTTACTTCAAGTTTTTTTTTTTTTTTTTGGTTTCTACTAACTACAGGGTTATCCAACTGGTGCGCACAAAGTTTGTAAGTCATCATTTCTCATATATTTTTAAAATCGTTTTAAGTGAATGGAATCTACAAGTGGCTGAATACATTGTACTTTAATAGTGACTGCGTTGTATAGTTATAATATGTATGTAGGTATGTATAGCCAAGATATTTTCTTGAAAACAATAAAAATGAATCCGAAAAATCTTTTTTGCAGGTAACAATTTTTTTATTTATCAAAATTAGTATTTGAAGTATTTGAACTTTTTCTTCTTTGAAGTATTTGAGACAAATAATTTCAATATGTCCAGCAGGAAATTAATGAGCAGAATCGTGAATACTCCCGATCGAAAGATTTGAGACGAGTTTTTGGCTTGAACGATCATTCGATTTGGAGTTGTATTTTTATGGTTTTCTAAATCGTTTATATTTTTTTTCATCCGTGTGGTTCCATTTCTAATTGTAAAAATAATGATATCTGATTGCTTTAAAACATATGCGCTCTAGTTGGACAACATTTTATTTTACCCTGCACACATAAATATATACAATTTGTGACGGGTTATATTAGTAATGTCGAACTTCCAGAACTTCCAGCGTGTGTGTAACATAGTGAAGAAATCGCCTATCTATGCTAGATCTCAGAAATATTAAAGATTACAAATATTTATGTAGTCGAGATTCATAATTTCAAGAGCTTAATCAGAGCACTGTTGTCCAGCGCACTGTTGTCCCGCAAATATACATTACAGACAATGCTTCGCAACACCCACATATCTAAAAAAAAGGAAATTGAATTGTTTAAAGAATCTGGTTTTAATAGATTCAATACGGTAAAAATCTAATTACTCGGCTCAGAGTTGTAAGCGTAAAAAGTAGGAGTAGGAGTAGGAGGTGCTTGAAAAATATCATATGCACCTTTAGTAATTTTTTTAGAATTTTATCTTTACACTATTGTCAAGGTGAGAATCATTCAGAAAGTTGATAAAAGAAACACTCCCTCTAAACCCTATTATTGCATTTCAATATACCCCACCCGATCCATGAAAGTGTGCAGGGTATCATATAGTCGACCAACACGACTATAGTACTCTTTCTTCTTTACAATACTTTAAATGTTCTATTTATTCAAATTCTACGATAACAACAAATTACACGCAACCAACTACTAAGATGAGAAGAAAAAAATTCCACTTAATACATTTCATGGAATTATCGATCACTTTCCTTGACACTTACCAAATTGACTTCGCATCCAGGGATACAGTGGTGACGGCATCCCTGATGACTGCGAATTTGGATTTTGTGAAGGCGGCGTATGTTGACCCGGATGACCTTGATGCATTTGCGGCGGACCTTGGCCCTGATGACCCATCATGCCCTGCGGCGGAACACCTGTCACAGGTGGAACTCCTGTCTGCTGTTGGCCATACATGCCCATATTGTGATGGTTCTGATGTACCTATAGATGAAGTTATTAATTAGTTAACGAAACATTTTGGTAGTTATATTCTAAATAATAAAACTAGAAATTAAATAATTAAATGGTTGTGTTATTAATAGGTACGCAATAGAATCATAGTATCTCTTTGATCAAAGCCATGGACTGCTTACCTCTGTCACATCGGGCACGCCAACATCATTGTAACCCAACTAGAAAGCAAAATGTGGAAGAGAGAAGAATGAGATATAGATGCAAGCGTTTAGAATGGATTAATAAAGCAGTGAAAGGATTCGCTATGACAAGAGTGTATCTTAATTTAAAAGTATTTTAGTATTTTGATAACGTTTTCTTCTTTGAATTACTCACCTGCGCCTGCGGATGTCCCATGTGATGTGGCTGCAGCGACATTTGTGCATTCATATGATGACCGCCCAGCGGCATCTGATCCACCAGTGGCGGTGAGCCACCCTCGGGCACCATGCCCAGAGCGCCAACTGCGGCCTGGAGCTTACAACTAGCATAGACGACCGGCTGTTGTTGTTGTTGGTGTGTCACCTGTTGCGTTACCTGCGTCACCTGCGGAAGTTGCTGTTGCGGAAGTTGTTGCGGAGCGTTCTGTGGCTGTTGTTGCTGTGATTGTTGTTGCTGTTGCGGGACTTGAAGCTGACCACCACCATTCGCCTGCGGCATGCCGCCAACCTGACTGGAGGGGCTATCTGGCCGCGAATAACCCTGGTGCTGTTCCATACCCTGTCCATTGTAATAGGGCATACGATCGTAGGGCGGGAAGCGCGGATAGGGCATATTGCCCTGATGATTTGGATTCTGGCTGTAGTGATGCATCTGCTGCGCATCGAGATCAGTGACGCCGTTGCCCGGATAGTGACCATGGTGCATGTCGGCGCCCATGTACGAGTTGGTGAAGTACGATGTCATGCTCTCACAGTTGTTTGTACTCATCGTCATCTTGAGGAGTATAAATTAAGCTAGCCGTATAGCGAATAGAAATCGATGAAGGACAGTGAAGCTTAGTTGCTAGTGACTGCGATTGTTACGTTTTAGGATTGTAGTTGCTGTTGTTGCTTGAGTTGGCGTCAGAGCACGCGAGATTTGAGCTGAGCTGAGTTGAGTTGCTTGGAGCTAGCTTCCTATATATGTTTGTATCTACGTATGTAAGTATTTAGAACTTTGAGTTTATTCTCTTATATAAATATATTTAGTATATATTGTATATAGCAATATTTTCCTAGTCGCTAAAGTTGAAGACTCACGTAGATATCTGCAACATAGAAGAATATGTTAAAATGTTATTTATATTAAATAAAAAGGAGTTTTATTTTAATTTACTTGCCTCCTGTTTTCTTTTTGAACACTTAAGTACAATTTACAATGGTTTACTTTATTTCTCTTCACTTTCGATCTGCTTATAGTAAAATGTGTGTTTGAGGTATAAAATGATTTCCTTAGCTGTTCCTCGGTTTTTTTTTTTGTTTTTTTTTTTGTTTTTAGTTCAAATTTTCGCTTGGTGGTGAAAGTTTGTTTTCCAAAAAGTAAAATATGCGCCAAAGAAAAGTGAAAATCCGTTGGTGTTCTTTTGCGTTCTTTGTTTAATTTTTTTGTTTTTGTTTTTGTTTTTTTTTTTGTTTCTTGTGTTTGTAGCTTAATCCTTAGACTTAGTTGCTAATTGGTATCCAATTTTGATTTGAAACTCTGAAAGAAGAAAACAGAAATTAAAATTATTTATTATATTGTTAACTTCAATGCTGAAAGTGAATTGCAAGACTAAATGCTATACGGCATGATCGCAGTTCGACTGAAGTAGAGATCAAATCTTCTTGAAACATGTGTTTTCTTACAATTTTAACTTAAAACGCTGATAAATCGTTAATAATACGCTTCGAAGCTTTTTAAAGAATCTTCACGTTTAATGATATCACTGAAGCAGTGGCGTAGATTGGGTTCCAATTACTGTCCGTACGTCGGTTCTCTGAATTAAAGAAGACTTAGGGAAATTTAACTTGCGATATAGACTCTCTAGGTGCCGCATTGTTACAAGTTTATCATAATACAGTTAAACTATTAAAATAGTCAGTCTGGTGAATTAAAGCTTTAACTTTTTCTTATATTATTCAAACGTAGCTTAAATATAATCATTGTAAATATTGTTGATTTGTTTTTGAGTGTTCATTAGTAATACATATATAATTTACACATCGAAAAGAATATAATTGACTTTTTCCTGCACTATTTATAGAAAGTTCTTGAATTGACAGTTGTTGTTTTCTTTGCAAAACAAAATTAAATTGATTCAAGCTCAAGAATATGATAATAATGGGTTTAAGTGATTTTTAATTCAATCCCATTCAAATTTTTCTTCTTTAAATTTATCTACGAAAAATACCAAGCGAGCAAGCATTCCAAACTAGATTGAATTTTTGTTTATTGAAGCGAATTTTGTCGAGACTGAGTGAGAAATTTGTACTTACATACTGGTACTCAATACTCCTACATATAAACTTAATTGCAAATAACTGTTGAAAAGGTAAGGTGTTTGACAAATTTTCAAAATGTTTCACCGCATTTTGTGAGCATTTTGAAATGCATTTTGCAGCTAGAAGAAATGATTTTACAATGTAACACAAAAGCCGATATGTGAACAATTCGTAGGAAATTCTCTTGCAAGATCCTTTAAAAAAATGCGCATAGCAAATTTGAAATTTAAAATATAAATTTATAAAATGAAATGCCATTCGCATGCATATACGAAATCAATTGTTATCCTTCTGCGACCCGACATCCTTCCGGTCAAAGTGATTTAATTTCCGGGCTCATTATCACGAGTGTCTGACCTCATAAATCAAAACTGAAACAATGCAGACACACACACACACACACACACATGCATACTCCTACACACACAGAGACACTACACTGAATACATATGCATCTCATTCATGTCTCGGCTGTACGCCATTTTTGATGTGGAATGAGCTTCGTACGCCATCGCTGTCAAAAACTGTGCAATGTGTAACGGTAACTAGCAACCGGAAATGAAATTTTCTTAGTCGACAACAGAAGAAGCAGAGAAGCGAAGGCAGCCATTGGAAAAAGTTTTCATTTTGCATTCTTTTCGAGTGTTTGTTGGCTTTGTTTGTTTGTTGGTTTGGTTCGTTTGGTTTGTCGCTTTTGTTAACGAAATAATTTCATATTCAGAACTGCTCTCCCTCCCTCTCGACCATTCGAATACACGCTGTGCAGCTTCCGTTCTCTTTCTTTTCAACGTATGGCTGCCAAAGCCAAAAACATCCTTTTCAATTACGCTACTTAATTCAACTTTTGCTGCGGGCGTCCTTCAAGTCGCAAGCAAAACCGGAAGCTGAAATGCGTGGCGGACAAGTAAACAATTTTGCAGAGGCCAGACTATTCAAGGAAGTCTGGCTCTGTCAGCATGGAATGCATGTAGATAGTACAAGTTTGTATGTATGCATGTACAATAAATAGATATGTAAAAGGATATGAATTCGTGTGTGAATCGACCGCGACTGGCAGCTCGTTCTATACTTCTATCTATACTCCACTCTGGCTGGGATGATGCTAAGAAGAAAATCACTCAAGCACAAGCGAAATGATAATAATGTCTGCTTATGTGTTTGTTGTTGCCTTTGTTGTTTGTTGGTATTGTTGTAGGTGTAGTACTTGCGTTTTCCGTCTGTCTCAGTCCTTTTCTTTGATATGATTTATGTTTGTCTGATGTGATTTATTCAAGCGCAAACATCTATGATTTGATTTGCATTGCTTTTGAAGAGATTTCTGCTGATTTTTGCATTATCAAAATACATACATACATAGGTATTTTCCAGAAATGAGACTATCGAATATACGTTGCAATATAATTTTAATAAACAATTTAGTATGAAAGAAATATTTGTTAAAACCACAAGTTGATAGGCTTCAGAACAGAAAGTGAATGGTACAATTTACACCCATTGCACACTTTTTTTTTTTTTTTTGAATGCAAATCAGCTAACGTCGAGTTTTCATAGCCAATTAAAGTTTGAGGAATAATTCTCGTTGGCGAAACTGTAAAATTAAAACTGACTGAACAGGTATTATTAGGTATTATTTCGGTAGAGTTCGTTACAATCAATCAGAGAAGATCCTGTAGACATTTATCGTTTGAAAAGATAATAATAAGATATATCAGACAGAAACACAAAACGGATTGTAACATCATATAACGGATTCGCTAGATATTGACCCTCCGTGTGTTAGTCAGTATAATCGCACAAGAATAGCTAACAAATTGTTAATTATTCTTTAATTATTCTTGAATTTAATTTTGATGTCATCAATTTCTGCTATTGAATATGATGACCACATGATGACCATTTGATTGACAAGTGCCATCTTTAGGCAGTGTTAATACTCTCTTAACATACCGAGAGGTGGCCATGCATGCCTAAAAGTATGCTACTGTTTTTATGATTGAAATAACTCACACTTCATGTTGCACACCTTACGGCGCAGCGAAGCCATCTATCGGCTTGCTTAGCAAGTATTAGTAGTGACGGCAGATGTCACCAATCAATCAACTGGTCATGAGTTAACTTGAACAGTGTTGTGGCCGAGGGGCGTCATTAAAATTGCATATACATTGAAGAATATGGAATATCGTTATAGGCAGACATATTATCGTCTAATAAGCGTTAAAAAAAAACTCAAAATAATAGTTTAAATATGACCCGATTTTTTAACAATACCCGAGTTTATGTAATTTTAAAGCCAACATCCATTCTAAATCTCCACCGTATATTGTAGGTTTAGTCGAGTACAACATTTCTACATTTTTCAAATATTTACAATTTTAAAGTTATTGGTGAAAAACTGTTTTAGGGCACTTCATTCAATAACTAAATCGATTTAATGCTTCTCAATGATTTTGGGAAGAAAGTGATATAATCTTCCATTTTTGTATAAAATGTTTTAATTTCAAAATGACAATAAGTAGGGTTTTGAACGAAATATTCTGAAATTTATACTTTATTTTTTTTTTGTTTAATATACTTTGAGACCTATTGTCATAATTTTTAGGTCACAATTTTCAGAAAGAACCTATAATAAAATTTGACGAAGTTATCGAAGGACTTTTTTCAAATGAAGTCGTTTTTCGTAGTATACCTTTGTAAAGCTATTTTACACCTGAAATCAATATACGCCAAAATCTAAGCCATGTAGAAACAAGAATTTTTGTGTCATCCACGCGTATTTGTAAAAAATTTACAGGGCCTTTTTCTTCCAAAGACTGTGATTGATGAAAGTTTTTTTTGGCTAAATTCAATCAAGTAAAAAATAGAGAATGGCTGATTTTTATTACTTTGTACGAGAAGTTTTTGCTAAGTAAATTCATTTCTGGAGGCTTATGAAAAAATTGGATTCAACATGTCTATGCAAATTCATTTTCAGCATTCTTCTCCGAAAATCTCGGTCAGCTTAGAGAGAAACAGGGTGAACCATTTAGTTATGTTAAGTAGGTCCACCCTGTGGCTACATATATACTTTTTATGGTATAAGATACCTATTTTAATGCGTACAATAAAGAAACGAAAAAAAAACAGTTTTCATAAAAAGTATCGTAGTTTTGACATATAGATATAGATATACATTATGAACAGTCCCATTTTTTGACGTTTCCGATAAAATAAATTTCATTGTATGTCGAAACAATGCACAATTTGATTAAATAAATATCATCGCTGTTAGAATTATCCAGAGTAAGCACAGCGGAACAATATTAAATGGGGCTGATGATGCTCGAATAGTAGAAAGAGTTCAGTTCAAATGTTGTTATATTCATCAGAGTGTTTGAAGGGCTTCGCATTAAGTCCATTATTTTGTGTATTTCTAAAGCCGTCTTTACGTGGTCTGATCTAGTGAGCTGTCCAAAATAGCTATTAATTCGCATTTCAGATGATATTATGTGATATACAAGAATCTATATTTTTTAATAAATGTGATAAAATGTTTCACATTGACTTTTAAATAAAAATTGTAACTGAAATCAGCTGTTTTCAGTGGTATCGCTCTAAAAATCACAACAACAACAACAACAAAAAACATACAAGTGAACCATGAGAAGACAGCAAAGTTAGGTATTACAGATCGTGTTTTGTCGTTTCATCTTATCATCAAATTTTGCGAAAGCTAATGGTTTAAAGGGTTAAGGGATATATGGGTTCGAAAAATAATGCGACTTGATTGCTACTTGAAAGCGACTGATTTGTTGTGAAGTTAAGAACTATAATTTTATACGTTCAAGTACAACTTCCAAATTCCAATTTTGAGAAATTAATTATCAATTAGCATACTAATAAGTACTAATACTTCATACTTAGTGAGCTTTGTGTTGTAAGAATTTAGTATGTTCCATTTGACTAAAGTTTCTCATATTCACAAATTGAAATTAAAGCATGCTTTATTTATACCAAAATATATTCAGAGCTAATTTAATTGTACGGAAATTACAGCAAAGTTAATAAGAATATGACAAGACGCCTCTAAGCCCAGACCGTTCAAAAAAATCAAGCCGTCTCTTGTTTGAATCAAGTAACAATGGAGTTGATTTGATGTGGATTGTGGGCGTAGGAAAATAAAGGAGAAGCGCAAACGACTAAATGAAAAGTCTGACAAACGCATTTCTCCCTCCGACAATTGTGCGGCCGAGCGTGTAGTTTTCGCATTTCCTTTATTTTGCTTTTTGCTTCACACAACAACAACAACAAAAACAACAATATAATAACAAAACAAAATAGGGAGTGTGAGAGAGAGAGAAAGAGAAAAGAAAACAAAAACGAAAAATGAATCAAAAAATGTACCGTTGCTTGACGCGGTATTGTGATGGAATGGTATCAAAATAAAACCAATACCGAACCGGTGGTTGTTCCAAAGCTGAGAAAGAATGGCAGTGTAATTAAGAACTATATACCCACATATATGTACTTTTCTATGTACGCAAGTACTACATATACATACATATCTATATCTTATGATACATGCATGAGGAGCAGCCATGCAAAGTAGAAGAAAAGAAGTTTGTGTGACGGACGCATCACTCATAAATCATAAAATGGCGAAAGAAATCAAATCCAGAAACACTTTTCAATCACTGCAAATCAAGGAGAATCTGTGTGTGAGTGTGTGTGTGTGAAAAAGAGATGAGCAAAGAAGAAAAATGGCGAGCATGTATGTACATATGTGATTCACACAATCGCTTTTGTGAATGGCTGCAAGATGGATTACTTCGCTTCTCATTTTTGTTATACTCTACTCACATAGTCTGAATAGTGGGTATATTGATTTTAACACGAAGTAAGTAACAGCTAGAATGAGACGTGCTAGATAAAGAATGTACACAAATGTATACTATAGATCAGTCAAACCATCTGGCTATGAGTGTGTAAATATAGGTACTACTAATTCAGTTCTCATCGAATCATTCTTTATGTGGAGAATCTTTTTGACCGTCAGTCCACTTTTAGTAGTAGCCCGTACAAATAAACCGCACTTTTTGGGTCTTTTTTAACGAAAAGCTTTTGTATTATAGTCAGTATTCACTTGAAAAGCACGATGGAGAATTTGACTAATTTAGCTTGGCACGCTTACTATACTTGAAAATAATATTATTAATATATTATCAAAATAAATAATATCAACTTGAAAATAATTTCAATTTCAATTATGAAATCGTCATATTGATGGATTGGTCACATATAAGTGAATAAGCATGCCGCTTCCACAAATACACCACCCAATTTTGCGTTTTTGTAGGAACAACTTTTTGTTCAAGGCCTATATAAATACGAATTTCGGAATGTTGGCTTTTTAATTAGGATTGTTGACGATATATCGAATTATAAATTTTCGAAATGATAATATTGATGCGATACCGTTAGGACGTATTATATCGACTATCGATATTTCTGGTCTGATATATCGAAATTTTATTTTCATTTCAACTATCTTCTTAAACTATCTTCGTGGAAATTCATGCTCGTGACATAGTTGTTCATTAACCTAATACCCGTACACGTACAAATAATCCAGGAAAAGCTGACAATTTATATGGTTAAATAGGAAAAAACTACAGAATAAAAACCTGAGCGGAGCGTTATGCTCGAGTGCTACAGGGAAAGAATTGGGATAAGTAATACAAATTGCTGCCCTGATTGCGGTCAATCACCGCATGATACTTTTCACTTGTTCAATTGCCCGTCTCATCCAACACAATTGAGCCCTTTAGACCTCTGGTTACGACCAGAGGATGTTGCCTTTTTCCTAGACCTTGACACCTGAGGTTTGCATTTCGGTTTTTCTTTCTCTTTCACAAACATTGCTTGCACCATTACATTTTACTTTATATATAATAAATTGTGTACATATGATTTCCTGATACAGCTCACAAGAAGAAGCTGCTACAACAACAACAACAGAATAAAAAGGAGGACCCAATTGTAATGTCCTTGTTATGCCGACACGCTCAATATCTTTAAAGCTGCACTAAAATGATGCAATTTGTGACACCATAAAGTATTTGTTGTTACTTTTATACTTTATACTTAGATCAAATAAATTAATCATTTTCTTTCAACTAAATCCAACTTTCAGTGTTAGCAATACTGTTTTTTCTCCACGAATAAAATAATAACAAAGCATTTCTTTACATTTTTAAATTTTTAAAAAAAAAATACTTTTTCGCTATATTTCTGCCTGTTACTCCGTAACTACCGAGTCGTTTAAGCAAGTCCTTGAACAAAATACGAGTATGAAGGTAATTTAATTTTCTTTGATTTATTATTAATTAAAATGGTTAATCGTAAATTGAGACATGGTAAAATATATAAGAAAAAATCGGAAAAAATTGAAAAAGTTATTTCTCAAAATCCTATTTATAGAAAAAAAAAAAAAAAAAAATTATAAACTTTAAGAAAAAATAGTGGCATATCGATCACAGATGTTTTATTTTTTTTTTTATGTTGCACAGTGCAATTTTGGTACGCTTAAAGGGTATTAAATCTTCGGTTTAGCCACGATATTACGTTGCTTGCTCTCTTATTTTGTAACTGACGCTGACGAATGCAGATTGGCCGACGAGGCTGCTGCTGCGCCGTAGGCGTCATTGTTGTTATTTGCGTCAGCAGTTGACTGTCAGAAGGATGGAGAGACGGGTATATTAAAAGCGGCTTTTTTGCTTACTCTCATTCGCAGTTGTTGTTGTTGTTGTTGCTACTTTCCATTAATCTTAAGCGCGATACAAATTGAATAACTAGCTCTCAAAGAAATTAAGATTTATTTTCAGCGAGCCTGCTGGCGAGCATGTTACTGAAGTGAACGCTTAGCCTAACATACTTACGACGAGTCCAACATGCTCGACCGATATGCTTTAGAATGTGTGGCGCGCTTAAAGATTTGTTATTGTTGCTGTGTGTGTGCTTGTGTGCAAAAGTGGGTTGGGTTTAAGTGATGGTTGTTGTCTGAACTAAAACGGGTTCAACCCATTGCACAGTGTGACTAAATGTGAACTGGTTAACGACAAATTTTGTAAATTTGTTATATTAAATTTTTCTTGATGAAATTATATTAAATATTAAATTTATTTTATTAAATACATAAATATTGTAGAATGTTAATACAGTAAAATCAAGTAGATCTCTTAGTATATGGGACGATTGTCGAAATTTGTTTTCAATGCAATCTAGTGTAAAAGTTCATGTAAATTAATATTTTATATATTCTCTCAAAAGAAAAGGGTTTTTTATCGCAAAACAAAAACAGCTATGTATTTACATATGTACATATGTATATGCTTGTATATTATACATAAAACCATAAACATTTTCTGTGATTCGAAAATTAATTCAGTAAATATTTTATTGTATGTCTAAGTTCTGACAAGCTTACAATACCGCGCTAGTACTAAATAATCTGTAAACGATTTTGATTTTCTGCAAATTTTCTTTTCTCATTTTCTTCTTTTATTATGTATCTGCAGTTAAATATATCAGGAAACAACGACTTTTCCGATAGAAATATACATATAATTTTATTAAATTATACAAAAATTGAGTTGATATCAGGGACTGCAAATAATGATTATTTGTTTTTTTTTTAATAAAAAAACCATTCACTTATAGTAACTTTGAGACAGCGAGACATACAACTTTAAGGATCCTTTATGCATTTTCAATATTATTTAAAGTTTTTCAAGTTTTATAGATTTGCTCACAAAATAATGATTAATTTTAGTACTCAAGCAATAATCATTATTTTTGAGCAAAAAAATAAAACTTAAAGAATTATCATTATTTCATGAGTTTTATTTTTTGCTGAAAAATAAAACTCAAGTTGTAATTTCGACTTTTTCTTAGGGAATAATTGCAAAAATTATATATATTCCTAGTCAGTAAGCCAAGACAAACCATAATACTCAATTTTTAAACTTAAAACAAATTCTTGAAAAAAAAATATTTTTTGGAAAACTGAATATCTGCCAACTTTCCGTAATTTTATCGTTCAAAAAAATAAATAACGTTACTAATATATATTATATGAACCATCTTTTTTGACAGTGGAAGCTATTTCAACTTGAAAAGCGTCAAAGTAACAGTTCAATTTTATATGTCAAGTTTTTATTCAAGTTTATACGATTGGTTATGTGTAAAATGGATTCCCTACGATTATCCCAAGCCTCAAAATCGTGGGCCTACCTCGTCCACGCATCAATTCCAAAAATGTTAAGGCCAATCAAACCAAGATCGGTTAAAAAAAAAATAAAACTGTTTTAGAAGAAAGAAGGAAAAACTATTTAAATTTACTACTAAGTGAATTTTTCATTATTTAAAAAAAAGGCACAATTAAATATACTATCAATCGGGTTTGTCATTCAACATGAACGCTGGCTTAAATCAAATCATACATTGAAAACACACACATATACCGTTATCTAGGTGAATGCCCAATGAAAAAAAGAAATCAGTAAGTTTTTCGTGTTCAGCGCACCGAAATTACTTTGTGTATGTGAAGTGTATGTGAATGTTTATATATTTTGTCGCTGTAAAGTAGTGTTATAAAACGTAAAAAAGACAACTAATATATAATATATAAATAGTTCTGAAAATTTAGCAATGCTTCAACTTAATTATGTCTTTTAAAAGAGTACCCCTAAGTTTAATAGCAATAGTTGATAAATTTATTAATTCAACTTTTTGAAATCCATTTTCCATAGAGAAGAGAACTACTTAACACCTTCTTTAACGAATTTTATTTTAAGTTCATTCTTAAAGCAAAACGATTTCAATTGAAGATCATTAATCGCAAGCAATTAGATTAAAGGAAAGTAAGCACGTGCCCAAAGCCCAAAACTAAATACTTTACAGTTGAATTGAACTGCGATTGTGCGACGATTTGGTTTATTATTGCAGACAGCGTTGAAAGAGCAAATAAAATTTTATTACCACTATAAATTTAAGCGTTTCAATGCCGGACGGAGCAGAGCCACAAATGTGGACAAAGGCAAAGGCACCAGTCGAAAGCAGGTTCTTCTTACATCATTCGGCTGAGGATAAGCCCACACGAGCTAAAAACATTTAACTCAACTCGAAGCGGCGTGCATTTTTCTCACATTTATCTTTTCGGAGAGTGCGTTTTATTGCGATTGGAAATTGAGCTTGTCAACAAGGTGCGCGCCAAACAGCAGACGGACGTATAAATAAACAGACGGACGGACGGACGGACGGACATTTAAACGGATATCGAATGATGGCGCAAGCGGGACCAGGAAGCGACAGTTGCTGAGTACTAGAATCCATGTCGATGATATGGACGGGTCAATAAGAAAATAAACAGAAAACATATTCGGCAAACAAAAAAAAAAAAAATAAAAAAATAAAACGAAGAGAAGAATAAGGTGAGGCGAGGTCAAAGAACAGCTGGACGACTCGTTCGATTTCGGGCAACGCGCCAGTTCGATAATAAAAACGTCAGCTTGACGATAACGGCCGGCTTCATAAATAAGCGCTTTGCATTTGAATTGGAAATTCGGCAGTATGCAGTTGAAGCTAAAATACAAAGGCTGGACAGAATCGATAGTGCGCTGAAGAACAACAAGATTTGAGAAGGCAGTAAACGCGCCATTAAACTTGGTCAAGTTGAGTTGAGTTTAATTGGCGCTAGTTAGCATTTATTAATGGCAACAACAAGTTTTTTTCCCGTTCGCCCCCTCCGCTTGTAGTAATTGCATTAAATTACAATGCCCCAAGTGGGGGCAGAAGATATAGCGGCGAAGTACACGAGACGCGCATACATTCCTCATGAGCAGCACTGCACCTGCAGCCCAAAAGTTCACATACTACACTCGCACACAATCAGTATGCGCTGTCAAACAGTTTGACAGTTAATATAGTCCCAGACTCGAGCTTAATGGCAGACAGACAACGCTGAACAACACTGGACAACGACGGCTCAGAATAGGCGAGCTCGATGCTTTTTCTTTTTTTTTTGTAGCCAAGGGCTGCATGCAACTGGGAATTTATGCTGTTTTAAATCTCGTTCACTTGATCATACGCGAATAAAAAATAAGTACTCGACAGCAATCATGGACATGCCCTGGTCCCAAAGAAGAGAGCGGACGACGGTGTATTATTATTGGCAGAAATCTTGACAAGAGATCTCCTAAAGACCATCAACTGATAATAAATCTAATTGACACATTTGCGCATTGATCACGCAGTGTTTGCCAGATCGATCGATCTCTCGATCGCTTGATCGATCCAATGAAGTACAAGACATGTGTAACTGCGTTAAGAAAACAAAACAACAACAACAACATCAACAAAATTGAAGTGGTACACTGTCAGATGACATCCCAGGACAATTGACAAGTGATGCTGTGCTGCCCAGTGGTGCACTTGCTGTGTAATATGCGCCTCAACTCAGCCAATAATATGTGCTCAAGTATTTCTGCGCGCAATTAAAAATCCGCATTGCTAATGGGTCACCAATCGATAGAACGATCGCTCGAACTACCGATCCATCGATTGTAATCATTTCAGCGAATCGCAACGCGGGGAATTGTTGTAATTATGCCTAAAACGTTGACAACATGCGGACATAAATTTCTCTCGTTGTACACAAATCGAAATACAAATAATATAAGGAAAAGATTGAGAATTCCATATTAGAATGGAGCGAAATAATGTAGTTTAATTTAAGATACTAGTAGAGCAAGCAAGACCAAATGGGAGTTTATGAATTAAATAAAATAGCCTAGTGCTGAACGTCGCAATAATTTTGGTATTTAAGTCAATTTATTTTATGCAAAATGTTGATTGAGAGTGGTACTACTTTCAAATTTGAATATATTTCGAAGAAGTGAGTGCAGTAGCGAAGAAATAAGACACACGCATAGCAGAAGTATTATTGCCCCTGGGAATATGTGTAATTAATGTGAGTGTAGCAAATCGAATCTGAAGAATACACCACAATGAGTATATATACTCTTGATCAGCTCGATAAGACAAGTCCAATTAGCCAAGTCTGTCCCTCTGTCCGTCCGTCTGTTCAATCTCAGCACCTAGATCTCGGAGACTATTGAAGCTGGAGACACTTAGTTTTCGATATAGACTAAAGTAGGTAAAGGGAAAAATTTTTAAAATATTGACACATAGCTATCACACTACTTTTTAGATGTGACATTTAAATTTACACATTATATCGCTAATTCCATTTATAAAGAAACCAATCCAATCGGTTGGCTGGATCCAGAGATGTAGATATCCAAATTCCCAAAAATTTATTGTTTTACACATATTTTTTATTTGCATGTGTTAATATTTTTAAATGCGAAAAAAAACGTTTTCTCTCATTGATATATGAGATATCTTTCTCTTCCCTTTTCTATTATTGTTTTTTGATTTTCTGCATAACCCATTGTGGTAGAGTGCAGGGTGTAATATACTCAGAGTCTTAGATATCATAAACGAAATTTTCCAATTGCCTGATTTAGTTTTTACAAACCCAAAGTAATTATATCAAATATTATTTATCGCTCCACCCTAAATCAGAGACATGATGACAATCATATCACAAAACTGATCTAAACTGATCGCTCGATCGGTTTTCGATCGCAGCGAGCGATGTGTTTGTCTGCTGTCTGTAATGTCCACACGCGTAGATGCAATGCAACACGAACGAGAGGACGAGAAGGAGGCTGGAGCAACCTGTGACTCTGAGATACTTGTAAAAAGCTTAAATTGAGTGAGTGTCACATTGGCGACTTCATCTTTAGGCAGGCACTCAGCTCAGTGATTGGCATTCGCGCATGTCTATTCTTGTAAATGGTATACAATGGAAAAAGAAAAAGTAAAAACAAAAAAATATATAAAATAAACGTTCAACAAAAAGTATCTGAAGCAAAAGTAGAAATTGATTTGTGTGCGAGTTTTGTTGTTGGCGATTGGAAATTGATTGGCAACACAGCAACGACGACCACAACAACAACAACAACAAAAACACCCTCTTGTTTTGCCGATGCAGTTGTTGCTGATGTTGCGGCTGATGTTGTCGTTGCAAATGTATCTTGTACTTATGTTGCTCGGTTGCTTGTAATGAGCGAAATGCCTTCATTATAACGCGAAAATGCGTAAACGAGAATGCACGCATGCGCATGAGCAGGCAACACGCAATGCAATGAAATGTACCTCATCGCATTCAATTGCGTATCTCCTATGGCGACATATTCTATAAGTCTATAAGTCTAGTTATCGAAAAGGGGTCGGTCGCAGAGGGGCAATGTGTTTATCGCTTAGCTTTTGTTTTTTATTATTTTTGTTGTTGTTTTTGTTGTTCTTGTTGTTGTTGCAATGCGTATCTGTTTTTAAATGTTGCAACGTTGCGCGACTTTGTTGCTGCTGTTACTCTTGTTAAGTGCAAATGTTTCATGTTGAAAGTTGTTTTTTTCTATGACTTTTTGTTGTTGTTGTTGTTAATAATGAGCAAATGCGCTGCTAGTTAATGTTGCTGTTGTTCCAATGCTTGAGTATGTTACCTCCATGGCTTCTGCTTCGGTCTTAAATGGTTTTTGCAAGTCGCCAATGTGAAAATTGTCTCATATTCATGTGACATGTCTCTCTGTTTTCTGCTTTTAATACCCTGCATGCTTATGAAAAGGTTACATATACTCGCACAGAGTTTGTTGAATTTCAAAGTATTGTACATATACCCGTATATATAAAATATCCAAAAGGAAACGATGGAGATCTTGATTTAGGCATGTCCGTCTGTCCGCATGTATGATCGACTATAAGAAATAGAAAAATAGAGACAACAAACTGTGAGTGTAGTCGCTCTAGGTGCCGGGCTGAGACATGTTTATTTTGAAATTCCAACACTCGGCACCTTTTTTACCATAGTAAAAAATAGTCCATAACTCACAAAATATTGAAACTCTTTGAACGACTCAATTCCCAAAAATATATAGAATAAAATTAGTTGCAATTTTTCAAAGGTTGTTCCATAAAAATGCGGTAAATCATCTTGTGTAAACTTTTTCCACGAATATACACACTATATCTATGAAAGGGTATTTTAAATAAAGTATAGTTAGTACTTGTAAGTTAAGCGTTCGTTGATTATTTTCAGTGTTTCCTTCCATTTTATTTTTCTTTTTGGCTTTTAAAAATGTCAAGTTGGTTCAATAAGTTCTTTTGAAAAAATAGAACGAGTTCTCATTTCCAATTGAATAATTTCTGTTATTAAAATATAGTTTTCCGGAAAGGCTTGAATGATCCCATTTGACTTCGAAAAACTCAACAGTTGAAATAGGCTTTTTCCAAACATTTTTAGAATTTCCTCAAATTATAGGGAAATCTATAAATTTTGGAATACATAGTCTAAACATGTCAACATGTCATTTCAAAAACGTTCCTACTCGCATTAAAAAGTAGTTATCAAATAGTGAGGAGTCCATGCGGACATTTACTTTTCCGAAAAATTAAAAAACAGTAACTACTTGTATGTATTGTCATCGCTGTTAATGCAACTGCCCTTGGCTGCTAGATCGCCTGAAGACAACCATAATTTCGATTTTTCGTTTTCTGCATGAAGCATGTTTTATTAGAAGTGTTATAAAAAAAAATTAAAAAGCAATTAGCAAATTAATTTTAAAGATGCGTTTATACTTCATTGTTAATAAATATGGATCACTTCAGTTAAACTTTATAATATTATGATCCACTGTCGTATTTTACAGTTGAATTTTCAATTGGAAATAACAATCTCTCTCTGCATCTTTCTCTTGAATTTTTATAAACAATAATCCCCATTTTGCTTATACATATACGCTTTAAATCCACATCTACACTCCTCATGATCACTACTCGTTGTTATATTCGATTGTTTGCTGTATTCGTGTTCGTGTTCACTTGAGCTCACCGTATCTCGTCGAGGGCGCCTGATTGCGTGTGAAAATTATAATTTCGTGCACCCAGTTCAGTCGCTTTTTCTTTGCAAGAAAAGCAAACCATAAAATAAAACGCTTTTTTAGTCTTCGCAGTCGCGGTTGATATCGCCGTAGAAGTTTGCGCAAATAAAATTGATGTAAACAATTTCCAAGTGGACAGTTTGAAATGCTATCTTCTAGACTTAAGTGCCTCTTTCGAGGGTAGAAATTGGTTGTGTGCTCTCATCAGTAAAATTATCTTTGCAAAGTCAATCAAATTGAAGAAAGAGAATTGTATATACGAGTACATATTTACAATATATCTCATTTAGAGTGTGGTAGATTTCATCAAACCGGCAAGTGAATTGCCATGTAGTTTATTTACTAAGATCTAGAGAAGTGTGTGGAATGTGGAACTGAATATACGCGTACAAAGGTTCATTAACAAATAAATAAAACGTCTGTCAAAATGTCTATTATCTATATCTGATCTAGTATATAAGCTATTGATGGTATAGTAGTGGATCAATCTGGACAATATTGGAAATTTTATGGGGACATACATAACAAGTTGAAAGTTTTAGCTTGGAAAAAACGAAATTTTTTGTACCAGAATAGATAGACTAGAAAATTGGTTTGTATGGGTGCTACATGCTATGGATGTCTGATTTTGATCTGATTTTACGGAGGTATTTATAAGATACCTCTGTATCAATTTTCCAGCGTAAAACTTTAGAAATAAAAAAAGTGCCCATAAAAAACTCAAAAATGGACTGCGGGATTCTATTAGAGCTACATATATTAAAAATGAGAATGAAAAACCATCTTGATACTCTATCAGCTAGCACCATACTGAGAAAAAATTAAAAAAAAAAAACTGAGCGAACAAAAACTTAGTAAACGGACGTACATGCTTAGTTGCACACATCTCATCGAACAGATCGAGAACATACTTTTATACTCATATAATATGTACTATATGGGATGAAGTTGCTTTACGGAATCTATGAAGTTTCTTCTAAGTAAATGTACATATATGAACTACTCAAAAGTAATTTGTTCTTACTCATTCGAAGGAAGAGTAAAACCAGTTTTATAAAGCCAAGTTATATTCGAGTTAAAGATGATATTTATATACAAAAAGTATTAAAATAGTCCACTTTAATTTATAATATGCACAAAAGTATAAAGCGAAATAAATGCGAAATACTTGGCAACAATGTTCAGCACAATCTAACCCGGAGCTGTCAACTTATTCTTCATGTTTAATTCTACGAGTACATATATATGTATCTCGTTGCTCCATTTTTCCTTTGTATTGTTGTTGTTGCTGCTGTGAGTGTCTTTTGTTTTGAAACATGAAGTTAAAAGAACCAAAAAAAGAATTCATTTACTTATTTAAGTCGCTTACATTGCTGACTGCCTCCATTGGCTTCCCGTTCGTTTCCCTTCTCGCATTGCCAACGACTTCTTAGTCGACGCCACTGCTGATGTTGCTATTCGCATTTTTGCCAGAAGTCTGACACTTCTCTGACAGGCCATGAGCAAAACTTTGCTTCTTTTCGTTTTTGTGAGCAAGTTAATATATATTTAAGCGAATGTATAAACAGAGGGGAAGAACACAAGCGGAATGATAACGAGAACAAAAAAAAATTTTTCACTTCAGCAAAATCGAAACTTCTATATCCTTCTAAATGAGTTTATTATTATATTAAGTCTTAAGTACTTGCAAACATACATACGTGTATTTACAAGTACATATATATATATATATATATATACAAATATCGATCATTAGGTGATTCTAAATTGCTACAAAATTAGATCCTATCTAAATCTATCTGTTTGCGTGAGATCTAAATGATTCTAATCTGTAACAGTATTCATTGTTTACTTTGATTTAATGTAAAAATCAATAATATGTTGCCATGTGTTTAAATTAAGTAAAAAAAGTGCCCGGATTTGTTAAATAAAACACAGAATTTCATTTAATCATCAACATTTATTTTGCTACCTTCAAAATAGCCCCCATTTGATGAAACACATCATTTTCCTCAGTACTCTCGTTCCCTCCATTCTTCTGCCTGTTGACTTTACCAGTTATGAACAAATTTTTACAATTTTCTTTCGTTTAATTTCATTATAATTCCATATAGTCTTCGATTACTCTGGGTTACAAACTTCATGACAAACTAATAATACATTTTTCGTGTGGAGCGTATACAAATTCAAAGAAATCCCACTCTAGCGAATGCATCAGATGAAGACTGGGACAAAGTAGCAGCAACGAAAGAAGTCATGACAGCAACTGAAAACTGAATTGCTGACTAACAGCCTGTCGTGAAATATGAGTACATTTCACTAAAGATACTTGCGATTAACAGAATGAAGTAATAATCTAGGGGATGCAAGGCGAAAAGGATGCCGTTTAAGATACAATGTGTTACTCTAGCGAATTAAACTTGGAAGATTGTATTTTTTTAACTGGACAATAATAAGGTTTTATTTATAGCAAAGAAGAAAATAATGATATTTTTATATTTTGTCAAACAGAAAATGGAAATAACAAATATCTTCTTTAGCTAAAAATTCTAGCTAAGTCACTGGATGGAATCGAACTACAATATCTACAATAGCAGTTCAAATAACTAACCTTTATTGTCGGGTAGATTTTTTTTTTATTATTCAATTGGAAATTAAATTTTTCAGCTCCTCCCACCGAACCCACGTGAAATTTTTTTGTTACAATAAAATTAAAAGCCGGCAACACTTCAAGTGGAAATTCAAAGTGAAGTTGTCTTCTTCTTTTGAGCTTCGCTGCTTTTCTTGATTTTTTATTTTATTTTCTTTTAATTTTTTTTTTTTTCGCTTATTGTGGCAGGATGTGTCACAAAATGCCGCCATCGTCGTCGCTGTCATCATTGTCTGCTTTAAAGATTACACAAAATATTTGTAAAAATACAAAATGAAATCAAGAGCTGGGGCCAACAACAACAATAAGAAGAACAACAAAGATTGGATGGCAAAGAAAAATAAACTGAGCAACAAAAACAAAACAAAAATGTAGAAAAAAAAAAGAAAATACAAAAATATTTACAAAATATTTTCCACTTCAACGAAATGGGAAAATTCGCGCTGCCTTGACTTGCGTCGCGTCGCATTCAGTTGCGTTGAGCTGAGTTGGCTTTGCCTTTGGCGGCAACGAACAGTGGACCCGAATCAAAAATTTCTGTTGTTGGTACTAGAATTCATGCACCACAGATTTTCGAAAACAAAATGGTGAAGCAAACTTCGCGTTCTTTCTTCTTAAGGTCATTAGATGAAAACGAAATTTAGTCTTAAATTTAATTTTATAGGTAGCCAAATAAAAATTTATAGTCAATGTGAGAAATCTTCCCATTATGAACTCATATTAAAAATGTTGCACATTTTTTATACTATTCACGCACCGTTTGAATAGTCTTATAATTTAGCCACAATGTTTGAATAAAGTATATAGGTATATTCGTGATCAGCGCGACAAGTCGAAACGATTTTACCATGTTCGTCTATCCGTCTGCCTGTATGTCTGTGCGTTGCTGCCTGCCCTATTCCCTCAATCTTAGAAATTTTGGTTTAAAATTTGGTATGGAGACTTTTTATAACCAGAAGGAACACAAGTTTCAAAGTGACCGCAATTTAACAAATAGAAAGTATAGCTCCCATAAAAAACACTTTGTATTTAATTTTTTTTATCGAACAAGTTTGAATGAAATAAATTATTTTTAAAATAATAATTGTTTTGAAATTGCTCCATACAGCTACATACAAAAGGTGCGTCAAATTAGAAAAATAGAAGACTTTGTATAAACTGTATACTTATATCAGCAAATATATGAGGCATCGATAGCTCAACCGTCTAGCGTGCAGCCTAACATCCAGACGACAAATATATGTACATATACATATTTATATGAATAAATTTTAATATGTATATTCAAAATTATGAGTTCTAAGCATCCGTTAAAAAATTTTAAACTGAGTTAAACACAAGCGTTGCCGAGCAAAAAGGGCAAGTGTGAAGAGTATTAAAGCTTCAGTTCCATCGAAGTTAACCTTATTACTTTTTAGCAAATCCTACATATGTTTGAAGACATTCCTGTACTTACAGTTTGTAGCACACATGAAAATTAATGTGTGAAATAATAATAGACAAAAGTTTAACAGTGTTCAGGGGCATATCTACTCGAATAATTTTAGAAGTTTTGTAACTTATACAATGGATTTTGATAAAGAAACATATACTTTTTTAAATGTCTTCTTTTGCAGCTGAGCTTAATATAGCTTTTTTTTAAATCAAACTTGGTAGAATATTTTATCCGTAAAAACCCTCAACAATCTTAACTCACACAACAAAAGAAAACAAAAGCACATGCTCTCGCTTATAATTTCACCGTAGTCTATTAACAGATGGTAGTTGCCCGGAGCAGTGTTGCAAGTTGCTACCCGAAAATATCAAAAATTTACTGATTTGTTCCATTGCCCCCGTATTATTTATAAACCCATTTTCACTCAATTACATTAAGTTCCTTCATCTACGAATATGTGTAGAAATAGCAAAACATGATAATGTACATATTTTCGACGAAAGTTAATGTCAAACTGAAAATTTTATATCCACAGAATGTTCGCTTCATGACCACTGTGCGGCGGCGGCGGCAACAACATCAAATCAGAAGAGAGGAGAAACGGCGGGGGAGAGGGATCATGACAGTGGCAGCGGATTCGGTTGCGGCTGGTTGACTCTATTGAATCGCTGGAGCGGAAGAGCGAAGAGGCGTTCAATGTTCAACGAGAACGGTGGCGCAACAACAATAATAACAACAGCAACAACAACAACAACATCATAGGTGGCAACAGCAACCAAGTGAGCACGCATCGTAGCGTAAAACGAGCAAAAAAAAAAACAAAAAAATTATAATATATAGAATATATAAATAAATAAATAAAATAAATACGCGCCAAAATAAAATCCAAATTGTGAAACTGAACTTGACTGAGAAATCAACTGAAACAAGAAAATTTCGCAAACGGTGAGATAGGAGCTAGGAGCCAGGAGCAAGTAGAGTACGGCATCATCATCATCATCATCATTCACGATAGCTTCTCTGCTTTTTTTGTTTGTATTATTTGTTTAAAATATTTGAGTTTGTCGCTTTATTTTTCTTGTGTGGCGCTGCCATTCCGTGTTTGTATTTGCACATGGCTTATTTGGTATTTTTCGCAACTTGCTTAAAAGTGTTTTAAGTGAAATTGTGGCAGAGAGTCAGAATATGCGGAAAAACTCGTCGAATGAAAATGAAAATGAACGATATACAAGTACATACATGCACATAGATACAAGTATGTATTTATAAAAAAAAAGGCATTGAAATTTAAGTACTCTGAGTTTGTTGAAACTTTTCCTTGCTTAATTGGCAGCGGAATTCTTTGAGATTGATTTTTCTCCAATTGACCTAAATACGAATTAAATAACTAGGCGTGCACATAGGTATTACAATACAATATATAAAATACTTGTACTAAATTAAAATAGTGAATTTTTGGAAGAACTTGACAAACATAGTTTATTATAAGAATTAAAGCTTATAATTTAAACAAAGTCATTTAAGTTAATTTATTTGATAAAATTTAGAATGTTTCGCTTTTCCATATTTTAAATGCATTTTAATGCATTGCTGAGGTTTGGTAAAAATAGGTTATCAAAATGCATTTGAAATTTAACTGACATACTTTTTCTCAATGCGAAAAAGGATAATAAATAATAACAACTTTTATTACATAGACAATTTTTTTAGCTGGATCGAACTCAGCTACGAATATCTCATCAGTCTATTGGCGGTTCATTGAAAATGTTTACTACATATGTATATCATTCTTCTGCAGAAAAGCGCATATGCATTTTTATATATCCAATGATGAACACGTTCACCTTTCGAAGCATGCTATACGAGTATCTGTTGCATTCTTACAAGTATGACGTTCACTCTAGATGGGGGTTTAAGGAAAATCATAAATCGAAAAACAGAAATAGTCCATTATCTCACAAAATTGACGTGAAAGAATTATTTGGTAATATTTTTAATGGAGAATTACATAATATCTACCGAAAAATGCATTATTAATTAAAAGGGAAGACAAACGTTTTATTTATCAGCCCTGTATTATTAAATTAAGCGCATTAGTGAATAAAATTTTATTTTCTATGGACAAAAAAATTACATCTTATCTAAATATGCATATAATAAGAAGAAATCAATTAATTTTTTATGTTTTTTGTTGCTTTAAGACTGAACGCTATAGGTCCAATAATACATCTTAGTATGTATGCCGTTTATACGTTTGTTATTATTACTATTTCTCCGCGTGCATACAACAACTCCAAACAAAACATACAACAACTCACCAAAATAATAGCGAAGCGCATAGATAGTAAAATACACAATCCCTTTCGCGCTTGCAGAATCTTATCAACTTCCAACTGGCTGCTCCCATATGCTATCACTTAATATTTGCGTGTGTGTATTACTATCTCATGTAAAGCCTATGTGTTTTTGATTCATTGTGTGAGTGACGATTGTTAAAGGCTTTCACTAACAAAATTTTCAACGGATTTTGATAAAATATAGACTGTGTAGTTCTTCAAATGGTATATTTTTTGTTTAAATCGGTTGAATACCAATAGTGACAAAATATCAGCTTGCTTATTAATATATAGATATGAAATAATGGTGTACTCAAAAATAAAAAAGCACTATAAACAATTTATCCTCAATTCGTTTATATCATATTCGAAAAAAAATCCTTATAACACAATACGAATATTGACGTTCTACAGTAAAAGTTAGGATTGCAAAAATAAATAAATCATGATTATATTTTCGCATGTTTATTAAGGTTGCAGAATCTGTTAGTTCTAACAAAACCAGTCAAATATTTTAGATATTGACTTGATCTTGGTACGTTTTTATACAATTTTTGGTCTAAACTATTTGCGTTCTTTAACACGTGAAGAAAACATTACATAATGTATTTCAAACAAATATACATCTTTGTTAGGTAGATGTTACTGCGACGAATGCATAGAAGGAAACAAATGCCAGTTGAACCTGTAATTCGCTGGGAAGTCCCGTCGAGCGTTTGCACCACAGGCAAAATCTAGTTAACAAAAGAAGAGAAAGTTGCAGTTCAATGACTAAAAATTTAAATTGTTTACAGAAAATTACATAAGAAAACCTTTTTTTTGAAATGGTAATAGACTATTTTCACAAAAATTCGAGGTAACGCAATACTACGAGTATATTGAAGAAGTTTTGCCTCGAACTGAAATTGCGCAAGGACAGCGACAATGTACTTGAACCTTCTATTTGCAACACAAATCAGGCATCACAGTCAGGTAGATCTTATTTGAGTTGTGTAAAATTGTACGAGCACAAGGTATTTAATGAGCTAATAAAACAATTAACCTTGGCGTTAACTACGCGAAGTGCGAACGAAATATATTTTTGTGTAGTTTTTCTGTTTTCCATCTAGATTGATATAGTTCTCGTATTCGTACGCTACAATTGCACACGTACATAACTAAAATTGAAATTAATTACATTTTTAAAACATTTTTTACATTAAAGTGCGGTAATTTCCTTTACAAATTTTCAGTGTGATTCAATTCCACAAAGTGTGACTCGAAAAATGAGAAATAATGAGGTGCCGTAAAAAGCCTTTCTCTGTTTGATTCGACGCCGACACCAACGCCGCTATAAAGTCCTCCGGGGACCCTGGCCACACTAATGTGATAATTATTCTCTAGGAAAACCGACAAGCGACATACATACTTAGAGTATAAGCCAAAAATGAGAAAAAAGACACCATTAAAAAATAGTCAAATATGAGAACCAGCACACATAAATGAGCACACAGAATTCGCTTTTGGTTCTGCACTGAAATGGGAGAAATGGTGCCACAAATGGCGCATGTAGCACTACACAACACACGTCAATGTTAATTTAGTCACATAGCACAGCACAGCACAACACAGCGCAATTCCATCGGGCATTCCATGCCACAACGCTTCAAGCTAGTACAGTGCACCATGGTAGCGCCAACCCCCCTTCTGGTGTATGTACGATATGTGCTACACCCACGCAGAGCCTGATTTTTGTGGTTACATTTACACATGTGGTTGTGTCAACTTTCATAAAATTAGTTGGCAACATGACGCGCCGCTCGGTACCGCTCTGTGAAATGCGAACACGCCCATTAACATTAGCAGCTGCGCAACGCGTTGGCGGTGGTTTTTAATGGTATAGGATGGAGGAGTAGTTGGGTGGTGCTGGCTGATAACTCGCCTAGATGGAGTGGAGTTAGTCCTCTACTAAACTGCTACAGCTGACACCTTGCCAAAGTAGTTTTTGTTGTTGCTATTTTTTCGTTGTTGTTGTTGTTGTAGTTGTTTCACTGCGCTGTCCTTGGATGCTAACAAGCCGCGTTGAAATTTCACAGAACCGCAGCAGCTAAACGCGAGAAATGTTGGTTAGCTTCAAATGCAGCAGCAGCAGCAGCAACAGCAGCGACTGCAACAGCGGCGTTGTGCAACACGTGTTGAATGTTGTAATGCGGTCGCATTGGCTGCAGTAATTAAATATTAAAAAAAAAAATAGCGAAAATATTAATTTCGATGTAACCGAAATTTTAATACTCTTCATATAAATTTATTAGAGCATGTAAGAGTAGAGACTAGAAATAAAGAGTTTTTCAGTATGTGCGCCCGAACTTTAATAGCTTATTGCTTTGTCGTTTCAGGCAGCAACGCTGTCATTCTTCGATATTTCTGTACTGTCATAGTCACCAATTTACCATTTTTGTACCCTTTACCCATGGAGTAAAAGGTATATTAAATGTCTGCAAATGTATGCTACAGGCAGAAGGAGGCGTGGCAGATCCTATAAAGTATATACATTCTTGATCAGCATCGGAAGACGATATAGACATATTCGTCAATCCGTCAATCCGTCCGTTTGGACGTCCTTTTCCCTCTTCAGATATCTTGCATTAAATTAACATGCCAACACCACTTTAAGTGCTAGCCCCCAAACAAACGAGCCCCCATTTTTATGTGTTTGTATTACACTTTTTTGGTTTTATTGTTTATTACGCTTGAAGCGCCAAATTTTGTGTATCTTACGTAAATTGTAATTCTCCAACAAAAATTAACCAACTGGAAAACAATATCATTGGAGAGATCCCTCCCGTCATATGCAACAGAGTCATACAAAATTGGACATCTCGGATCGAGTACTGTAAACGAAGCCGCAATGACATCATTTATAAGACATAAGGGTGTTAAAGGTACTTTAATCAGCAATAATGGTTTCCGTCATATCTCACACAAAAGTCTTTCAAATCAATTTTAAAGCTTAGACACACTTAATGGAAAACCCTTTACATATTTATATGAAAAGCTCACACTGAATTGCGGACTGAATAGTTGGAGCGAAATTGTAGGGCGTGGCGTATACATCTAACACCTTGTGCGAAGAGTATGAAATGTGCACCTAAAAATACCATTTTCAACATTTTAATTTAGTTAAATTATATTAACTTTAGAAAGTATTACACTGTATTTGCAAAGCCATTTTTAAAACCCTTCTGCATTGTAAACAAATTAAAGCAATTAAATATCCATTTCTAACAATATTTTTTTGTTGTTTTGTATACTTTGAATACTTCTTCTGCTCCTCGTTTTTGCTGCTTTAGGAAGTGAAAAAAGAACTCTGTTTAATCGATATAACATTTCAACTAGGATTTTCCCCAACGACATCGCCTGGATTTCTATTGTATGAGTGTGTGCTTATGGTGCATTCGTGTGAGAAGTTTTGCTTAGTTTTCCTCAAACTTTGGAAAATTCTTCTTTAGTATGTAACAGATTTAGTTGTATTCCCTCGGGAGAGCTCGGAGAATTGGATAATGCTTGGCATGTTCATAAGTCGATATTCGATAAAATTGCATAGAAATGAGTCAAACAAAAAATTACACTGCAAGAATTTGTCGTAGTCTCAAACAGACTGAAGTGCATAGAGCTTCGAAGATTCTATAAAATAATTTGTATAACTTTCCTTAATCAGTTTAATGGAATGAACGGATCTATCCATGTCTATTATATGGAAAGATATTTGATCAATTTATTGTTCTAATTATTTAAAGTATATACGGGTATATGCATAAAGCTTTTTTTCGAAAGTAATATTTAGACTATTAACCGCTTTGAGAAATATGCAGGCTACAGGCTGATTTGAAAATCCTGTCACAATTGTAATTTCAATTTGTATATGATATCGATTAATCGTTTGTCTACTGTTTTCACTATAATAACCATATTTTTAATTATTAATTTATTAATTAAAATGCAATGTGTACTTGGCTTAAATAATTTTTCAAGGACACTTCAGTTTACATATGAAAATGGTTTATACCACTTTTTTAGTGCATAAGTTATGGTGTTTAACCAATCAAATTCCAATCGATTAGAAACACTATCGAAATTATGACCCAGAACACCAAACAATCGAAATCGAAAAAAAAAACTCAACACAACCCTGATTAAAGTTCAATAATTTCCACGATAAAAATCTACTATATTATATTATGCATCGTACTATAATTGCTTCCGTAAAATTCTCCAAGTATGGACAATACTCTATTTATTAATTGACCTTTCTTTCTTTGGTTTTCGAACACTTACAATTTTCAGTAGAACCGACGGCGGAACATTGAAACCAGAACTACAAATTTAAAACTAATCAGAGAAAGTAACTTTTTTAACTATTGAACTGCTGTGCGAAGCTCAGCGATTGCTTCCAATTTTTAATTTTTAATCTACTTACTAGGTGTGAACACCCACGTTTTGTAAATGTGTAAATTAGACTATTAAATTTAATTCGTTTTAAATCGCATCTGAGCGATCGGTGACTAATAAAGATTCAAGATGCAATTATAAAAGAAAAAAAACATAAAATATAAGTTAAAATAAATCTAAACGGTTGAGATATTAAAACATAAAACACTTTCTGCACAGTGTAGTATAACTGTCCAGCTGAACTAAATTTCTCTGCCACCATAACCATCACAATAGCACAAACTATTAGCGAGGGGGTGGATAACAAACAAATACTTCAAAGTATGGAAAGTGTGAGAGAAAAACAAAGCCACTGCTTGATGATGAGAAACCAAACAATGCGAAAGGAAATCGAAGCGCAGGAAAAAGTGTTCGGAAAAACTCAGGCACAGTGCTCAATGTCTCTATCGGCGGTGGCCATATGCGTGATACTGAACCCAACTGAAAATGGCATTAGAAACTTGTAATCGCAAACGCAAACGCAAACGCTCAAACCGAAACTGAAACCAGAAACAAGAACAACAATAACAACAACAACAAACGTCATTTCCCGCCGCCATTCATATGAGCTCGGGTGGCTTTTCACTTAGCACAGCACGGCTAACTGATGGTGGAGAGTATGGTAACGAGACAAAAAGGAAAGCTGCAGATAGTTGCGGCAAATCGACGCCGGAAAAACATCCCCGGTATGTTAGCAGTGAGTTTGTCTGTGTGTATCTGTGTGTATGGTAAGGATGATAAGTGAGTCTGTGTGTGTGTGTAATCGAGGGTAGTTTTCAAGTAACGCAAGTTCAAGCGAAATTGCTTGCAAAGGAAAATTGTTTGGAAAAACTAGTCCAATATGCAACTTTGATATATGTAAAACAGTATTTAATAGTGGCAAAATAGTTCCAAGTACGTATTGAGCCGCTTTATATTAAGAAATATAGTACTAGCTTTAATTTGGGAGTATTCTAATTTGATATTTCGACTTTCCAGTACATAGGAAATACATATTACCTAAGCTCCTTTTTGTTACATAGATTTTCCATTAAAAATTGAAGAGGTTCGTATATTTACCTGAAATTAAAGAAGAATAATATTTTATTAGATTTACATAGTAATATTGAGATAATGATTATAAACATATTTGTTAGTGAGTCATATATGCTATAGATAAATTTACTTACGAGTAGCCTTAAAGGATTTGGTTGCACAAAGATTTGAGTTGCTAACTCATTAAATAAGAAAGTAGTTCTAAAGATACTGATAAAGAATTCAGATTTCCGAAGCCTGTTTTTATTATCGATGCTATGTATACAAATTCAATTTGGTTTGCCTTTTTACTCTCTTCACATAGAGTGTGAATATTATTATAATTTAGGCACAATGATTGCGACGCCTTTGCTGACTTAAATAATTTTTATGAAGCTTAGTTCCCATACACCTAAAACTTAGTAGCACTTATAATTCACATATGGTTTTTGGGTTTTTAACCCCCGCTTTTTATAAAAAGTCTTGGTTTATATTGATTTGCTTTACGAGCAAAAAGATAGTTTCAAAATCTGTGGTAATTCAATTACTTTTAGTTCTGTTTAACTATACACAACATTAATACAATATTTCACCTAAAAAAGTTAATTTACATATATCAACTTTAAATATATATAAAAACACACTTCATTTAAGGTAAGTATTCCTGACCCACCCCGTAATGGTTTAATTACGTTACAAAACATATTGCTGAATTCCCAAAGCAACTTTCAGTGGACGCCTGATTAAGTTGCAAAAGTAGCGTAAAAGTAATTAACGAAAATGTCATTTGCAGATACATTTATTTATTCCCGAAAAGAAATCGCCCCAACACAGTTGAGGGCAAAACGTGCAATTGACCGTAAAAAGGTGTTTAACAGTGCAAATAAATGTGCCAGCAGCAACAACAAGAACATGTCACAAAAATTACTTAATTAATTGCAAATTGAGAACAAGAAAAAAAGTACAAAATTCAATATAAAAATTCACACAAAAATGCAGCAAATACGATACTCCACACTAAAAAAAAAAAATAAATAAAAAATAAAAATTCAGAATAAGTGAAATCAAAGTGCAAATTAAATGAAATATTCATGGAGTCGATTCTGCGATTCCTTTTCAAAACATCTCGCAGTAATCATTTATATATGGCATCCTTGTGTCGCTTGAATTCAGCCTGTGACGATATTTTCAAATGTTGCTGCAACTTGTTTAGTTTGCCTTTTTTTTTTGTTTTTTTTTTTTTAATTTTAAATCTCATTATCACCTCGACGCATTCTTTGAATGCATTTGCTGCAGTATGTAAGATGAAATACAGAAAGAAAGAAAGAAAAATAAGATACTTATGATGATGTCTCGCCAACAGCTTCACTTGGGCCATGTTCAGCACCCCTTACTCTGTTCAAGGAGCCATCCGAACTTGGTCGATCGCACGGCCAACGCATTGCATCGAATGCCTAATTATCGTAATTATTGCAAATTTACAAATTGATATGAAATTGATTAGCGAGGTCTTGTCCGACGTGGAAGTTGCTGGGAACGTTCATTGATTTTGCTGCCATCAGAAATCACTTGTTCAACTCGTTTCAACGTAAAAGATGCAGCCAGTTTTGGCGAAGAATATGTGGCATTCTGTGCTTTAATAAATGCAGTGAGACAAATGAATGCGAATGTGAAGAATTAATATGCGAATAATTAAGACGAAAGTGTTACTAAAGGCATATACAGGGTGTTCAGAAAACTTTTCGCCAAACATAACCAGTACATAGTAGCTGAGGTCGAGACTTACACAGTCTGTTCTTAAACATTTTGCCTAAGTGGTATTATTTCCGAAATATCCAAGTGTAAAAATTATATAATTTTGAATGCATTTTAGATACTATGAAAACTACTTGTTCAAGGTTAAAAAATGTTTCAATGAGAATTGGATGGAATATATATATATTTTTTTTAATTAAAGAGCTATAATATATTCTACACTGTAATCGTCAAATTTTTTTTATGGAAGGCATTGATATGCATTCAAATTTTGCATTCTTCAAACTATATTACCTATCTAGAGAGTCTATACTGTGAGTTTTATTTTTCTAAGTCTTCTCTAGTTAGAAAAGTTTTCTGTCCGACAAACTTTTGGATGGTCGGACGGACATGTCTAGATTTACTTGTCGTGTGTATCACGAATATAAATATATAATCGTACTCGTACTATTCCGATGCTTCTTCACAAAAAGAACTCGTATATCTCAAAAACCGTAGCACTTAGGAGAATAGCATATGAACAAACAGTGTACCTCTTGAACTCAGCTATCACGTGTTTTCTGGACACCCTGTATAAATACAAGTATATACAATATATTGCCTAAAAAATAAATGAAGTCATTTTACGCGTGATAAATGATAAACCATTTCAATTTGTCGAAATAGTTGCATTCACTTAATTTGTCTTTGTCGCTACGTTTACAATGTTTATAGTGTGTGGCGGTAAACGATTTCGTAAACGCGAAAATCAACAAGAAATTCTCATGTGAAAACAAATTTTTCAATTAAGCCATTAATTCAGTGGACACGGATACATATGTATATATACATATATAAGTATCGTACATATACATAAATATATACATAGTACATGGAACAAATTTGTATATGTACATCTGTGCGCTTGTAAGTAGCCACATCATCAACATCATCATCATCATCATCATTGTCAGTAGTTGTGGCAGAGCGGCAGCTTCATCGTCATTGCTCATGTCGCATTATTTTATTAAGCAACAGCCATCTCCGTTGGCCACACTCCTCCACACCTCGACCAGCCCCCTCTATCAACAAAGCTCTCCGCAGCCACAGCTGACCACCATTCAAATGTTTGCACATACAGACAATCGCTCTTGGTCATGAATATAAACTCACACTTGTAGTTAAATATACAATTGTTTGTAGCTGTATCTTTGTATCTGTTTGTCGTTGTCCATTGTGCGTTGTAGTTCCTCTGCTTCTCTTCCTCTATAACTTCATCCCTATCACTTACTCTCTGTCGCTTGTTTGTTCATTTGTTTGACTTGTTTTGTGCACATTGTAAACTTGTCGTCACAAGTTTCGAAAAAGTTCCACTCAACAGATATTTTTCAGCATATGAATTTGTTTGAAATACACAGGAGGGTTGCTGATCACAAAAAAAGAACAACAGCTTTAGTCGAGGTGCTCGACTTTATTATGCCCTACACTGCCTTGATTTGCTTTTAATTTTGCTACCTACAAACTACACAGCAAATATTTCAATCTTTCAAACTGAATATGTTATTCTACCAATTTTGTGTGTTGTTAAATTTTGAATTATGTTTGTAACAGTGCCGCCCTCAAAAAGTCTGTACCGTTTCTTTAAGTCTTCTTTAAGTCAGAAAAGGACTTACCGGCGGACATGGCTAGGTCGATTTATCTCGTCGTGGTGATCTGGAATGTATGTGTATACTTCTCCGATGATTTATTTGCTGAGTTATATATAAGCCTGTTCAGGTTCTCACTTTTATGAAATTTTTGCGAAAGTGAATTCAACAAAATGGTAAATTTTTTACGTATGAAATGATTGTGCGATTTGAATTCACTTGCCTTGACTTGCCTTAAATTGCACTTAATTCAAATCGAGAAATCGTCCCATATGTGATAAATTTACCATGTTATCGAATTCAGTTGCACAAAATCTTCCCTAAAGTGAAAACCGCTGACGGCGTACATTTTGACATTTCAACAAACTTACTATGCCCTGCTTTCAAATACTTCTTGTGCAGGGTATAAATATTTTGTATTTTACAAAACATTATACCGATATAATACAGAACACAATATAGTTAAACTATGTTAGTACAAATTGAAAAGGCTTTAAGAATTATTTTTGCTTAAATTTAATAGTAAATAGTTTCATACTTGTATAACGTTCTTACATATTCTCTCTCCCATTTGCTCAAAAACCTCTTAAAATTCTATTTTTCGGGACTACAGTTGTGAAACAAAACGATACATTTACCTATAATTATAAAAATTTACGTAAAACCTTATTATGAAATCTAAATTTGAAATCTTGTTTGTTTCTTTTTTTTGTTTTTGGTTTGGTTGTGGTTGTTCCCGGTTTCCTTTACATATTTACAAAATCTATGCGTATGAGATATGACGATTTTTATTTTTATGTTATATAGAGGGGCGTGGAGTCTTTTATTTTTTTAAAACGGGAGTTTTACCGCCTATATTTATGCACAATGTGTATAATCTTTATATATATATATATATATATATATATATATATATATATATATATATATATATATATATATATATATATATATATATATATATATATATATATATATATATATATATATATATATATATATATATATATATATATATATATATATATATATATATATATATATATATATATATCTATACTGTTTACGGAATAAGTAATAGCTGTTAACAGATACAAAGTCCGTTTACATTGCGCAATAGTTAGCAGTTGGCTGTATTAGCAGCTGATTTTTACATATTGATAACTGTCAGCAGATGTGGTAACTGCTAACTATTGTTTAAATCTTGGAACTAAATCAATTGAAAAATTATTTTTAGAAATTTGAAAAATTAATTACAACAATCATCATTTGATGGTTTTGGAAACAACCATCGAACACAACAATGTATCACATAATTTACTTCATCTCCTTTATCACATGAGTTGCTCAGATGTGGGCGTTCAAATTTTCGACACACACACATTCACAAATTCCTGAATCTTTTCATGTGAGTACTAAAACTGAAACCAGTTAAACATTTATATTAATAAAGATTTGGTGGGTTTGGGTTGGTAGGTCTCTACTAACAAAAAGAACCAATTATTTTATGAGCCAAACATTTTTTTTCGTATTAAACAAAAATGCTGTTGGGGTGGGGACCGTTTCCCAGTTCACCTCTTGCATCCTCCATTGTATCAGCTGATCTATTTAATTAGCAGAACAATTAATACAATTTCGTAGGAAAATATGTAATAAAAAAGTACAAAATTGAATACCTAGCACGTGTCTCCTTATAAAAATACGAAGATTGCATCGAAATTCCTAATGTTTCGTTCTTCTTCAAATACAAAAGATGCGCTAAACTGTGAACTTTCGGCCAAACAAAATGTGACTCTGAAGTTCGAATTAAATTTCCAGACAAAAAAAAAATGTCCTTAAAAAGAGCCAAGAAAAACTCCCGCACAGTTGGAGGTCAGTTGAATCGTCGCAACAAATAATGCGACAACGGCGACTCAGGACGCTGATAAGGGTGCGCAAAGGGTAATGTAGGTAGGGGATAAACGGCACAGTATGGCATATGTTATTGTTCTTAGAGAACGCTCCAGATATTGTTAAAAAAGAAAGAAAAACGAATAAGAACACATGTCTGTTGACATTAATACAGCACTAAACCAAACTGAAACAATGCAAAGGGATGACCAAAACCGTTGAGATAAAAGGGAGTCTGAAATTTAGTATGAAAATGTGCCGCTCGGAGCAGGAGCCGCGTGCGTCTTTCAAAAGTATTAGGTAAAACAATGGCAAATCGTTTCCAGAGCTTACTGAAGAAAAAGTAAAGTTCCTTAAAAGAACTCACTATACTGCGCAGCTTTAGTTCTTTTGCTTTGCTTCATTTGAATTTTCCTTAAAGAATCGTACTGCAAAATTTGCATAGAAGTGCGCCTACGCTGCAGATAAAAAAAATAACTTTAACTGTAGGCTACATTTATTAGACTCAACTACAAATAAGGCTTGAACCCAAATTAACCTTTTGTTCTTCTATGAAATACTCATACAACCACTGATCGAGTTGATCTTGGTCGTGGATTAAGTCAATCGCACCTATTTGTTGCTAAATAGCGCAAAAAGTGCGCACTCGATCTGTAGAAGCACCGACCGGGCAAAAAGGCTAGCCATGGATGACTTAATTAGGCGTGCGTGGCTGCCAAGACGAAGTTGAAGTCAAAGCTGGGATCGTGAGCTGACGAGTAGCTGGTTGATTTTACTTGAACGATTTTTTTCGGTATTTTTACAAGCATGTTATTTTTCGTTGAATTTTTCGCTTGCTTTGTTTGTTAATTTTTAGTGTCGCGTAATTGTTGTTTTTCTTTGAACTGCAGCGCCTGCAATTTGCTTATCGCCAACATCGATCGGCCGCCATTGCCAATGGCTTCTGTGTATTTAAACACAGCCACCATCACCACCCGCCATCGCCTCCCCATAATGCTGTTGTATCTAGATACATTGTATATTCCTGCTACTGCCAGTGTCGTCTTAGTTGTTCGCTTGTCGTCGTCGTCGTCGACGTCGTCGTCGACTTTGTTGTTGTTGTTGTTGTTGTTGTCTTCATCGCGTACGTTTCAATTAATTAACATTCAACTGCACATGCGCGCATTCAATGCTCAATCGAATAAGAACAACAAAAACAAAAACTACAACATTTAGCGACAGCAACAACAACAACAACAACTTAACTACAACTACAAAAGCGGATACCGAAAATTGCTGATTGCGCCAGATAAACTCATTTACAGCGTTTAAATGCCACCGGCGGCGCACTCGACCAACACTTTCGGGCGGTCCGTCAACTACATACGAATAAGTATGTACATTGTACATTGTAGATACAATTAGAATCTTTTTTGTTAGCTTAAATCACTTACTATCTTTTACTTTCGCATTTGTATATATTCCTGGTTTCTATAGCGCATTTCGATTGCATTTAGTTTATCTCTGCTCTTCAAAATTTATGCAACAATTTTGTTTAAAAAATGTTTCTTCTTTCCCATTTGAACGTTTAGCAATCAAGTCGTCAACTAGTAGCTGCATGAAACTTTGATTGAGTGACTGACCGACTGACTGGCTGACAATCGAAGAGATCTTTATCTGAACACGTTTTAGTAGTAGTACGAGCAGCAATTGCAATTACAACAATAATAGCAAATTGTCATGTTGTATGCTTATGTTAACTGATCCGATGCTAATCGCAGTTGGCCAGTTACTAATTTATGCAAGCGACATCAAATGCAACTATTAAGCTGTAAAATGTATTTAATAGATACGAAATGAAAGCAATCAAGCCACACATGCAAACGGTATAAAAGCTTTTATTATGAATGGAACCGCGAAGTCTGCATTACTCGTCAAGCTGTGCTACGCGAGTAGCGTATACAAAAACAATAACAACAATAACTTCAGCGAGTAAATCCTTATGGTAAACAATTCGCGTAATATCCTGTAACAAGCTCACATATGTATACACACGAGGAGATTATAAACGGAAGAAGGAGCAACTTAAAGTATCTTAATGATAAACAAACAAAACTTTTGCAATGAATGATGCAGCAAATGTAAGAGAAGATATGGACAGAAAGACATAGAAGGAGAAAGAGCATGAAGAAACGAGTGGGTGGGGGTTGGAAAGCTTATGTAGTCAAGATGCATAACCGACATCCTACACAGCTCAATGAAGTCGAGTATATTGAAGTAAATAAATGAAAGAATAGCTCCTATGTTTTACAGTTTTTCTACAATTTTCGGTTCAAAGCACCATATTGGATCCGCCATTTCGATTCTACTACACTACAAGTCAATCAGATACGTTGAAGTGGTCAAAATCGAGAACTACATTTTTACATATACTAAAGCTTAAATATGACATTTTTAAAGAAGGTAGGCCAATCTTAATCATTCAAATTATTCATATTTGCATTGTACATACTTGTATACACAATGTAGAAACTTTTATTGTAAAAAAATATTTCGCAAAGTTTGCTTAAACGAAAATACTCGTACAATACTCGTACAATAAATTCATTGCATAATTTTTGTATGGGAGCTATTCATTCTAGTTATTTTCGTATCATGGTTATTTTCACAAATGTGTTGCTTCTGGTCTCTATACCAAAATGATATCTTCAATATTTAGGGTCTAGTTTGTAATTTTAGTGATAGTCATACTAACAATCGGGCGTATAGACGAACAGCGAAATCGACTCGATTCGCGTCGAGCTGATTAGGAAAACGTTGATGCTATATATGTGTGAATTGTATAAAAAAATCATGAAACGTCACATATCAAGCAAGTCACATTGTAATAAGTCACATGTAACCAATATCGGGTTTAAACATTTAGAAAATTCTTGCCCGGATTTCTGTGACATAAACAGTCTAGCGAGTTGCCTAACATTCCAGACGATCAGGGTTAAGCCCCCGCTCGATCCAAAATTCCATTAATTTTGAATTTTATTCTTTCAAATTATTCCATGCGCTACAAAATGATCCACAACCTTCTATTACATCCGCAAGCGTAAAAGAGGCGAATTTCATACCAAATACAAATATAAATAAATTTTATTATACAATATTGAGAATTTTTAAGTCCAAGCATTTCTTCAAAAATTACAAAATTTAAGTGCGAGAGTTACCATTGGAAAGTTTGATATTTTTAGCAGAACGCTTTGATGTACGAGCAGTCTGTTCTTCACAGTGACTTGAAAAATGTATCTTGGCCAAAAATGGAAACAACTCATATTGAGAATATCATTCATTCGATATTACATGAACATTTGACCGTCGAGATGATTAGTTCGTGTTGGATTCTGCATATAATTTGATAATCGCCCAAAATTTGGGTCGTGTTGATTGGTGCACAGATTGTTGAATAAATACAGTCACGATGGTACAAACTACCTCTACGACATCGTAACATGAAACGAATCATAGATCTATGCAATCGACATTATGTTTCAAAATGGGCCATTTCCAACAAAAGTTGCTCGTAGACGAAGCATTTCCAAACAAATGGTCGCCTGTTATTTCGAAAAAAAAACTGGTCAGGATAATTCTGAATGGTACACAACTATTTGTTTGCCAGAAGTTTTTGGAGAATTGAGGAAAACCAACCACCGAAAATGGATTATCCTCCACCAAGATAATGCAAGCTCTCACACAACGATTCACACAAGAGAGTTTTTGAGCACTCATAGCATCGAATTGGTTTGGCATCCGATAAATGTTTCTTCTTACTGTTGTTGAAGCAGCTCGTTGACCAGTTGACAGCTTGCTTTGGATGTATTCTCAATGAGTTGCAAACGCATACAAAAATGTGTTCATCGTGATGCATAATATTTGAGAAAACAATAAAGCCAGTTTCATAGAAAAATTTCTATTTTTTCATTATTAGGCGCATAGTATAAAAGTCAACTCTCATTAATGACCAAGTTCGAAGAGTATTAAAATTACGGTTCGGCCGAAGTTTAACGCTTTTTTTCTTGATAGTGAAATATTTTATGCACAACTAGAAGCAAACTGATTCACATGTCGTATACGTAATATTTTTGCTCCAACAAGTTTCGTTACCATTTGATAATCTATTCTTATTCTTTTTTGCAACGTTTTATTTTTTACATTTTATTTCTATATTTTTTATATTTTTTATTGGCGGGATATATTTACATTGAAATTGCATGTTGACACGCAACAAAGACGAATAGAACAGGAAAATGGTGGGACAGCTAGACGGACGGACAGACGGACGAATAGTTGAAGGAACGCAACATTTTGCGCCAGTGTTGCCACCGCTGTTGCTGCTGTTACATGAGTTCAGTCTCTATTTTTGTGCTGGCTTTTGCCTTATAAAGCCTTCCTATAATGCTGCGGCACTGGAATAGTTCTGCACTATTTGTATGTACTTCACTTTACTTTTAGTTATTGGCAAATAAAACGTCTAAGCGCAAATTTAGTCAAAGCGACCAAAAAAAAAAAGTCAAAATATGGTTTTATTATCAGCTGCAGAGATCTTGTTTGCCACTAATAACATGCAATTTCCAAGCGCAAACATATACATTTATGAACACAGTTGAACATTTCATTCTATCGCTCCTTCGTCCTTACGTTCGTTCACTACAGGGTAATCAAGTTTGCTTTAGAAAGCAGGTGAAAAATATACAATTTGCATGAACACCCGACACAACCGACGGGTGAAATATGTAACTACGAATAAAATACTACACAACTATGAGTGAGCGTCAGTAGTAGGTGTTGAAAATTAGTTAGCTGTCTGTGAGATATATTATATTTATTTTACCATGTGTGTAGATACTTTATTATTGTTTCGATTGATATGGTAACCAGTGCGTTATTTCAATACACAATGTATTTATTATATACAGTGTATTTTTTAAGAGTCTCCATTTTCCGACAGGGATTAATTTGTCATAAATTGGTCAGATATGTCAATGCTATTGTTATTTGTTCCCTGTTTGGTTCGCCATTTTATCATGAATATACTAACGACAGAACAACGCTTGAAAATTCTGAAAATTTATTTTAAAAAATCGTAATCGTTTAGTTACTATAATTGGCTGTAAACTTGATGGACATACTTGATGAAGTCTCCCATGATTAATTTAAGTCGTTGCAAATACAGAGCCAAAGTTGTAATATTTTATGCATTAAGTATGTGCAGCTTCTATCCAGTTTGTATTATATTGCTCAAGGAAAAAAGAAAGCACTTAAAATCCAGATATAAATTATTTGTATTCTATTCAGTTTTGATAAAAATCTTTGGGTAACTTTTGTATTTATACGTATTTGAAATGTATACCATTTAAACAGCTTAACTCAAATTTTATATCTTTCAGATCTTTTCTTTTCTAAATTCTTTCAATTTCAAACTATCAAACCATTTATCTTGCTCACTTCAATTAAGCTTCAATCAACCCACTCATTTCTCACTTGATGATAACTAAATAAACGAGCAAAAAAACCAAAACTAGTTCAATAAGCGATCAGCAATCAAAGATATTTTCCCAAAGCACAAATCTGCGCGCATATTTAATCGCTTTGACATTTCTATTCGACCAACTGATGAAATTGAAATTAAATGCAAAAAAAGAAAAAAATTCAATCGGCGGAGGTTTCTTGCTGCAGAAAAAAAAGCGTTGGTATGGCAAATGAATTAATGACGCGGATCATTATCGAAGCGTTCAATCAGTCTGAGCGATGTGAATTGAATTGAATCGAATTGAATGGTTTGAAGTGCGAGTTTTTATGCAAATTTACATGAGATATCAACGCAGAAGAGAAAAAGATACTTAAAAGAAATATAAATGATATTTATAAAATTAAATTGAAATGCGATATAATTGATTATGCTTTAATTAAAATCGTTTAAAAATTAATTATTGTCATTATTCAATTCAGCATATCAATGCGTATAAGTGTGTGTGTGTGCGTTTATCTGTGTGTATGTTTATATGCTTTTATGTGGGCAGATGTTAAATTGGCTGATTTAGTTGGTTGTCTCACATTTGTCTGCTGTTAAATGCTGCTATCGACAGTACATAGAATAGTTGCTGCAATTTTTCGGTTTCATTGACAATGTTGCCAACAATAAAACAAGCAGCAGCTCCAACTATCGCACTGCAACTTGCTGTGGGCGCCTGTGGCGAGTATCTAGATACTTTTGTTTGTTTGTTGAATGCTGTTGCTGCAGCCGTACTATGCCACTGACTCATGCAGATGCACTTCGATTATACACTCAAATGCATTGCGAGTATTTTGTTGATGCCATACCTTGTTGTTGTTGTTGTTGTGGTTGCTGCTGCTGTTGTATTTTGTTAGAGATTATCGCCGACAGGTGACAATGACAGCTTCATTATAAAGCAATTAGTGTGGATGTCGTTTTGATAGTATGCAATGAATTAATTTTTAATTGTAAGTGCACAGAATATGCCAACCAAGAGAGTGTGAAAGAGAAAGATACTTTGTATGTCTAAGTATCCGTATATATGTGGATTCATTTAATATTTGCGGCAATGAGATGCCACTGCCAATCCTTAAATCAACCCACACACACACGCACTCACTCAAATTCAAAATGACTTTTGTTCCAGACTGCACATCAATGGGTTTTGCATATTTGATGTCTAATGCAACAGATACTTTCCGAGCTTCGTTCGCATCCTCTTCAACTTCGTTCGACTTCTGCACTCGAGGTGTCTTACATTTGCTTCTGCGGTTGTTATTCAATATTACAGCATGTTATACAGCAAGAAAATCTAACATAAATATTGTAGATACTACATATACTCACTCGTATGTAAACGATATGCTAGAAAAATGTCAGTCAAACTGTCGCTTCCAACACACGCTGCAACAACAGCAGCAATAACAACAACAACAACAATATACGTATACAACAAACACCAAGTCTACTGCATTTAGTCACTTGAAGCTTATATTGAAAATTGTATTTTTTGCATATATTTTGTATATTGTAGCAATTTTTTTTTTACTCTCTCGTCAGAGCGCGTTTTGTAGGTAGTTGCATGTAACTGCATTTAGTATCTTGCACTCGTATCGCCTCGTACTGGCGCACTAAACGAAATAACAACAGCGCCGGCACCCATTGAAACTAGAACCAGCTGTGATGCTTGAGCGTAAAGCGCAAAAAATAAACACATTTATGGAAATTTATTCATAGAACTTATGAAAACGCTCGTTGGCCGTTTCTACTCCCCTGCGTCGCATTTTGCTGCTCTCTAGATACCGTGCAATAGAACAGCGGACAGACGGACGGCTGGACGGACCGACGTGGAGCGATGTCAGTTGACTTCAGTGCCACAATATGCAAGCTTCTATTACAACGCCGCACGTCGTGTCAGCCTGGCTTAATTTCGAAAACAGTTGGCGATTCTTTTCGATTACACACATATATCTAATACGCGTGCCCCTTTATATTATCCGATGCGTTTCATCCAACTATCCGTCCGTTCGTCACTCCATTCTGCTGCCTTGGGGTATCGAAATCAGTACACGATATTTACTCAACTCGTCGCTTGACAAAAAAACCTTTTGTGTCACTTTCTTGCATTGAAAATTGTTTTTCCCTTAATGAAAGTGTGAGACAGGTAGTGCGAATCGACAAGAAATGGCGTTCCACTATTCATTTACATGCGCAGTTTATGGATTTTTATTATTTAAATAGATCTTTTCAAGTATACTCGTATATCAATATATTGATTGGCAAGTCAAGTTTTTGGGTCGGCTGATACGTTCAAGGTATACAACCGATTTTGGAAAAAATATACCATTTGAAAGCTATTCATTGCAGATGTGCATTGAATACCTTTCATTAAAGTCCGTTGAATAGCTTAGGCGTAAAAGGTAACTCTCGCAACGAAATAAACACACATAGGCTTCACATGCAATACAAACACACACATACAAACATTAAACGAACAGCCAGTTACAAGTTGATATGACTCAGAAAGCGGCAAAAAGATGGGAGATTGCACATTTTACTCTCTATGCGTTTCGCTATTATTTTGGTGACTGTCTCTCTGTTCTCTATGCTTTAACACTGTTCATACTTGCACTTTTTACTCCACCACGCTGTTGTTTTTCAGTTATTCAATTTTTAAAGGGATGATTAAATTTAAAACATAAGTTTTATATAAATACGCAAACGTAACTTTTGTTGTACAATTTTAAGATGTTTAAAAAAAAAAAAAACTTCTGAAAACGTGAGTATTTTCAAATAGTGCTATATATAGTGGGGATAATTAAGAAAATGTACACAAAAATATGTTTCGCCGACTTTGGGCAGTTTTTGCTTAAAACAAAATATTAAACTTTACTTAAAACTTAATAGCACTTATAATTCACAGATAGTTTTTACATATTCTTTGATGTTCGAATTTCGATCAAGAGTCGATCGGACCTTGCAAATATGTTTTTAATCTGCCGCGCACTTTACAAAGAATACCTATGTAAAAACTATTTGAGAACAATAAATGCCACAAAAATGTTGTGCTTCGTTGCAGCGTGACAGAAACTTTTCACATATTTTATAAGCGCATCACTATTTGCGCCCCAAAAAAAAAAAATTGTATCTGATTCTTTCATAATGATGCAGCATTAACATTTAATAGATTATTCACATTAAAAGTAGTTGAGACGGATGTATATATCGCACAAAAATTTTAAATAATTGTGGTTCGCAATAAGAAATTTTAAATTGAAATTAAGCGGTGCTAGTTATTTACTTTAAATGGTCCCGTATATCAAACAATGGACTTTATTCTTTGCTGACCTGATCTAAATACTCTATAATATAAAATACTCTATACAATTTGTGTAAATTATATCCATAGCGAAACAACCTTCTAATTTTCAAATATAGTTTCCAAAAATGTTGTATAATTTTAAAGGACGATGGCACTTTTTAGGTCTCCGCCGCGTATTTTATATATAGACTGGAGAAATAGGATAGTAATTTATAAGAAAGACCTGAATGTTACACGTATTTATGAGGGTTTTTTTTTTTTTTGTTATAGATATTATTACGTATTCATAAAACAAAATATATATTCGCATATAAAACAAGTTGAGTTTCGCATGCAATTAACTTTTGCTCTGATGCCTTTTGTTGTTGTTGTTGTTGCAGCTGCCACTAGTATCTGATGTTGTTGTTGTTGCTGCTGCTGTTGCAATTAATTTAATTGTTATTTTGTATAAATACTTAACGCCATGCTACATCATTATTAAAACATATTACAATATGCACAACTACATACACACACGATGTACATACAAACGAGTATGTAGATGCATGCACATTAAAATTCAGATAGTCGAACAAAACGCACAATTATGGACACATACTCATATATTCATGCCACACACAAACAAAATGGACTCAATAGATTCATGAAAATAAAAATAAGCGTAAAATGGAAATATGTGTAAAAAAATTTATATATGTGTATATATATTTATTATGAGTGCGGAGAACGAGTGAAAAAATGATTTATTGCATTTGCAATCATGTGCGAACGTATGTGTTTGCATGTGGTAGTGTATCTGTGTTTGTATGTTCGGTTGACAATTCATGAAGATGTTGTTGTGCTGTTGCTGCCAGTTGTTATATCTGTTTAACATATAAATCGCTCATACGCTAATTATTTTATATGTTGGTTCATTTGCTCAGCCATCTCGGACAATTCTATAGTATCTCTTACTTTTCTCTATGTATCTTTATCATTTCCCACTGCTCTCCCTCTTTTGAATTTCTTTGGAAACAATTAATTATTTTTATTTGGAAATTATTCCAATTTTTGTCACTTGTACGCCTATCTTTCCGATCTCATTCCCTTCAATTCCCTTCGCTTAATACTCAAAGTATCTGCAGTCGCAAACGCAATGATTATTGTTATTATTAATTTTATTCTGTTCTTTTTTTGTTACTACTTGCTTGATTATTGACCCATAAGTATTTAAGTTGCGATTTCGCGCGATTACAAACTAATTTGTTCTGTAAAACGTGATGCTTGTCGAGCGCGAAGATTTATGTACTGTTTTAATGATCTAATTAAATTGCAGCTGATTCTGTTCATATTACGATACTATAAAGCCGACTCAATGCCGATACGATGATGTTGATGATGAATATTATTATTATAATATATAAAATACTGGCGTTATTGTTGTTGTTATCGTTCATATGCATTTATAATTAATTATGATGCATATCGCATGGATTGTGATTGCTTCTGTCTTTCTATTCCATGTCATTTTATTTGTTCACTGTTGTTGTTACAGTCGCTGTCGGTGTCGGTGGGTTTTGAGTTATCGACATTTATGCAAATTGAATATTTATTTTTTCACTCTGTTAATAACATGTCTATCAATTTCGGAATTTTAACTAAACGTTTGCTATATAAAGTCGATTTGTAATTGATTCTATGTTAGCTTAGCGGCCAGAGATGCACTTTGCAGTTTGTAATCATTATTTTTATACCCTAAACCCATATAAAAATGGTGTATTACGTTTGTGCAAATGAATGTAAGAACTAAAAGGAGGCGTATTAGACCCCATAAAGTATATATATATATATATATATATATATATATATATATATATATATATATATATATATATATATATATATATATATATATATATATATATATATATATATATATATATATATATATATATATATAGATGATATCTTGGAGACTATAAGAGATATTTAGACTACTCTCATACTCCATCTTCAATGGTATCCGTCATAAAAATCTACACCTAAAATTGTGCTTTTGTATTACAACTAATTTGTTGTTGTTAATTAAGCTTGGCATCAAAAAGTTGGTGTATCTAACGTAAATCATAATAAAAAGTTCTACATAGATCCAGATTAGATTACTATAGACTATAGCTCTCATAAAAATCAATGTAGCCTTGTAATATACAGGGTATCTCAAAGTCGAGTATACTCTGCTGCATCGTTCTTTCTTGTTTTAATTTGTTGTTAATGTTGATATATGAACTTAATAAAAGCTTATTGTAATATTATTGAATTTATAAGTCTAAAGTTAGACTAAATATAGCTCTAAGAAAAACTACCAAGTCAAGTTTTATTTTTACAATGTGAAGATTAAGTCTCAACTCACCTTGACTTATGAGCTGTCGCCAATTGAAAAAAATTCAAGATTAACTTAAAATGGTTTAAATATCGAGCCGATTATAAACAATTCCATCGTTCCTTTAATGTAAAACTTTTTAATGATTTAATCTATATATCATACAAAATGTATTAAAAACGATTGTTAGTGTATGAAAATATTACAGCTCATATCAACTCTAAATAAATTCTGGATTACAAATATAAAAAAAAACAAATTCTTTGAAGTATCTGGTCCAAAGCGATGCATATTGGTTTTGTTGAATTATCAAAATTTATGTAATATATCGTAGAAGAAATCGGATATCCCATGGTATATTTTAATTCATGATCCGGTAGACGAGACGAATCGTCCTAGCCACATTCTTTCGTTCGTTCCTTCGGATTTCAGAGAGACTATTTCTCTGAGACTTAAAGTTTTAGAGATACCAAACCAACGGTGTAGAATCTCTAAGTGCAACACTGCTAGAGGCTTACCTACAATTTCTTTACTCGCCGACGTTTGGACAAACTTCAACTCCATCAGTATTAAAGATTATGGTCTTCCAACCCAAACCGTTCGAATAATATAAGTGGAATTTCGGTTGGCTTAGGCATTGTTTATATTAATCAAATGATTGAAATTTTTTTTTTTCAATGGTTCGACTTTAAAATATAATTAACTGATGCCTCCGAATTAAGTCACCAAATGGAAAAAATATGTGAGTGGTGTTATTCACGAGGCTTTCATGTAAAATATTTTGACAATAAGATTTATACACCGTTTATGTAATGAAAGAAACTGTTTATTAATTTTTCTTTTCTATAATACGTGAGAGTATTTGTCTAATGGTAACTAAAATTTTTATAAACACCTCTGATTGTATAATATAAACATCCATTCTAAGATTAGAAGCAATTCCAGCTTATCGTTCCTCAATTGACTCGCCCGAATTGACTGCAGTTGCATTTGATTTTTTTCGTGCTCGATACGCTTATAATACGCAACTAGTTTTAGCGTACGTCTTAGCAAGTTTAATCTGACGCGGACATAACTTGATGTTGCAAATACCCCATATCGGAAGCGAAAATAAAGATGTATCACGTCAAAAATGTTAAATTTAGTAATTATTTGCATTTATTTCGGAACGTGTTAAACTATTTCAAGTATTACTCCCATCTTTCCAGTGAAATTTAGGTCTCTCCATAGCTCATGTATCAAAACTGTCATTATCTATTACCTAGTCAATGCTTACGTATGCAGCCATTTCAGCATTGTATTAATTTATTTGAAGAGTTTTAAAATGGAAACTTTCTCTAACCCCCTGGTATATTCAAATCGCGAAATTCTTCTAAAAGTGAACTACGCGGCATATGATTATACTTGCATTTTTTAATGACAATGATCTTACCTTAGTTAGTGATTGTTTAGTGTCTATTTTAAACTTCGTTTTTTGGTATTTTCTGCTTTCGCTTCGTATATTGAAAATCGGTGCCCAAAATATATATATATATATATATATATATATATATATAGGTATATATGTATTTTTTGTGTATAGGTAGATAGATATAGTTGTTGCTCTCTTTATTATTTACTTATCAGTACTTTCAATGTTTGAATTTACAATTTTACGATGTTTTTTTTTTGTTTTTTGTTTGCGTTGCGTGGATAGGTTGGTTGCTTAATTTGTTGGTTTATTTTACACTTAAATTAATTTAATATCACAATTTCTTTATAAACGTAGTCGTTTGCATATTTACACACGATGCACTTAGAAATTATAATTTATTTTTAAATTTAAATTTCTATTATAAATTTATTATGTATTTACAATTTAATCGATAGATCACAAGCTTATTTACACGTATTATTATATGAATATATATGTATATGGAAATTAATTGATATATGTAAGTATATCGATTGGAACTGAAGTAGATATAAACGCTTCGTAGATGTTTTTGTTTTTGTTGGTTTATTTTCGCGTGTATTAGGGACACGAACAATGCGCAAAGGCAAAGGATAAGTAAAATTCTCTTAGAGTTTTTTTTAGAGTTTTGGCTGGTTTTGAAAGATTTTTGTATCTCAGTATGGTTTTAAGTCTTTTGTAGCTCCTTAACGTTTCTTGTTGTTGTTGTTGTTGTTGTAGCAAACGATATAAAAGCAAAATCAAAATGCGCACAACGATGATAATGACGACGACGATGACAATAAGAATGAGAAACGAGGAAAGTACAAGAAGAAGACGCAAACGCAAATAATTTCGATGTTGACGCGTCGATTTTCGTTTTCTACCCATAAACAAAATCTTAAATTTGCCGATTTGACGATTTCGAATCAATGAAGCACTAGCAAATGATTATTTCTCTATATATTTTATTCTATTTGAATATGAATTCTTCGTTTTGTTCTTCGCTTTTTGCACTCGGTTATCAGCAAAGCTTATCGCAAATATTCGCTGATGCTGCGTCAAATAAAAAAATACAAAAATTTCGGGTGGCAGTAGAATATTAAATTATTGTTGTTGTATATTTGGAATATGAGTCTACGCCGAGCACGATGAATACGTTGCTTAAATTCAATATCTCAATGAAACGTCAAGTGTTGCTGACACTTTTGCTGGCGCGGCGAGGACGTTCACATTGACGTTGATAAGCGCGCACAGAATTTAATTTGGAAATTATTTTCAAACGAAAAATTTCACTCTCATTTATAGAAAATATTTGTATTTTTTTTTTTTGTTGTTGTCACAATTTTTGCCGCCAACTATTTTACACAACTTTTTGTGCTCGTGTCACGACAAACAAAATTTTCTACGTATTTTCCATGTCATTTTGCGCTGGCTTTAGTTTTTTCACTCGTATTTCACTTAAGCGCCAACAAATAAAAATTTGAATCAGAATTTTCCTGGCTTTTCAAGCGAACCAAGGAGAAATCCTTTTTTTGTGCGCCTTTTATAGCCGCGCATGCAAAATCGCTTATGTCACTATTATTTGTCTGCTGTTGTTATTGTTTTTGCTGCTGTTGTTGTTGTTGTTGTTGTTGTTACGTCCTGTTGACAGCACAACAACAGTAAATGCGAAAAGAAGCAGGAATTCTGAACACGCACACACACAGATACACAAATACAAAGTCACGAAGATACTCAGGCTAAAATAGCTTTGAAAAAATTCCTTAAGCGGCATAAAAAGTTCAAAACAAATCGCCAAAAATATTATCTGCTTCTTTTATGTATATATAGTATTTATTATATGTTTCATTTTAGTTCCTTTTACGAGTTCTTTATTCTTATTTTCTGTTTTGAAAAATTACGAATGAAAACGGCAAACGAAAAAAATGCGCGCGAACGAGAATAAGACGGCGAGCGACGGCACGTCTATTTTGCACCACGTTCATTCAGTAACAAAGTGGGATACATTTTTCAGATACATTCAGAGCTCAGATACATTCCAATAAATCTATTTAACATGTTGCCTGAAATGCTGCTAGCAACATTCACACAACAAACGTTAGCAACATTGTTGCTCTCTCGTTTATTTGGAGAACAACGCAACAAAGCAACAACGTACACATGAGTGAGTGAGAGCAAAACAGTTAAAGAAAGAGCCAGCGAGCGAGTGCAGCAACAAAAAATGATAAATGGCGGAAATGAATTTTGTATACAACTCGCAACACCAACAACAACAAAGAAACTAAATGCGAAAATTGTATTTCAAAGATTGTTTATGGTGAATAAGTCATTGAGGCATTAAAAAAAAAACTTTCCGACAAATATATTCATTGATGCGACGACCAATTTTATGAATACTTTTTTTTAACTTTTTACACATATGTATTTATTTTTACTGTTATCTATGGTGTAAACGAAGCATTTAAAAATACTTTGAGAACGCCATCAATATGCAGTCGTGAACTTTAAAACAATTAAAAGAAAAAGTAGTTTATAGTTATAATATATAATAATAAATCGTTATTTCAGATTTCATAACAAATAATGACATTATGTTAAAAGTTGTCCAAAGAATTTCCATGCACAACTTTTTAGGAGTCAGTCTAGAAATTGATATTGAAACGGCAATTGAGTGTTACTTGGGTAGCAACAAATAGCTTTATCTTTGTAACCATACCTAACCAAACCAAATGATGACAACTTTAAGATTTCTACTCATTTACCTTACTATAACACTTGAACATATCGACTTTAACTTAAATAGCTTACGGAAAATTTGGCAGAGGATTGGTTTTAAAAATATGTTTCATATTTGCAACGCATGCAGAAACCAATGTTTCCAGAGTTGAACTTATATTATTCTATAGTATAGTAGTCTTCTTATAGAGTCTTTTTAAAATCATTTGATTTTTAAAATTTGTTAAACCTTTTCATTTCAAATGTGGAACTTGATTGACCTGTATTAGGGATATAGACTTTTACATAGAGATCAATGAAATTATCAATTTTTACAGGATTATAAAAAAAAACACTCCTAAAAAAATAATTTATACAATCCTTTAATTCTACAATTTTGAAGTTGATTTAATAAGATATTAAAAGTTTCTGATTCCTAAATGTGAGGTTTTAAACATTTTGATTCAACGAACAAGAAATTTTACACTGTTGCTTGTAAAAAAAAATATAGCCATTTATATATTTCTATCAAATCGGTAAATAACTTAAAAACCAAATCAGTGTTTTTAAGTACAAAACCACAAACTGGATGATGGGTATGAAGGCTAAAAGTAGGCGTGGAATACCGACTTGGGGATCCTTAACGAAAGCCAGCCTCGGTAAACTTAGCGAATAGTCATCGCATTTATACACAGAGAACCGGGCTGATGGACATAGCTAGATCCGCACGTCTTGTAGAGCTGATCAATAATATATACACTTTATTTTATGAGGTCATCATATCATGATTTAAAAGCGCCAATTCAATTTAAGTTGTATTGAATTCCAATTAGAAAGAATATAAATACTGAGTACAACAACATGTTCCACAACAAATCGCTTGGGAATTGCAATACTATAAACATGTTGCTGGAATATTGCGAAATGTTGCCAGGCGTTTCATGAACTATTTACTTTTTGAATTGTGAAAAACTGCAATGAAATTTCAATTGACTTCTTTTGTATTAAATACATAAATTCAAAATTATACAAAATAAAATAGGAAGATTTTTTTTTTTTTTTGAAAATATATAATATTCAATAATAAATACAAAATAAAAATAGGTATAAAATTTGTAAAAAACAACAACAACAAAAAGTGTTCACCGCTAATATGCATCTCAATTGAATTCACCGACAATTGTCGCTATGAATATTTTATGATTTTATTATTTTATTGAAATATGGCTAGCCTTTCTCTTTCACCCTTCCTTTTGCTCTTTTGCTCTTTTGCATGAATTGTTGATTTTTTGTTAAAAAAAAAAGTGAGTTGAAAACCCTTTGTAAACATCTTTCTTTTTATACCCTTCACGCATAGTGTGCAACAGAGTAACATCATTTTGTTGAAAAGGAGACCTGATAGATGCTATTAATTCGGTTTGACGAATTAAATATCTAGAAGTCCGCTCTTGTGCTTAGTTAAATACGATTTACTCCCACAGGTTTACAGATATCCAGCTGAACATTGGTTTGAAAGCTACTTTTTCGTTGTGATTACTTTGTCATAGCTACTAAGAAGTATATTAGGCTTACAAACCATAACCGTTCAAATTAAATTTAATTTATGCAAACCATTTATATTATGCGCAAATGTTTTATAATAATAACTCCAATTTATATAATAACTCCAATTTATTTTACTTGAATTACAATAAACTACTCATCAATTGGAATACTCAATTAGAATTGAGTTATGAATACCTCATGAATTTGTTGTGCTTTTTTATTGGTATTTCAAAATGACAATTTATAAACTTTGATAAACGTAAGCAAAATTGTAGTGTTCATTTTCAATTCCAATCATGGCCAAGCTATTACGTTTCCATTGGCTCAATATGCTCCTTAAGTGATCTAAAGCTTTTAAAGCTGGAAAACTCCTTCCACCAGTGGCATGAGCAGGCAATACCAAAAGTATTTTCAATTTAGCGTAAAGCGGAATTGATAAAATCTTTATTGTAACACCTAATATTAAGTAAGCAGAAATTTCTAATGATGCTGACAAAAATTCTTTAAACTGAAGACATTCTTCTCCGAAATCTTCATTTAAATCATATGTGTAACATTGGACCAGAGCAGATGCTGCTATTTCTTATTTGTGGACCTTTCGTTTCATGACAAATCCAAACATATTTCAATACGGTTTTACGTTTATTCAGTTAAGATATCAACGTATCAAGTATAGGGATAAAGCATTCGTACTTAATTTTTTTATTTGTGTCAAAATTAACTTCTAATGTCACACTATCGTCTTTTTTTGTTGTTCTTTCTTGCCCTTTTTTGCTTATACTTATCATCGCAATATTGCCCTGTCAAAATAGGAGTCAAGTGGTAAAACTCTTGAAAACTTTTATTCCTCATGTGGGAGTAAATAGAACTTTCGGCGACGAATATAAAACTGAAATTGTCTTCAATATTCAAATATTCAAGGGTCAAAATTTCGGGCTAAATCCAAGCTTTGACAATGACAATCCAAGTTTGACAATCTGGCGATTTGCTATTACAGAAACTCAGAAGTGGATATTTTAAAAATATATTCCCAACAACATTTTTTCTAAACATTTGTCGTGGGTGTATTTGTGGAGCCTTTCATACAGTCACTACATCGCACCTAATACATGCAACCTAGAAACTTGAAAATGAATGCGAATGATTTCTACAATATAACCTCCTATGTACATTCCATACATTATTTCAAAATAGAGGAGAAAAACTCAGATCGAGACACATTAACTTAAAGTTTCCATACAAACGTTGTAAAGCGTATTTAAAAATCGGATACATCGATTTAAAAATTTTATTTTTCTTGTGTCTTCTATGAGAATTGAACTTGATTTTTGTTTGTCGCTAAAACAACAACAATGAAAACTGCGGTACCGGCAAAAAACCAACAACATAATCATAAAATTACCGTCATGCATATGAAATACAAATACTCTCAGTACATTGAAGCGCACGCAACAAACTCAAACGATCCAAACGAATGGTTTTTTTTTCTGTTTTTAAGATTTATTGCTTTTGGCGGCGCAATTGTTGTTGCTGCTGCTGTTTGCAGTGTTTGCTGAACATGCTGAGAAAAAAAAATCTCTCATATACAAAATAGTAAAAAGTTGAGTTTCAATTGAAAGTGAAAAGCGTGGAAACATGGAAGTCATCGAGAGTGTTGCCGCGGTCAGCAAACGCGCAAAGAACGCCGGCAGCAATGGCGACAGCAGACGTTAAACGTTAAAGGCTGCAGGAGCGATTAAGGATCAAGAATGGCTTCATTATGCACGGCTATATGAAATGAAAAAAAAAAACGAGTTGAATCATTGGACGCTGGACGCATTGAATGACGACGACGGCGGCATTTGTTCATAGCATTCATTTCTCAGTCTGTCTTTTTCCATCACTATGAATACTGATACTGTTTTGCATATTAAAGCATTAATTGCGTGAAGCAATAAATTTTATTTTTATAAACGATTTTTGTTGATTACCAAAAACAAAAAAATTTAGTTTGATAACTCAATTTTGGTGTGTAAAGCAAACAGTTGCACTTTGTAAAGAGAAAAGACATTTAGTAAAGTCTAGAAATAATATATTGTACTTTTTTTTTTGGTCATTAAACACCATTAAAAACGGAGATTTCAAAATCACTTTCCATCGACTGCGACAAAGGCATTGGCAGGCAGCGGTGTTAATTTAATTTATTTCGGCATCTGTTTCAAACACATTTAACATCCATTAAGTGAGGCAGCAATTCTCTTAATTGCACTCACTTACTTGCCTTGCTAGGCTAAAACCGCCTAGCAGGAACTCTGAGTACAGCGTATCCATTGCTCCTTTGTGGTGCACCCTAAATGCAGTGCAGGCTGCGCAGTCCCAGTTGCCGTAGTCAAGTCGAACTGAAGCGATTTCCCTGAGTGACATTGCGTCATTAGCAGAAGTGCTTGCTTTGTCTGTCCGTTATTCTCTCTATCTCTCTCTCTCTCTCTCTCTCTTTCTACGATTAGAAGTGGGCCGGATACGGGCATCTGTGTAGTTGACGTCGACTGCTGCCAAACTCGAAATCATGGCATCCGACAAAAAGGAAAGACAATGACCAACATATCAAAAACAATTCTCGCAAATCCGTTGAATTGAAATTTCAATTTTTTTTTCTCTCGTTTTCATTCTCTACACACATGCTCACGAATGCGCAACACACAGATACAAATACAATGTTTGCAAAAAAGTGGCAAAATCAGATTCGGAGAATGTTAAATTTGTGCGTTTGTCCTTCGCATGTCCTGACCAGCATCATCGCCATCATCATCATCAGCATCATCACGAGCCGAACAGTGGTCGCCCTATGAAATTAGAACCTCCCATGCACTAATGGGCATTTGCACGCGGCACACACACACGCACATACACTTACAAACATATACATTTGTTCCTATATACGGGCACATTGAAACACATACACGCCAAAAGGCAGTCAGACAGACAGACAGATAGACAGACGGACACAAAAGATATTCCAAACTCCCATATCCGCACACATTCCGAATCGCATATGAGTATTGAACGACGAAATGAAACGCACATAAATCAAAATGGCCGGACAGCAGGACAGACAGTCCGTGGACGGACGAGAGGACAGACCCGCTCGGTTAGACTGACAGCCAAGCCGAAGAGAACTGAGCGCCCAATCTGAACTGAACTCAACTCAACTTTAGTGAGCTGAAGCTGAACAGAAAAGTGGCAGCGGCTGAAACAACGACATCAGTTGGCCGGGGGCGAGAGCGGTGGCTAGGCAAACGGGAAATGAAGCCCGAAAGGGAAAGGAAACGCAACAAAACGAACGCTATTCTGAAGGGTAGCTGCTCCGGCTGCTGTACTGACGGACTGATCTGACTAACGTTAACGGGTATCGGCAAGCAGCGGTCGCTGATGGCGAAGTGAAGTCGCATGAGAAGGGTAGCAGGCGGCGAGTGGCAAAAACATGGCTGAGCTGAATGAGCGACGCTGGCGAACAACACAAATGAAATGACGACGGGTTGACTGCCTGTCAAAAGAACAAACATGGGCGCACCGCATCGCATCGCACAGCAGCAGGAGGGGCGCAGCAGCAGAGGCAGCGACAGCGGCAGCAGGCGGCCAGAGGCAGCCGCCACTGCCACTCGTCGTTGTCGTCATAGTCACCAGAGAATCAGGAGTCATAGTCATCGTCATCATCATCAGCCGCCATGAACGTTGTTGCCGCCATAGGAAATCAAATGAAATGAAATGCACACATGACGAAACAAAAGCAAAAGCTAAGCCATCAACCCAACACCACCGACACAAATTCAAATGATGAAAACCGAAAAGCAAAAATAGCACAGAATGAAATAGCAGCGGGTGTAAAAGTCCGACCGACAAGCTAAAAACAAAAGAAGAAAAGTATTACCAACGAAAAAGTCCCAAACTGCGCATGGAAGCTCTAGAGCGATAAGCAGGAAACCAACAGCCCGTCAACGCAATCATCACCAGAAGTAACAGTCAGTTCAGTCAGTCAACCAAAGTTGCTCAAGAGTCTTCTGTCACTGATGGACGGGTGTTTAGTGTATGTGCTCGAACATCAGGCAGCAGGTATAGCGAATTCCTGGATAAACAAAGTTTCTCACTAATATAGACAAGTTGACTTGAGTTTAGTACAATAATCTTGTAACACTTCTTCACTTTTACAGTTAGATACAATTCGAAATATTCGAAATGTATAGAATGTGGCCCACTCACACTCAATACTTCACAATTGGGGCGACAATTCCATGATGAGTCTGAAAACATTTAACAGTTAATTTTAATTTTTTCTCTAGCATTCAATTCTTCTCGATATATTCTCTAAATACATGGTGTCGCATAAACTATCTCAACCTAAACATTTCAAAATATAAGTGTATGACCTGGCATAGTAGGAAACTCTTTATAGTATCATACTCTTTAGATAATAATCCGCTTTGTAGAGAGTATCTTTTTAATGATCTTAGTATTCTCATGGAACCAAGAATTGTTTTAATAGCCATATTAGTTCAATTGTAAATATAGCTAAAGGTGTTCTTGGCTTTGTTAGGCATTGGTCTAAGGAATTTAATGATCCTTATACAATTAAGGTACTCTACACATCCCTTGTTCATCCTTTATAAGAATTTGGATTCTATGTTTGGAATCCATACTATGATATTCACCAAAATCGTATTGAGTCGGTTCTAGTTGCTCTTAGAAGTTTCAATTGCGATCCTTATCTTAATCTACCTCCTTATCAAAATATGTTAAAATATGTTATTAACTGTTGTGCCAACCCTCTCATCACAGCTATCTATGCTTTCTGTTGTTTCTTCGCATGAAATTCATATTGGTGACATTGTTTCTTCTATTAATTTATAAGTACTAGCATATACGAGTATATATAAATAAATATTGTATATGCACTCCAATTTAATAGATACGAACAATGATTCTAAAATTTTTGTTTTATGAATGAGTTATCATTCCGCAGAGTTCTTTAATTTTCATTATCATTTCCTGTAATACGAAATAAAGTTATAGCTGATATTAACTAAAGACGACTTTTTCTTTTGATTATTAGTATGGCTGCTTATATACTTACTATGTATAAGTAGTACTATGAAGCCTATTCCAGTTCTCCTGCTCAAAATGATTGCCCGATATGAATTAATTTGACAGGGACGATGCGAATTTCATAATTTTTAAAGCCAAATGAACTTAAATCTCAAAATCTTCCTGAAACTGAAAACAGCACGCGTGGTTTTTATGAGCTTTTTTTATTTTTTAAATTTCTTTAAGTGTAGTAACAGTGCAAACTCTTTTGAAGTAAGTATATACAATTTTTTCTCTTCATAAATTGTGTTTTATTGGCTTTGATTACTTTTTAATCCACTATTATAAATACACAATATTATATTAAGCTAATTGTCGTATAATTTGATTACCTTTGGAATCACTGGATCCTAAAAAGTTTCTGTATACGTTCTTGTAAATGATTATTGAGGAGTAACAAGAGCTACAATCGTTATATCTAACTCAAAATTTCATATATGTTTTAACCTTAGTAATTTTTCAAATTGTGCCGACTTTATTTAACATCGCCCTGGTTTATCTTATATAATTTTATGTTTTTTGTGGTATATGCTGTTTTCCATAACATCTGCCATCCCATTACATACAACTTTCTTCAATAGACAAACATTTTATTAGGGGTTGCTCTACAAATAGGAAAAATTACACTTAATAGATATGACAATTATAAAATGTATCTGCTTAATTAGTGAAACACCTGATTATCAAAATTTTCTTTTTAAAATACAACGAAACGCTGTTAGCTAAATACTTGTATAAGACGGCATGTCTCAAACGAAAATTTCCGCCCTGGCTGAAACGCCTCGAACAAAAAGTGACAACGAATTAAGTCGAAAAAAAAAATAGTCGAAATGAAAATTGAAATGTTTCCAGAACGAAATGAGGAGCCACGCTTCGACATGTTATGCTGTGTTGCGCCTATGAACAAGGACAATGATATTCTGTTCTGGGCGAGTACTAAGAACATCATTGAGCTGAGGGCGTCGTAGGTGAGTGAAAAAGTGTTTGCAACGCACATGTTGCAATCTAAAAGGACAACAGGCTGCAACAACTGAAACAGTGGATAGAAGAGTAGATCAGCCTTGGCTGGGAACAAAAAAATGAAAACGTATTGAAACAAGGATATTTGAAAAGTGTTGGAAATGTGAAAAACTGTACAGCACTTTTGTGTGTTACGATGTGTTTCGTTTTTTTTTTTTTTACAGAAATTTCAATTTTGGAATCGTGTTCCGGTTTGTGTTGAGTTTTTTTTTTCGACATTTCGAGGGTAAAATGCAAAACACTTGGCAGTTGCTTTGACTTGTCTTCTGCTGATACGCATGGCAGCCGCTTTTTAGGCTTCAGTCTATGTGTATATATGTATATGGATATGTAAGTGAATGTATGTGTTAGGTTTAGGCAGTCACACACACACACACGCAAACACGCAGCAAAAACACCCCCGGACAATGACGGATGACTGCTGTCATTATGGCGCAACGCTGTGCAGCTCAGCTCGAGAAAAGTGTCTAAAATTGTGCTGGCTGTCAGTCAGTCAGCGCATCAGCCATCAACGGAAGCAGCAGCGGCAGCCATGCGCCACTTGACTGCATATCACATATGTGCGAGTGAGACAGAGATAGATATGAAGTGACTGAGCAAGTGAACAAGCTGCGTGGGCGGACTGATTTTTGTTGTTGTTGTTGCTTCACTTGCATTCTGTTGGATTGATTGCTTTCAAAATGGATAAAACTTTTCTTCATTGCAGCAAATTTTCAAAATGGATGCTGTGCAAGATTTTTGCGCTTGAAATTTGAATTTGAAATTGTCATAGAAGTATATGGAAACGAGATGCAGACATTCAGAACTCTACATTGTCGTTGTCCTGGCCGTCCTCGTCCTCGTCGTCGTCGCAGTCACAGTTGCCTGCGTATGCAAATAGGAAAACTTGGCTTCATTTCCGCGACATGCACATTGATTAATATTCATAAATATCCTGCGCGCGTGCGACATAATTGGAAGGAGTTGTCAGTGACTAAATGAGAGAGGTATATTATACAGATAAATGGAATGAGAGCGAGAGAGAGAGAGAGAAAACATAGCGAGATAGAATTGAAGTTCATGATTATGTACGCTGCTGCTGATTGTCGACAAGTCGCGCGGCTTATTTCAATGGCTTCCACAAAGGTAAGAAGATTTGTTTTTTTTTTGTTTTTAAGAAGAGGGCGACAGTGTGCAGCAGAGTAACTCAACTCAAAAGCACAACCGGAAAATGGAAAATGTTAATTGTTGCGTTATGGAAACGCATTCACAAGACGCACTCAAGTTGAAAGTGTGGAAATTAAAAACAAAAAAAACCTAAAGACTATAACTTAGGTGAAACCGAAGCTTTAATACCCTTCACAAGATCTATCCATAAACCAAGCACACAAATATCCACTTTAAAACAATAGTAATTTTCGCTTTCCCCTTTTTAAAACAAAGTCGGTTCGCTAAACACGAAAATCCTACAGATTTTTTTGCCCTTTGGACTATCGTCTAGATAACGGTAAATTTGAGTTTTCCGGTATGATTTTACTTAAACCAGGGTTCAGCTATAAATCGCTAGAAAAGTGATTAAATTACTCGTCGAAAGGTACACAATTCGAGTTTTCGATTGAAAAATGACTGAGTTACGGCTGATAAAAGTTATTAATAAAGTCCAATCAAGTTTTAAAATTTCAAGCTTGAATAATAAGGTTTCTTATAGTATGACCACATATTCTTATTGGATAATACGCTTTCTGAACCAATGATGGATATTTTACGAGGAAGCATATTAACTGCGAAGAAAATATAAGTATCTTCTAACAGAACTGGGTACAGCAACAGACAGGCGAATAGCGCTATATTCGGTCGATTCCTTACATCGATATGCCGAGCTGATTAAGAATATTTATACTGCCTGTGTCTTCGATGCTTCCTTTAATTTGTTACAAACGTTCTAATAAACTGATAAAACAATTAAAACACTACGTGTGAAGAGTATAAAATTGTAAAAAAAAAATTCGAGTTTTTTGTTTTTTATAAATGTAACTGTTGGTTGGCTTGCAACATTCTTTTGTTTTGTTGTAGTTTAAAAAATTTAAAAAGTCTGATTAAAAAAGGAAAATTATACACAGTGCGTAAACGCACCACTGCAGAGGGGAGCGTCTTTAAAATTCAAAAAATTATTCATGAGTGTCTGGCGGGCTATTTGATGCATCCGTTAGGTCTTTTTTTAAACTTTTTTCCAGCTCGAATTTTTTTTTTCTCAAATTTGCTGTGAATGAAAGAGAAGCGTTTCAATAATAAAGTATACATACAATATATAAATATATCTTTTATTGTATTTAAAAACATATATTTGTTTGTATGTCCCTTATAGTCGTTTAAACTATTGGAAAGATTGTTATGAAATTTATAGAGCGTGTTACTATCGATCAAGGGAAGGCTTAGATCATTTTGAAAAAAATGAAGGGTAGCACCCCAATTTAAAAGAAGCAGCAAGTTCTTCATATTTTACCAATTAATTGACGCACTTGAATGAGATTTGCTACATATATGAAGAGCACCGGGGAAAAATGGGCAATGCCCCGCTTCAGTCCCCATCCATATAAAAGAGAAACAACATTTTTCATATCTCAGCAACAATTTGATGCAGATGGATGAGATTTAGTACTCCATTTAAGAGAAGTTCCAAAATCGGTACGTAAGTATGTATAACACTGAAATTATCAAAAAAGTACCATGAAATTCTCGGCACGGTAACAATACAAATTAACAGCGTAAATAGAGGATTGAGTGAGTCATTCAATTAAGAAAAAAAAGAATAAGAAAGAATAATCAAAAGGGGGTGTAGCTACTCACGCCAGATAAGATTTGGTACATCTATAAATACAACAGAAAAAATAGGGTTCACTTTGAAAATAATCGGTATTACGCTCCAATATAATAAAAAACAAGAAGGGGCATAGCAGCGCACGTCTGGTACGCTAAGCATAAAAATGTATTTTAAACGTTGCCTACAATATTATATAAATATATATATATATATATATATATATATATATATATATATATATATATATATATATATATATATATATATATATATATATATATATATATATAAATTAAACTTAAATACTTAAATGATTTAGCCATATTTTCCATTTTTTAGATTCAGCGCATATTAAATTGTGAGACATACCTGAAAGGAGAAAAAAAAGAATAATACTTTATTGTTTCGCTGTTATTGTTGATGTTTTATATTACTTTTAAATGGTAAGCTTTAATTTGTTGTATTATTATTTTCTACAATTGCCAAAATGTCTTCAGACAGCTTCATTGTTTTCAGGCGATAAAAAGCAATGCACTTAAAAATTCGTCACACGCTCGCAGAGCTCGAATGGAATGACGGAAATTAAATTCGCCTCTGCGCCCGCCCTATTCACTGCCACACCCACTTGAATGCATTAGCGCAATGTCGATTGCTATTGTTACCGATTGAGCGAACACGTATTTCAGGAAATTGCGCTTTTCGGTTGCTGGCCAGGGCGCTCTTCCGTTGCCTCCGCCCTCGAACTTAATTCATCAGAACACTATACTCGTACTACATAGCTACAATCAAATCTAACATTAAACACTTCACTCAAGACAACTGCCTACAAAGATTTTTCTTTAATAGCATTTCTCCCCCAAATGAAAATTCGTCGACTACATACCAAGAAATTTTCATTTCAAGCTAAGGAAATTGAAGGAAATTCGCAACTTGGCGATTTTGAGCAGCGAAAGCCAAAATTCAATGCTTTTAGAAAGTAATTTTCAAGATGACAGCAATGTCAGTGGCATACAAATGTTATTGCCCAGACTCTCTGAAACACCAGCAAATTGATACACTACACACAGACTCCCTCAAACTTCCCACTCATGATCGAGAAATGTCTACAATTTCAGTACGCCATTTTGCGGGAGATGGAACAACAGAATCATAGATGTTTGTATGTGCTCTTGTCGTAGCTTGTCCTTTTTTGTTGTCCCTTTTGGTTTTGTTGCCGTGAATGCTGTCGACATCGGCGGCCGCCATACATGAGTTACAATATTTTTCAATTAGAAATTATTCTGTTGAAAGTAATTCGATTATTTTCACTCGGACGACGTCTGGCTACTCATCGCTGACTACGACTACGGCTCATACTCTGATTTTATTTCGATTCACGGTGGCTGGCAGCGTTGTTTCAGTTCTACCTTTCATTTTTTATTATATAAGAGAGAGTGAAAAAAAAATTTCACGACAAAATAAAAACATTTGTGCAAACTTTCGACTTTCACTGTGTGAACATCTTTGTAATATGCTTTCGAATAGAGATGAGATAGTCAGTGATTTTTGAGTAGCAGCGATTATCGTGACTGCTACTTTGAAATCACAGCGATTATTAACTGCTACTGAGTTAACTGTCAAACAAATAAATAAAAAAAAATGTCAAAAAAGAATAAAACATCAATATTTCAAAATAAAAAAGTACATCGATGTTTCATCTATTTACTACTTTAAATAGTTGAAGGAACACTTTTCTTCATAGTCTTCTTACATATAACTATATTATTATAAAGAAATATTTCTTCATTAAGATTTTACTTGATTCATTTTGATATAACACAAATACCTCATATATCACTTCTACCGGCAACTTTCCGTGTTGCTAACGTTCAATTCATTTTGATATATCACTAACACGCTATAAATGACAGTTGCAGTAGCAAGACGCAAAAATGTTTTCAGACGCTATAAAAAATTACAGGTAGGTAAATTTCTCAGCACTAGTAACGAAGATTTTATATATGAAAAATGGAAGAACGCTGAGTATGGAAACTATATAATATAGTAATCTGGACATACTTACGTGAGATATTTTATGAGGATTGACATAAGAACCATCCACAAAAAAATTCGGCGTTAATAGAAACGGCCGGACTTACATGCAGAAATAGACTAATATGCAGAAATCTGAAGAACCAGAAGTAAAAAATGAGAAAATATATGAAAAGCAAACTTAAAAACAATAACATATCTTCTGAAGAATTGGTATGAAAGAAACATTTGGCTTATCCAACGTGCGGTTAGACTTCGTATAACTTAGAAATGCAAGTCATATTTATTTCAAAATTCGAAGTTTAGACTGAACAGTTTGTTATTGTAATCACTGCAGTAAAATTTTATTACCGTGAGTTAAGTTTCTCTAAGTCTTCTTTGGTCAGATAACTGTTCTCTTCATCACTATTAATAGTAGGAATACTTTATGGGATCTCCGATCCTTTTACCAATAAACCCAATATTTTTTTGTACAGGGTATAAATATTTAGAACATTTGAACTAGTATTTATATTTTTTGTTTTTGACGTTTTGTCAGATGTTCACACAGAAACCATTTGAAAAGTGAAGCATTGAGTTAGTTTTTTTCTCTTTAGTTAAATAAATTCTAAACTCATGCATAGAAGATCTGTTGGTGAAAGGGGTTTTGTAATATGACGAGTGTTGATTTATGCAGGATGTAGAAAAGTTTCAAACAAAACAGGACAAAATAATTCCACTTTTATTTTTAGGAGATAATAATAGTAAATTTTGAAAAAAGACATTGTATACGTCCAGATCTTAAATATAGTTTTTAAGTAAGTAAGAGCTACAGTCGAGGTGCTTACCTATATAATATCCTACACACACCTCATTTTTATAGTATGTCTTGGTTTGACGCAAAATTTGGCTTTCTACAATCTACAAGTAACGAATATTATAAAGTAGGCTAAGGAAGTATGACAAAATAAATCTAGAGGAAGTTAAGGCATAGTATATAATTTCAACAAATTAAAAAAAAAATGCGAACTGAAACCGGTTGTGAGCTATGAAATTTATGGGGCCTCCGATGCTTCCGTCGCAATGTTATATACATTTTGGCATTTCAAACAAACTTAATATATCCAGACTACAAATATATCTTATGCAGGGTATAAAATATTTCGGTTTAAACAGAAAATTTTGTCGTAAAGGATGTCCGTTTACAGTACCCTCAAGTAGATATAATGATTCTACTTGTTCGCTAACCATATTTTGCGGTATAGACTTTCTAAGCTCCGTAGAAGAACAAAGGAATACAATTGACATTAATAATTGCTTAAATTCAAACGAAATAAATACTTTCTGTATTTTGGCTGTACCTTTTAGAGGATAAATTAAAAAAAGTCTCTACACCAACTTTTGAACCAACATTTCAAAGATTGAGGGCATAGGGCGGGCAATAACGTACAGACAGACAGACGGACAGGCTGGCGAATAGGCTGACATGGCTAGATCGACCGTCTTGTCGCGCTGATCACCAATATATATATACTTTATGGGGTCTGCGATGCTTCGTTTAAGACATTGTGACTAAATTATAATACTGAGTGTGAATAGTATCAAAAATCAATTTGGACATAATGAAATTCATTATTATTATTTTTTGTTTGATCGACAAAGAGCCGCCAACGCCAACTGGCAGAGAAATGAAACCAATCCGGTACGAAACAATGCCCAATCCATAATGTAATCTCTCATCGTATTCGTTACAAATGTCGCTCGCACTTCATAAAACAAATTTATGAACTGCTCGCCTTACACTGGCGCGATCATTGATCTCGACATCTTCATCATCAGGTGCGAGTAGCGCGCAGTGCGCAGTGCGCGAAACTGAGCTCAATTCAATTCGATACGAGTACAATTCAAGACAAGACAACAATTCTACTGAGCTGAGCTGATCTCGGCTAAATTGTGCCACAAAACATGAGTCTTACAACAACAACAACAACAACAACAACAACAAAACAAAAAAACTCAGCACAGACCCACAATAAATATCTAGAGACGCACTTCGCAGCGAATGCAGTCAGATACATTTGGACTTGGTTTTTATTTGCGTCAGAAAGGCAAACGGTTGCTTGATTTGTCTGTCGTTTTGTCGTTTTTTCGTTTGTTCATTCGATCGTTGTTATAACTCAATTGTTTGATCTAAATTCCTTGCAACAGAAATTGCTCCCAAGTTACCCATTGTTGTACTCTCTCGTGCTCTGTATCTGTATCTGTATCTACTGCCACACCGCTGATGTTGATGTATATACACGCAGTTGACATCATTGTCGTGAAATCGTGTGTCGGTCATACATTATTATCGTGGGTAGCAGCACCTTTTACTCCTCTCCAGCCATCACACTAAGCCGTTTGGACTGCGCGCGCGCGCTCGAGATATATTTCCAATGCGTCTGCGCAGCCTAATGAATTTAATGCAATTTCATATTCTTTTTTTTTTCTTAGCAAATCGCACTAAGATAAAAAACTGCAGCAAATGTTTTTCTTGCTTCCATTGCAATGTTTTCCACCAAGTCTTCGTCTGTCCGTCTGTCTGTCCGTCTGTCTGTCTGTCTGTCTGCCGGGACTGTCTTGAATCATTGTTGCGTGGCATTTTTTGACTTTTTTGTTTGGAATTGCTGCGACTGCGCACGAGTTATGCGTATTTATGATTTCGTCGGCGGTTTTTCTTACCACAAGCGCGTATCTAGATACTTTGCTGTTTGTCTGATTGTCTGCATTATCTGAACGGTGACCGGTGCAGGATGCATGGCAACCTGTTGCGCGCTGTGGTGATTTCTTTTGTTTGGTTTTCTTTTTATTATTATTATTATTATTTTTATATGTTGTGCCAACTGGTTTTTTATTTCACATCATTCGATTTTGGCGCATTTTATGACATTTTCATGTTGGCCACGCACCTACAAGTCAAATTTTTCTTTGCGAAAATGAAGTTGTTAGAGTGGCTGCAATTTTGACGTTTTGTCTTGCATGATGCAATGTGGAGCAAACGCTGTTCTCTGTTCATAATTGGTGCCACATTTATTATTCATAAAGTGACAGTGGAGTGCGATTAAAAGTGTGCATTGTGTGTGCATTTCCTGTGCCAGGAATTTCAATTCGATGAGACTTGGCACAGTTAATCGAATTTCACATTTCCCGGAACCATAAGTTTTGGCACAGTTCAAATCGATTCATTGAAACAAAGGCGAAGAAGTGTTTATTGCCAAGAATTTATTTTTGGGTTTACACCGAAAACAATTTTTTATTTTAATATGATTTGCCTTTGTCAATACTTTATGTTCAGATACATTCTGTACACTCAATTTTTCTGCAATACTGAATTGTTTAAAAACAAAAAAGCTTTAATGTAGTTGCTATGGATTGCTGTATGATCAAAGTACAAATTGCAATAATAAATGCTCCAAGTGTTCCGTTCCATAACTTACAATGATAATCGATAGGAACGTATCGTAATTAACTAGCTTTTTGTTGAATTACAGTTTTGAAGACTTCTGCTCTACAAAGTCCTTTATATTTTTATAACCATACAATTTCCTCCTTTACAGTTGGGATTAGTAAGTCACAATGAACAACCAAGTTTCTGACATAGAATGGTGCAACAACGAGTCTACGCAGGATCTTCGACTGAAAGCTTTGCAAGATGCACATTAGAATTGGAAACTCATGGGGATGATATAGTCGTTGAGAAATACTGGCGGATGCTACTGTGTATCACTGTGAATATTACATAGGAAGATTTTACTGCGTTCACACTAATATTTCATGCAATGAACAAAAGCAGAAGACGGTGTCATCGGCGTACGTGGCTATATTGATATAAGTAGCCTATCCTTTCCCACTAACGGGAATTCAGCAGTAAAAAAGTCATGTTGTTATCTTGTACAGTACTATTTGTGTTTTGTGGCACGTAAGTTTTTTAACGTGGCAACAAAGGGTTAATTGTTAATCGAAAAGCCGATTGCATATTTATGGCATTATTGATGAAAAATTATTTCGTGCATTTCGAGCGGGCCATACACGATGCATCATATGACATATTGTAGGCTATTGAGGCTATACCTCAAATGATTAAAAAGGAGGTGGAAAACTGGACATCTAGGATGTAGTTCGACAGACGTTCCCGCGTTTATAAATATATCAATGTAGACAGTAGTCAATGCACGCGATGAAATCACTTCGTTTTTATCTCGTCCAGAGGTTTTGTAATTTGATATGTAGTACAATGATATGTAATATGAGTACAAAAATATCTGTTTTGTTCTTATACTCATTGAAATTAGTTAGCTTCATAAAATCAAATTTCACGTATGTTTAAGTTTTCCTCAGTGTACAAGCTCAAAGCTGCCAATTCACAAGCAAAATATTTATATACATACTTGTAGATACTCGTATGCATTGCGTTCAAATACAGATACACACATGGCAAGAAGTTCGCAGCTTGTGGTAATTTTGTGGGCGTTTTTACTTATATTAGGTCAAGAACGTGTTTTGAATAATACCGAATGGCTTTGCAAGGCTCCAACATTATTTCGATCCATCTGACGACCAGACAATTTTGTACTGCTCTCTATCTTTTCGTTCTGCGACTTTGGCTTTCTAAGCCAAATCGCATCGACTCAAATCAAATCAAATCGAATCAATGAATGCCATTCCGTGTATACGAATATGCTTCAACTAAAAGAGCTTAAGTCCTGTCCTGGTGCGTGCGAATCAGTTAAGCGTGTTTTACCTTCTGCGAAGCAAGTTGGCAGCGCCTCCGATCCGCCCCGTTGCCCCAACAGCTTTGCTACGAATGACTTACTTTGAGGCGAGCGTTAGTTATTCTCTTGGTACGTCTGCTCGCGCGCCGCCATCTTGTGGCCCAATATATGCATGAGGCGCACATAAATCAATGTCAACCATAATCATTTAAAATCAATCAAAATACGAACGCTTCGACTGCAGAATTGCCTGTTCTGTTCATATGGTCGGCGGGGGGGTAAACTTGGTCCGGCGGCGGGCAGTTAGATTTGAAGCACCCCCACTACCCCGCTTCGTCACCTCCCACAGAGCCTTATGAGCCATTCGCTCGACTGGCTATCTGCTGTCTATGATCTGTGATGGTCGTTCGGCCGTTCGGTCAATTCAGTTTATTTGAGGTTGGTGCTGAAGTCGAAGCGATTAGCTATATAGCTCTGCCTCAGACAGTTTTTGCTTTATTTCATTTTTTTTCTTTAAAGCTTTTCGTTGAAGTGAATTTTGCAGTTTTTACGCGTGTGCCTCAGCTGCCGCTACAATGGCCAGTGGACTGGATGACTGACTGACTGAGCCTTCGACCGTGAGCCAAGTGTGCCTGTTGTGGATATTTCCATATCGCTTAGGCGACTAGCTCAGTCTCGGCTGCCGTCACTCAAATCCATGTGTGTGTATCTGTGTGTGTGTGTTTGTGTATGCGAATGTGTTCGTCTAATGCCATTCAAGCCATTTGAAGCATTTGGAGCGGCATCTGTACGCCAATCCAATAGCTGTTTTTCTCCTTTGCCTGTTTGGCAGCACCACCGGCGTTGCAATTTGCGAATTTGGTTTTATTTTCTTTTTTTTCTTTTTGTTTTACAGCCCGCTATATTGCTCGCAGAAAATTGGTACACTTTGGTCCGATATGAGTATCGATTTGGATTTACTAACAATTTAGACGAGCGAGTCTGAGTGATCGCGCGATATATTCTAATGCATAATTGACTTTGATGTGGTAATTTGAATGATGATTCCAATCGCTGCACTGTGGCTAAGTAATTTGTACGTCAATTCAATTGCCTCTAAGCTAATTTATAACATTAGATAGTGCGGCAGAGTTGCGAACATATCCAAGAGTGTGCTAATGTGTGCAAATTATAAACAAGATTTTAGATAAGACTTCTGTGGACTTGAATACGAAAGAAAATTTAATGTTAATTTTAAGACGGATGTTTATCTGAATATTAATTATATACCCGTAGCTTCTAAGACTTGTTTACAAAAATTCAGTGGAGGCGAAAGAACTTCTCGGCCAAATAGATTTTAAAGCTAATAACAAAGAAAATCGACAATATCTAGGTAGGAAACATATTCCTGTTAGAAAACCATATTTTCGTATGTCAAATGACAACAGCTCGACTTCAGATAGACCGATTAACTGGTAAAAAAAGTTATTTAAATGTAACTCTTTCCTGCTCACTCTTCATCGTAGTATGGGTACATATTTGAAATTGATAATTTGACAATTGATAGAAGTTTTTTTATGCGAATTTGCGAATTGGCATCATCGGACAATATTATATTTTATATATATTAAAAAAAAAAAAAAATTCAACAGTCACTATCAATGGCATCCGATATCGAGCCATGTATGAACGATTTTTTGTTTCCAATAGTACGTGAAGGTCTAAAAGCCCTTTGGTTTCTACAGAATGGCGGCACATGCTATACATCTGGAGCAACCATCCACTTATTGAGGGCAGCATAGATTGTCGGAAGGACATACGGACATGGTTTTATTGACTCGACTTTTCATGCTGATCAAGAATATATATTTTATGGAGTCTACTAAAACCTCCTTTTGGGTGCGACATACATTTGCACAAACATGATATACGTATTACCCTACACACAAAGTGCAAAAGTAAATCTCGAAAATAAAGCTGAACCACTTCGACTGATAAGATTGAGCTGAAATGGGGCTTGCATATTTAAATCCGATGACAATTCATTATTTTGAAACTTTTGGAAACGGTGCACAGTTTTCCAAAATCCAAAAAAACGGGCAGAAAATCCAAACTATCTTGGATTTTATATTTTTGAGGTCGCTGATTACGAATTTAATGTCAAATATTACGAAAAAACTGGAGGCCCAAAATGGTGGAAAAATGTTTAAACTCGGCATTTAAAAGTTTTTGTGGTCGCTGATTACGATACTGATATTTAGATTTAACGATGCATATTACTGAGTAATTATCACTCAGCATTGTCAAGAATATCTATAAACGAGCAATTTATTATATTTTTTAAAGAATAAAATTGATTAATATTAGAATAGCAGCTAGTAGCAGCCAATTTTTTTTAATAATTATCTATATATAAAGAGGCATGCGCAAATCATTTACGCTCTTTTTAACCGTCTTAAACACAACCAATTCGCTTGATTTTTATACGAGTATAACTAATTATCTTATGGTTACCACCAATAATATAAATATCATTTAGTTTTTCGTATGGATACATATAAAAAAAGACTTTGCTCTTTAAAATACTAATTTTATCAGGGGCTCTGGTTGAGTTTTTGTGATAAACTTTATTTTAATCGGATTATTGATAAAATTGTTAAATTTACAAATTTTTTGTTATCAACTTTAAATACTTTTATCTTTATACAAATTTACCAAAATTTATTGTTTCTCAACTTTAACCTTCAATACTTTTTTACTGCTTCCATTAACTAACTGCTGTCAATTTCCACTCTGCAATAGACTCGTTCAAGTAAATATATTGTGTGAAGCTCAGCAGCTGCAAAACACTCTCCCACTTCATTGAATCTTTTTCTACTGTTAACATTTTAACTTCTTTTGTTTTCCATATGCCTCGCTCTGCAATTTTCTCCGAAATTCAAACGAAAAACAAACGCCAAACTTTGCAAATACCAAGAAAATGGCCCACGGGACTAGTAGTATGTTCAATTTTCGGCACTTCGGCAAGTAAAAACAGAATATGACATTGGAGCTTAGAAAATGATTATATGCTGCATGGAACTACTAAAAATTTGTTTTGGGCAACTATTTCGTTTCAGAAATATGGTTTAGAATAAATTCTTAGGGTTCGTGCTGTTCTTGCTGTTTAATAATAGCAATAAATCATAAAAATTGTAGCTTTCATTCATTCATCCGTTCGTTCGTTGGTTCGTTTGTTTCATTCAGATTTAAATGGCTGAGAATTATGAAAAGGTGTTTTTGTGTTTTTTACCCTAGACAGAAATGGCGACGCCTTCTGGAAATAATGATTACGTTGTCGACGGCGTCTGTTCTTGTACATCGCTAGAGAGTCTTTATGTATAGAGATTGTTAATAACAGCTTGCCACAATTGACGATTTGTTTTGCTTTTCTTTTAAAATGGTTATTCAACTACATTTGATAAACTTTCAAGAATCAAAGCTGTTTTGTTTAAGTATTTAGTTTTTGAGGTTGTGGTTGGTCAATTTGTTGTTCTTGAGCTGGTTTATTGACTTCGAGCGTGTATTTTACTTTAATATACATCTAGTTTAGAAAAATTATTTACTACAATTGCGTGAGTGCATAATTTGGTGCTCGGTTCGTTCGGTTGACATGACATGTGCGTGCAAACATTTTTCATATTTCATGTACAAAATTTCAGCTCCCTGCTTCAGTTTTAATGTCATGTTAGCGTTTAAAATTATGTTTTTTTTTGTTCATAATTAAAAAGGCAAACAAATATGTCCGCGTAGTACGCTTCAAATAATGTTTTATTGTTGGTATATGCATAATTGCTGATAAAGATCTAAATGTGTTGTGTACCACTTATTATGGGCGCAGCTTAAGCGAAGTAAAATAGAAATGCTATAGGTACTTTTTTCACAATCCTAAAACCATCAGAATCAACCATCAGAATTTCCAACACGTTGAAATTTTCAGAAAAACGAATTATTTGACTTTGGATAAATTAATTATTTAAGAATACTATTTTAAGCGTTTAACAATTTTAAAATTCAAATTATTTCCGAAGTTATACCAATTACAAGAGAATTGAGCGTGGCAGAGAATCGGACAGCACCGAAATGTTCTTTATTTTTTTGACGACTACTTTTTAAACTGGTGTACAAGGTATCTTAAAAGAACAACACCATGTCGTTTCAAAAGTGGATCCTACTATAAAAGTACAAAAAATGTTCTTTGCCAATTTGGAGTCTGCATGTATGTAAAGTTACCTCCTTCATAGTTGGTGCAACAGGTTTCTGAAATCATTGTTATATACCAAGTTCCGAGATGTCTCCAAATCCGTTTATCGTTTTTTTGTTTTTTTTTTTGAGCATATTTTTATCATACAACTACGTATTGCATAGTTTTGGACTGCCATTTTTAGTTTTTCAAAAATTTCTTCTGAACAGAACAGAAATTAAATGGAACAAACGGAGATGCAAGAGCAGAATGGAACAACAGCGAGTGAGCGCCCTAAAAAGAAGATTCATGCATGATTGGGCTCTCTCGCTATCTCACACATTGCTCTTGTTTCAAAATACAGATAGAGATAATACTAAATTTGTTGAATTCCAGCGCCTCAGTGATTCATCCTAATCTTGAGCTTGCAGCATGCGAGTGGAATACGTAGAGCTTACCATGTTTTTGATACAAGAATGAACATGTCCGCCGATGACAGCTATTGAAACTATTGAAATTGTTTTGTATCCGAATTTGAAGCTTGAATAATAAACATTAATTTTACACCATTCACACATAGTGTGAAATGGTATTATCAGTTTGTCTGAAAGTTTGTAACGCATTAAAGGAGGCATCGTAGACCCCATAAAGTATATATATTCTTGATCAGCTCTACGAGACGAGTCGATCTAGCCATGTCCGTCTGTCTATATGTCTGTCCATCTGTTTGTTGTTGCGCATTTTTTGGGGACCAATTTTAATGCTATCCAGTTGAAATTTTGCACTTGCACTTTGCACTTCTTTTTTTTCCAGTTTGATAGAGTGTCAAAATTGACCCGCCACGCCACTTTTGGGGTGGCCCCCTTACAAACCCAGCACCCACTTTTCAATTTTTGTAGGAAAAACTTTTTTATTGTAGTCAATATCAACTTAATAATTGATATGGTAACTTCTAGTTTATGGATGCTTGACATATACATTAATGGTTGACATGACATTTCAACCCCACTATTTGGGGTAGCCCCCCATATAAACATACTGTCCACCTTTGTGTTTTTGTAAAAAAAACATTTTTATTATAGTCAATATTGGTTGAAATGCGATATGGTGCCATATTATAGACAGCCGCTTAACATATATAGACTAATGGGCGTGTCCCGCCCACTTTTTGGGTTAGCCCCCATACAAACCCACCGTGCAATTTTGTGTTTTTTATGAAAAAATTCTTCATTTAAATCAATATTAGCTTAAAATTTGATTTGGTGGATTTTAGTGAACCACCGCCTCATATACATATACAAATAGGCGTGTCCCGTCCACTTTTTGAGGTAGTACCATATAAACCCACAGCTCACTTTTATGCATTTATATGGAAAATGTCAATATCAACTTGAATTTCGCATCTTACACATCTACTACATCGCTTCGTACACATCTACTAGTGGGCGTGTACCGCCCACTTTTTGGGGTAGCCCCAATTTAAACCCCCACTGTTATGATTTACAATAATATTTAAAATTTCGTGTGAATGGTATGAGAGCTTCGTTTTTCTTGTTATCTTAATCATTTACAGTTACAATAGAATATACACCAAGTCTGTAGAAAAACATATACTCGTATACTATAGTTTCAAAATACTTTAGAGTAAATTAGTATATTCATTGACATTCATTACGTTTCACGCAGACTAAGATTCCTGTCATTTATGCGATAACTTAAAAATCATTTTTCAAAAACTTTTCGACATTTTTTCAAAACTCATCCAAAGTGTAGGTGGTGGTGTGGAACAAATATTTATGGCCTACGAAATTTGTTGAAATATATTTTCTTCCAATGTTTCTTTTCACAATAATTATGACAAGTAATGTGACAATTCTTTTTTGGCAAATTCAAACCGCTTATAAAAAAAATGAAGAAAATATGAAACCGAAATGTTCAAAAACAACATTTTCGTAATTGAAATTTATGCTAAAATATATCTTAAACAAATATATACAATAAATATTTAAAATTTAAATGTCTCACGAAATGTTTATGTTGACTTCAGCGCAATAAAATACTTTGTTAAGTAAAATAAACATTTCTTAAAATTGTTTCTAGAGATTTACTCATTTGATGCACCACCTTTCCCCGAAATTGTTGCTCAAAGTCAATTTAAATTATTGTATAGCTAAAAATTAAAAACTCGAAAGGGCGACGTATCGATTGATTTATGTGCCCAAATTGAGGAGTGCATGGACGTAGCAGTCTAAAAAAAAAGATCGAAATAAAAATAACATCAAGAAAAAGAAAAGGGGAAGTTTTGTCTGCAATGCCGGCGCTTCTTTAACTTCATTCATAAATGGTTTTTTAATATTAAAAGCGTTTATTGTGAGTGACTACGAGCGGGAGAAGAAACAAGAAATGGTAATCGGGCGCCTTCTTTTTTTGGGCATAGATTACAGAACAGACAACAGCTGTTCTCATATTTAGATATTTAACAAAATTTTGTATCTTTTTCAGAAAATTTAAAATTGTTTGTTTTAAAAAAATCTGCTGTTCTTAAAAACTCTCCACAGCAGACTTTAACCGTCTGAAGTTCACAACTTTTCAGTCAACTTTTTCGTTGGTCGTGTGCAGAGAACCTTGAAATGTTTTATGTTTCGTGGTTTTGTGTTTATTGTTTTATGAACTCATTAAATTAAATTTTATTGCGTCTTTTTATTTTGTCTACGCGCGTTCTGACCCCGCATAGCACGCTGACTGCAGTGATCCCAATCTAACTTGAACTAAACTAAACTAAACAGTGAACCGAAAATTTGTTGGTTATTTTTTTCATTTGCTAATTAATTAATTTAAATTTTCAGCAAATTGAATGTAATTAATTACTCTGAATTTTCTTATCTTTAACAATATGTATAATTTTCTCGTTCCTTTTTTCAATGGGTATCGCCATAGAATTATACCATAATTTTGTCTCTGACCGGAAGCGTTAAGTTAAAATCTTTCAGCCTTGTTAGGCACACCCGCCCATTTCCGGTCGTAAAGAAAATAATTTTATTTAACCATTCTACAATAAAATCAAAACTCTATTAAGAAGCGTATGACGCGCAGTGAGATATTTTTATTGCCAAATCATTAAGTATCTCCGTGCGATTTAACCTTTTGCACAGAGATTATACTCAAGTACATAGTCTTCCCTTGTGTTGCCCCTTATCCACGCTGCAGCTTTCATTTTATTCACTCTTACTTTATCCGTTTTCGCTTACAAACGTCGCCGGTTTAGCGTCTTCTTCTCTTGTGGTAAATGGCGAAATGATTGCTTTTTATGACCTCATAAAATTAGATACAAATCGTTTTGTCGACATTTATCTTCTGCGCTCTCTGCGCTCGCCATTTATATCTTAAAATACTTATTCTGAAGTGAGTATTGCTGCTTTTGGATCTCTTTCTCTCTGAGACTGTGTCGTTCTTTGTTCTTCTCATGTATCTTGTTGTGGTTGTTCTATCTCATTTGTAATTGTATCTGCATGCATAGACTTTGGACCCGTTGAGCATCTTTCCTTGTTCCTAAATACGCTAAATGGCAAATAAAAACTGTGCCAAATGTTTTAATAATCAAGTGCCGATGCAATGAGCGCTAGATAAATAATGTAACAGCTTTTATGACATAATTATGAAGTGTCAACTGGTTAAAGTGAATTGATTATGGGTCTCAGTGCCGAAGATCCTGTTGTTATATAAGTTATTTGTTAATATGCTTAAAGCATACACAATAAAGTTCTGATTGAGCTGTTTTAAGTATTGTATAAATAATTTAAGCTCATGGTTTCGTTTTTTGTTATCAAGTTATAAAATTTTAAAATAAACTTGAACAAGTGCGGCACCTAGAGGTCTATACCGTGAGTTTAGCTTATCTAGGCTAGAGAGGGAATTTTTCTCTCCCAAAGACATACAGAATGGCGTGGCTAGATCAACCCGATCACGTGATGGGAGCTCTGATGTCTCCTTGGGTAGGTTACATACATTTTGACAGTTCAACAGATCCAAAATACACTGTTACATATATCCAATTTCAAGTATGGCAGCTTTGAGCATGAGTATAACATTTAGCTTTTTAAAAACTTCTTCTGGAAAACCCAATCAATTTGTAGTTAAGGATGCACTTGTCTGTTACGATTTAGATCGCGTGTTAAATATATGATTTCACAGAAGTAATGAAGAATAATGAAATTGCGCAATTTCTTTTACTTGCAATATTTATTTTAAGCACAACAGTTTAAAGTAAAAAAAAAACTTTTAAATAAATTTCATTTTCTTTTGGCAAACGAATTTTGGTCGCAGCGTTAAATTTCATCGTGAAGACAGAAATTAATTCGTAAACATACATTTTTTTTTGTAATCCAATCTGAAGAATCTAATCAAATCTGCTTCACACTAAATTTGCATACATTTTCAATGTGAACAAATGAAAAAATTTGGCGAAGACAATTTCAATTTCTCTGATTAAAATAACTTGAAGTGGGACACTTTCCCATTTTGTCCCTTTTCCCATCCCTTCATTCACTATTTTACAATATAATATTCAGTACCTACAGACGGCTTGCTGTGCTTTGATTTTTTATATCTGTACCAGCTCTGAAATGTATCTGAACACTCGACAGTTAAATGAAATTCTCTAACAGCGTTTGAAGTTTATTGGTCATAAATTAGAAAGCAAAACAAGCGAAGATAGAAACAGAATTTTGTCGAGAGTGGCGACGATTGACACTTTGATTAAAAAATTGCAAGGATGCGTTACATATTCGCACTGAAAGTGTCACCATTGCTTTATTAAACTACGCTTATGAGAAAAAGATAAATAGTTACAGGTGCTCAAGGGTTTAAAGCTTAGCATGGCTAATTAAATACCTTAAGCATATTCATAGTTTCACTTACATAGTTTCATGTAAATGCACACTTAATGCGCATTGAATTGCATATGAATTACATCTGAATAGCTTCAAATTAGGAGTTGTTGCACAATTTGAATTGGAGTCTGAAGTTGAGGTGGAATTTGTGGAGAACCACTCAAAATTTTGCAACATGCCACCTACAGGCAAATGTTATGTATCTATACGTACAATTGTTGTCGAGCCGCACATATTCAATATCAGTGGACAGACGTTTTGTGCATATGTAATGCATCTGTGGATTTACGTATAAGCTTCGTTTATGTGTGAGTTTGTGCATGTCCTTTTCATTGTTTTACAAATTTAACATTTATTGCGAATGACAAAATATGATACGAAAATTAATATTATTGATTAAATAATTGAAATTGGCATGTCAGACATTTTATGAATTATGCCGAAAGCTATTCTGAACAGCAGAATTCAATACAGCGGAATTGAATACGAGTATAATGTTTTTTTTTTTTTTATTTTGTATTGTATGTAGAGTTTAAAGAGGTGTCTTGATAATATTGTTTGGAGTGGTATAAACAAAAATTAATTTTAACCATTTTAGGTATAGCGTGGGAAATACTTATACTTGACAGTTTTCCAACAGTTTAATAACTTATGAATATAATAACATATAGAATTTGCACCCTTAAATATGAAATTGCATTTTGACAAAATCAAACTATGATTTTCTCTACAAACTTTAAAACACTTTGCATGTAGGTTTTATGTCCTCATAAACAAGGACACATTTTAACGTCTGGCGAACTGACACCTTTATACTCTTCACACTAAATTTCAAATAGAATAACAGCAACATATATCTGAACCAAGGAAAATGAAATGTTTGAATATTAAAGTCGTTACCTGTAGCATATTGTCTATTTTAAAAAAATTGACATCTAGTGAACGCTTTAATATTTGAGCGAAGGTTAAAGGTTTAAGCGAAAAATCGACGAGAAATTCACACTCCCAATAATAAAATGCTTTCCCATAAAAAACTTTAAATGGGTGGTGAGGCTTCCCAGTATAATAAGCATGCCTAAATTAATCTAAATAAGAAACCAATGTGTGTACGAAGTTTTCACAGTCTATTTCAACTGCAATAAAAATATTTTATTAACAATATTTTATTAACAAGAATACTAACTGCCTGCAACAAAAATAAGTTTCAGTAAGAAATCTAAAACCGAGTCTACAACACTCACACGGACGGACAAATGGTCAACAAACGAATATGGCTTGATCGATTTGTTTCCAAGCTGATCAATAAATCACTTGTATGTAAATAAATAAATAAATACTTGATTGGATGCCTCATTTAATGTGTTACAAAATTTCCGACAAGCTGACAACACCTTTATCACACTATATATGAAGTGTATACAAATGTTTAGTTTAAGAAAGATCTATGGTAGAGTATCATAAAAGGACACGATGACTTCGGTGGTAATTATACTGAGTATTCATACTAACACTTCATAATATAGAAGTAAAGGTCTCTCCAAAAAAAGCCTCTAAAAGGAATGCATTTTGATGTTGAAACAAATAAAAAAGTTTTCCTAATGAAAATCTTAAATTGAGGGTGAGTTTTTAAGTATAGTTGGATGAACACGTCCATTAATATAAAAGTGAGACCATTTTAGAAGCCGCTATACCGGATTACGAATCTATAATAAAAGGATTCCCATATAGAAACCGCAAAATGTGCGGTAGAGCTTTCTAGTATAGCCGGTGTGCCATGCCTATTGAAACAAATGTGAGCGTCCGTCTATCCACTTTGCAAATTAAGTTGAAATATTGGATATGATAAAAAAGTTTTACATATAAAAATTAAAAATGGGCGGAAGGTTTGTATGTTTAAAACCTTCCGATTTACATCGGAATAAACTCAAACAGACGGGTTCTTATTTTTATCAAACTCATCCTTTGACGTGTTACAAACTAAACTTAAAAATAAATATACTATACACACTTTATAAAGAGTATAAAAATGATATAATAAAGCGCCGTTTGCATTTAGTGCAGACACGGGCGGATATTTTTTGACGTTTTTGCCGAGTCGAGCATGCTGTGCGGCACAGAGGCGTAAATGGTTGCAAATGAAATGAAATGGCGGCATAAACCAAGTGGTGATGTGAGGGGAGTAGTAATGGCGGTGGCGGCGTCGACGACTGGTTAAAAGGAAACTGACACAGCTGGAGGGCAACATCAGCAACAACGGCGACGACGGCGACAACGAAGGTCCTTTGTTCATCCATGCGAAAAGGTAAAAATGTGAAACGCGGTGGTTGCAATAATTCTTTGGCTACTACTCTTTTGAAGCGCATTAAACGTGAACTTTAATTTCAGTTTCCATTAAATTATATTTTAAAGTTTTTTGGCAAAAAAAAAAGTGCATAAGGAAATCAAATATAATTATCGGCATATGCGATATGCTCAGTTTGTCAAAAGTTCAATTCCTTTCGGCGATTGTCAGCGACAGCGGAAAAGAAGGAGTACAGAGAGAAGGGGGAATCAGAGAACACTCATGCAGCGCAGCTCGACAGGATATCCGCCGTAAAAAGCCCACATGCCACAAAAGCACGGATGCATCTTTCTTTGCTTCGTTGTCTGTGTAGCTCTGTACGAGTGTGTTTGAATGTACCTACATGTAAATCAATGGCACGGCACCAACAGGATACGCTGTGGGTGGTCGACCAACCAGCTAACCCAGCCAGCTAACCGATGGAAAGCGACCGCAAAGGGCGCTGCAAAAAGCTTTTTGTGTCAACAGCAACCATCAGCAGCAATAACAACAACAACAACAACAACAATAAAAACAGAAACAACAATGCTGAAATCAATTCAATGCGTTCGCAACTCCTTCTGCACTCTTTCTACGAGTATCTGCTACAACTTTTGTGCCTGCTATTCGAGTCACTTTGCTGCTGAGCTACACAATGCAGTGGGTGCTTTCAATGGCCTCAGCAAACCTCCATCCGTTTGCTACTCATACTTCCTGCTGTCAACTTTCACCTATGCTCCCACAGACACAGAGTCGCAAACTCAGCAGGCTCACACCTCGTCTTTAAAAAGTGCACCGGGCAAAAAGATTCCCATCAGAATGTGTCAATCGCAAAAATGTGTCCTGCAGTTTATGCTAGATTTTATATTAAAATACCATGGCAAGGTAGAAAAAAAAGTATCAAGAATGAGCGTAGGAAAACTCTACTACTACAAAAAAAAAAAATTAAATAAGAGAATAGAAGAGAAAACGATATTTTATACACCAATTTTATATGCTACGTTTTTAGTTTTTATTTTTTGTCTATTAATATATAAAAATGAAGCGAAAACAAAGTATTTAGGCATAGGCCAAAATGGGGGGAGGGAGGTTCCTCAGTCCTCCTCCCCCTCCCCAGCCGAAGGTATAGAGACATAAATTGAATGTGTTAGAGCTTGAATTTGTACATTTTGGTTTGGTCGTATAATATCCATGAACTGATACAAATCGTAACCGTAATACGTCCACCTTAGGCATAAGTCAGAGTGCGCACTAGAAGTGACGCGATATGACGCTGCAAATTCCTGCTTGTACTTTCTTATGTGGTCGCTCAAATGGTGTCAGAGTGCAAGCGAAACTAAAACCGAGTGCAAGCGATAAAGCGAGACCAAAGCGAGCACGCAGCGAGAAAGCAGTTTCAAAACTGCTTCCTCCCTTCGCATTGGTTTTTGTTTTGTTCGCATCGTTTCGTATATGCATGATTTTGTTTGTCGCTTTAACACTGGCATCTTCTAGCATTGCTTATAGCACGCATCGTATCACTTCTAGCGTGCACTCTGACATCTGTTCGTGGTCCACATACTTTTAAAGATAGGCTCCATACAAATTCACCTCTCTCTTTTGTGTGTTTGTATGAAAAGCTTTTTAATTAAGTTCAATAGTAATTCGATATTTAACATGGTATTTTCTTCACATATATTTTATTTGGCATGTCCCTCCCACTTTTTAGGGTGGTCAATACGGAGCCATGGTTATTCGCCAAGGGGACTGAAATTGTGGGCCAGACGGCAAATGGAGAGACAATGAGTCATAAAAATGTGCTTACACTTTTCAATACTCTTGACTTTGCGAGACGAAACTGAAACCGAGCCGTGCCCATTCGAAAAAAAAAATAAGAATTGCATAATATTATGTGAAGCTACGCAGCACCACTCTCTTTTATGTTTCTGTATGAAAAATCTTTTTTTTAATTAATATAAACTTAATATTTTATATGGTTGTTTTATATGGACAGACGCTTCACATATAAATATAAATGAATTAAATTGATTTAGCCACTTTTTAGGGATAACTTTCAAGTAAACCGGCTACCCATCGTATTTGTTTGGTTGGGCTATACAGCTGCTATACGATTTGAAAATTCGTGTGAGTTAACGTTTTTCCTTCTTTGTATTCTTATCATGCTAGAAAATCCAAATATGTTGTGGATGGATTTTATTAAATATACCATATAGATCCAGATCGAATCACTTTAGAATAAATAAAAAATAAAAAAATAAACTGTTACATTGGGTACAGGGTATCTCGAATTTATTTATAAAATAAATTTTATGATTTTCTGCATACCCTACCTCGACTATAGCAATATAACTAATTCTTTTTAACAGATTATTAGTTTCGTTCAGTGATGTATTTTGGTGCACTTCTTATTAGCGTTCTTTGCTAATATTCCGCCCAATTACACATAGCTGGGATGATTTGTGTGCACAGAAGAGCTAGAGCTGCATTTATTTAATTGACTATAGAGTACATTTGTAGGTATTTTAAATTACTACATCCAAATTCATCTATAATTTCAATAGCTCACAAAAGTGTATCTCAAGTACTTTTGTCATTAATATACTGTATATAAGAAACTTCATTAAATATGCATTACATTGTTCAGTCTATTGAAACTGTTGTCAAGGTTATTATTACAATGAAAACTGTGAAAACAAAATATGCTAGTTAAGTATGTCGCCAGCTACAATAATAATTCTTTTTTGTTTTTTTTTTTTCTTGCAAGATAATGTTGAAACATATTCCAAAACTTCTCGACATATGTAGACCAAATGATTTGCAAACGCAAAACTGCAAAACGAAACCCGAACTGACGAACATAATTACATAATTTATTGCGTTCAAATGTATTCCTGGAGCGCTAGACAGAGAGTCATAAAAATTATCATTAAACTAATAACAGACAAAGTGCGCAAAACGAAAAAAGTATCTGAAACAAGAAAACGCTCTAAAATAAAATTGCGACCTTGTTACAATTTTCAAACCGCACAAATGAACAAATGAACGCTCAAGAGCGACTTAGCACGCAAAATAAACCCAGACCGAGGCCAATACGGAGCCATGGTTATTCGCCAAGGGGACTGAAATTGTGGGACAGACGGCAAATGGAGAGACAATGAGTCATAAAAATGTGCTTGCACTTTTCAATAACCTTGACTTTGCGAGACGAAACTGAAACCGAGCCGTGCCCAGTCGAAAAAAAATATAAGAATTGCATAATATTATGCGAAGCTACGCAGCACGCATCCTGGCAGTGAATATGCCATGGCAACATGGCAAATGCAAAATGCACACAAGTAGCGAGCAGATAAAGGAATTGAGGTAGAGTTAGTAGGAAGAATTCGCATTCTGGCGCAGCAAGCCGCTGTGAAAGTGTAGCTAATGCCATTCTATAGTCGCACTAATTCACACAGATATACTCGTACAAATACAAAGATATTCAGATATGGAAATACTCGGATACATAGATTCAAAGTACACTAGATACGCTCGGCGGCAGGTTTTGCTCGGTCGGCGGCCTGCCTGTTGGTCTCTCGGATGTTTTCTTCCCTCAGACATGCTGGAACATTGCATAAGAATGACTGCCGTCGGTGACCTCTAAATCCGAATGTTTTGGGTTTTTAAATGAGATAATAACACAAATGCACGATTGCAAGGATAACTTTCTCTTTATGCGCCCAAAGAACAATACCAGAACAGAGTGAGACTCGCTGTTGAAATCCGAGTTGGTGCATTGTAACTTGTTTCTGTTTGTTTTTATGTTGTATTGCACTTTCGCTTCGACTTTGTTCTCATTGCAATTCCGGTCGCCGGTTCATTATTCCTTTTGCCGACATCTGACTTCTTGAAAGAGTTTTCGGCTGCAGCTGAACAGGTTCATGCATAATATTTGACAAGTTTTGTCTCGCTCCAGGCACGTTTGCCAACATTTTCAATTCAGTTTGAGTTTCAACGAGAAGATAGATTGTGTGTGAAAATCCTTTAAAATTATTTGTTTAGCAAACATTTTTATACGGCTCGCAACCGGCAGCTGTTGCATTTTCCACGCATTTATCAGTGTCTGAGCGACTTCAACTCAACTTAACACGACTCAGGCTGCCTCAATTTAATATTTTTGTGTTCATTGCCTGGTCTCATCAGCTGTATGGACAGATACTTTTTTTGAATGTTCGTGACTAGTTCTGAGTCGTTTCTTTCCTTTGGGTTTTTCGATTTTATTCGTATTTTTATTGAAGCGACGCGCGCGCGTAATCGAATTTTGCTGGCCACATTCGCATCGGCTTCCTCCATCACTCTGGTCAGTGCTGGTCGTCGCGTCTGATGACTCAAACATGTTTGCACCGTTGTTCATGTTTTGTTTTGTTTTTCTTTTCTTTTTTTCAACTCTGAGCTGGTTGCCCCAGTGTTGCTTGTACCCTGCAGTTTTGTATCGACAAACAGATGAGCTATGTTTGTTTAACTTATAGGATGCAACTTATATAATATTGTATAATATACTTTGTTAAAAAATGTGCTGGAAATGAGTAAATAAATAAACCAAATTTTATTTTTTTGTCACAATTTTTTTGTATCTTTAATATTAAGACCATTGTGAGTAATAAAATTAGTCTAGCGCTTTGTTCAATCATCCATAAACTTTTCATATCCTTGAGTTGCTTCATCAAAATTTGTTTTACGTGTTCAATTTGGCAAGTTACAAGATATTTTTTCTCGAAAGACTGAACTACCTTGGTTACAAGGTATCTTTTAGTAGACTACATTTTCCAATCGGTAACATTCAGAGACAGTCTGTGTTTATTTGCAACATAAAGCATATTAAACAAAAAAAAAATTGTATTTTGTATTAACAAAAATTATCTCGGCTTCGATGTTTTTGATTACATCTTGGTGTAAATGCGAAAATACCTACATCAGATGTAACTCATTCAATATTAATTTTGAACGTCTTAATTGTTGCTAGTTTGTCAGCATATAAGAAATAATCAAGCAATATTAAAACGCAGTATTTTGGGGGATCACGTTGAAAAAAATAATGTTAAATATTGTAATTATTATATTGTACTATAATTTAGTCACAATGTTTGCAATGCCTTACATAGGAGATAAAGAATGCAATGCCTTAGATAGGAGATGTATATATTCGTGATCAGCACGACGAGATAAGTCGGTGTAGATATGTCCATCTGTCTGTCTGTCTTTCGGTTGTTAAAAAAAATAATAATTGTTTTGAAATTGATTCACTGCATACGATAATCCAATGAACTTTGGTATTAGGTTGCACTAATAATTGATGATATTGTATAAATTGTACCCTATATCATTAAAGATTTGAGGCCTTGATAGCTCCACTATGTTCCAAGGGATAACACTCGCTCAACTGAAGTTTTCTTTAATTTTAAATGTAACTACCTATTATTTTTTATTATTTCATACGCAACAAAATTATCCACAATCCAACAAAAAGGCCAAATTTATGAGAAATAAAAATATTATTATATTAAATTTTATTATTATTTTATTAAGTCTAAACATCCTTTTGCGAAGCAAGTTGGAAGAGTATTTAAGATTCGGTCCCACCGAAAATACCTTTTTCTCTTTACCGACTCAAAATGGAAGAGAATGCTCGTCAAACTTACTTTTACACATATGTATTTGGCATGAATTTCGCCTTTTGGGCGGTTGTGGGATAGAGGGTTATGGATAATGTTGCTGCGGAGGGGTTGAACCCAAGACCTCTGGAGTCTTAGTCAGCAAGCTAGACAGTATAGCTGTTTATTTCTTAATTATTATTATTGATACAAGTGCCTTATTTATTATATATCAGCTATTATTAAAGGGGTGGTTAGACGATCTTATATTTACGTGTCAGATTGCTAGGATATTCGCACCACCTCGTATAACCATGAAAAAATGTATGTCATCAGCAATGACGCGCGATATTTTTGGAAATAGCTCCGTTTCTATTTCGTGTTAGATTTCCGAGGGTTTTGTTATTCATTGTTGCCAAAAGTAGAAATCAGTGTTTTTAAAAAAGCGAAGTAAAAATCAGCTGCTTTACATCTCTCTCTCTCTGCATATGTTGGTCACAGCAACCATTTCCTACACCAAATGCAACAAAGTTGTATTTTTATATGATATTTTGACAGTTCGACGAAACACAAGTCCGTATGACCAGGCCTTTAATGATACTAAGTATCAAACTTAAGTGTACAAATTTAGAACAAAAAATTATTTTTAATAATAATTATCCAAAGTAAAACTTGTTCGATACAACAAAATAAATTCAAAGTGTTCCGTAAAGTGGGTAAATCAAGGTCATATTGCCTATAAAAGGATTCATACCAACTTTTAAACCAATATTTCAAAGATTGAGGGGATATGGCGCATACAAAAGGATAGATAGACAGAGGGAAATGGCTAGATCGACTCGACCCATCGTGCTAATCACAAACATTTCTACTAAACACGTTTATGGGGTGTCCTAAGATGTTTAAGACATTTTGACTAAGCTATAATACTATTTTTACGATGTGTGGAGAATATAATAGATTAAATTTGACTTGATCCAAACAAAAACCATGTTTCGAAGATACCATTAACCGTCGAACCGGAACATTTCAAATTTTCTACTTGCATCCCTGATAAGATGTAATGTGAATACTACTGAATATATTTAAACAATTTTTCTTTGTGTAATTAAGTATAAAAGCAACAAAACCAAATGCAGTATTTTCAGATATAGAATGTTGCAAGAACTTCAAGCTCAGATGCTCAACTTGTGCTCATCTAAAGCCAAACTTGTCTACACTTTATTATGGTCGAATCAAGACAATTTCGAAGCAACGCATTAGCCACAAAGTCTTTCATGGTTTTTTAAATTTTTTTTTTTTTATGGTCAACAGGTTTCTGCAACATTTGTGCACTGCACACTGACAGTTAACTAATAGTGCGGGTTATATTGGATTAGCTCGCTCCAAAACACTCTTCCGACTAATACACTCAACGAGAATGACACCGTGACACCAAAAAACGACTACAACGACGACGATGACGATGTCGGTGTGCATATGGAGGAACACTTTCAATTGTGCCATTTGCTGCAGCCTCGTCAGCGACGCATCATCGCACAATCTTCAATTCATTTACATTTTTATTCACGCAGATTAACAATATCGGTATGTCATCTGTGTGCGACGCCATCTGCCTGCGATACATTCGACAGCAGCCAACGCCAACTCCGCCAACTCCACCACCACAGCCACCAGTTGGCAGTGCTGTGGATTCTCCAAAGAGCCAAATCACATTGAACAGTGCCATGAGATGAGATGAGGTGAGCAAGTGCGCGTTGCACGTTCGCAAAACTGTTGCAATGTCGCACATTTTTATCGCACGTCTACAAGAAATTCAACGCGTGCACATTCCGACTATGAGCGCACAGTTTGTCCGTCTGTATGTCTGTCTGTCTATCTGACTGCCACTCGCCTCGCAGCCTGAATTTAGTTGGCATCATTGTGCAGCATCCAGCGAATTCGTCTGTCTATATTGCCAGCCGTCCGTCTGTCGGTCTATCTGACTGTCTGTCCGTCTATCCACCACTTTGTTGCCATGGCTTTCTGTCCATCTGTCAGTCTGTCCGACTGTCTGTCTGGTCTGTTCTGAGTGGCATGCCTTGGCTGCAATCGAAGTGCTCGTCGTGCAATTGACTTGCGCTTGTTTGATTGCATTCGGATTCATTTTTAAGGTGAAACCGAACTGATGCTGCATAGACTGGCTTCCACTCTAGAAGTACTACTTGGTTCTTTTAACCATTCAGCCATCGTAAGCTTTTCGCTATTCGTGGAAATAAAGATGTTAAACGTTTTGCTGATTCGTGTTTTATGAACTCAATTTCAATTTATAATCTGTGTTGCCACTCACTCGTCGCTAGTTGCTCGATGTTCAATGTTCGTTCGTTCGTTCGTTCGTTTGAGCTAAAATGCCTTTTGTGTTATCTGAAGAGAGAGAAATATACATTTTCCGATACGAATGCACTGCTGACCATGATGTTTATTATTGGCAATTCTATGAGTTAACAAGCCGCACTCTATGTCTATCTGTCTGCCCATGTATCTGTTAGTTACTTAGCTGCTTATGTTTAAGAGTTTTGTACTGTGCTGCGTTGTCAAGTCTGCAATTTTAATGTTGACAGAAATCAGATATGGCGGCGACCGCAGGAATGCTGCAGGAATTTTCGTGCACATCCAGCTGCAGTTAAATGCATTGAGATTGGGTTCCTTGTGGGAGTTGATGCTGTAGTAAGTTTTCGGAATAAAATATTTACCTGCAATAGAAGACGAGAGAAAAAAGTAAGCAATTAGATTTTATTGAAATCAAGAACAAAAACTTATTAGTAATATTAATAGGTCATATAATAATGTTAGCTGGAAACTGTTTAATTACCTAAGAATTCTGTAGCTGGGAGTATATACCTAAAATATATACATGAACGATGGCAGTAATCAAGTAGAAACAAATTTAAAAAAAAGGGGACATTTAAAATTTCGCGGTATATGCACATTCGATTTGGTACATATGTTCCCAACATATGTTGAAAAGATCAGCCATTTTGCATTTTTAGTTTGTTTTTGACAGATATAAAGGTAAGACGTGTTTTGATGGATCAAAGAATTTATATTAAATTTTATGTGAAAAATAAAATTAAGTGCTCCAAAGCACTTAAAATGTTGATTGTGGCAATTGACTAATCTGCATAGAGCAAACAAAAAATTTTACATTGTAGGTGGTGCAAGCTCTTCACAGAAGGCCGAGGAAATGTTAATGATGATGCCCGCTCGTCAGATCGTCGGAATCGTCGGAGCACTATTAGAGAAGTTGCTGAGGATATCTCCATATCGGTTGGCTTATACCATGCAATTGTTACTTATGTTTTGGGCATGATGCATGTGGCAAAACATTTTTTTCCAAAATTCCTAAATTTTCACTAAAAGAACCGTCGCATAAGCATCGTTCAGGAGCTGTTAAATGACGTCAACTGACCATAACTGATGCCGAAGCATGGGTATGGGATTATGACGTCGATACCAAAGCTCGATGATCCCAATGGAGGCGGCCAGATGAAAAAAGCCAAGACGAAAAAAGTACGCCAAGTTATATCAAATGAGAATGTTTTGCTCACTATTTTCTCCGATTGCAATGGCGTGGTGCATCGTGAGATCTTACCAGAAGGACGTACGTAGGGAATATTACCTTGAAGTCTTCTTCGTAATACCGACTTAAGATCGACAAGCACTTCATTCCAAATTTAACGTTCAGTCCACTCAGGGACTTGAACTCACTGTAGGAAAAGAGAGTAGCTGCAATCCAAATGTAAATCTATAAAATCTATTTTAAGCATGAGTATGCTTCAAGAAGTGTGGGGTCTATTTATGTTCTTAAAAATATCGAGAATAGAAACTTAACATTCCTAGAATTTGTAAGTTACAAAATGGTTTTAAGTATGAAAATTTACTAAATTCCACACAAATCTATTTATTAGGTCATTTTCAAGTCACAAAAAAAAAATGGATAACTTTTTGTATGTAAGCTATGTCTTCTAGTGTCTTCTATTATTATAGGTTGATAAAACAAAAATAGCAAGTACGACTTTTAGTACTATTTTTGAAAATTCATAACTTTGAAACCAACCCAAAGATTTTGTTCGTCTGTATCTCAACTTCATAAGTGATATATCTTTCCCTATTTCGAAAGTAAATTTAGAACCTAATTTTCCTAATTTTTCGAAATATTTCAGCTCATAACTTCCAAACTATTGAACTGATTTTAGAAAACTGAAGTTCAATTTTACGTGTATTTTATTAGATTGGTCGCATCTTACTCGAGATGTAACTGAAGTTGTGGATCTACTATCTAAAAAATTTATACCGACAAGACGTATACATTTCAAATATTTTTGAGGCTATTTTCGAGTTCAGCAGATCATATTCAACCAAAAAAAAAACTGGCATCGAATGCACTTTTCATTTGCGCTTTTCAACTTTTGTGATATAATTATGTAAATAATTTAACTAAGATATATATTCAAATATTCTTAAATCTTTATCCGATGGTAACTTATTTAAAACTACATTATAATGAGAGCAGCATGGTAGAATATCTCAATTTGCCTTTGAAACATTAAAAATAATTCAATTATCACAAGATATATTAAGATACATTAACTGGCGACAAGTTTCCTTTAATATGCTCTCCCTTTTTTCCTATCCGTTGGGATTTGAAATCTGCTATGAGTTGGAATCTGCTGTCAAAAAGAAATTCCTTCCCACATAAATTCATACATATTGAGTTTGTCTGTACTTGAGACTAGCAACTATGAGGATCTAATTTCCTCACAACTTTCTTGTAATATCCTGTCGAGTGGTGAAACGCATACATGCTCTCACATACATCTCTGCAATGAACTCAAGTTAGTACTATATACAAATGGCGTTGGGTGTCTTAAATGGAATATCAAGATACGCACAGCTGTTTGTGTGTAGATTTGAAGTTACACGTAGTTTGAGTATTTGATATAATTATTTCGATTTTCAGTCAACTGCAAAAACTGATGCTCTATGCAAAATCTGACCATCCGACAGGAGGCAGAAGAAAAACTAAGTTACACATACACACAAAATTCCAAGTTTAAATACAAAGATACGGGCGTAGCGCTTGACAGGCGTGGCCAGACGCAGAGATGAGCTAGCTGTAGATACATTTATTCATTCATTCACTGATTTCATTTCGTTAAATTTCAGCTTGAATCTACTTCAAGGGTGGATTTCATTTCGGGTTGTGCGCAATGATGAAGTTAATGTTGATTTTGATTTTGATGATGGTGACAGTTACAGTGATTTATTACCTTCCATTCGTATTAGTTGTTCTTGTTCTTGTTCTTGTTCTTGTTTTTCAAGTTGTTCTAGCTTATCCTGTATCCTTTTTATGTGCGTATGTATTTGTGTGTCGGTGCCTGTAATATTAGCCATCAGTGATCAAATACGGAGAAACGAGAGACAGAGAGGGAAAGAGAGAGAGAGAGAGAGAGAGAGAGAGAAAACGAAACCATTTTGCTGGTTTAGCTATTTTAGTAGAATTAAGACCCTTTTCCCTTTCATTTCACAGTTTTCTGCTCGTTTTCCTTAATTAATGAAAATTATGCACATGTCCAGCAAGCGTTCGGCGTTCACCACTGACCCAACCTTCTGACATTTGATTTTCATGCGCATCCCTTTGTGTACAATTAGTTAATTGACCCTTTTATATTTTCACACTCACAACATACATATGTACATTCACACTAGATATTCAAGCGCATAGATAAAACTTCGCTATACAAAAACTTATCTACGTGCGTTTATCATTAATAAAGTGCGAGTATGTTGCTTTCGAGGCGAATGAGTAACGTAACTCGACTTAATTAGAACCAAACGTTAAACATAGTGTGTTGTAAAGTTATACGCCTCAACATACTTATGGTAGTTCTGCAGTGAGTAGAAGGTATAAAGTTCATAACACTTCATACACTCATTTTCGATGCTTCGTTGTAGTACACTTTGAGTTCCCTAAATTCATATAGCATCCATGTTGCCACATCGCAATCACCGTTAAAAGCTCACATGTTCATGTTGCTGAACTCTCGTCTATCGCTGGCTACTCTTCTTCTTTTTTTGAAAAAAAAAAAAAAAAACATCACGCAAGGCCAGAACATGCAGCTGAGCTGAGCTGAGCTCTGCAAAGAGTTTGGTAAGCGTTCGAGGTGTAGACGCGTGTTTTGTATGGTCAGTATCCATCTCATATTGACGTCAATGTACAAGGTACGTACGATGTACAATGTATACAGATACATATACGCAGATACTCACGCATACAGCAGTTACACTTGAAGTTCTGTTGAACGCCGTACATTGTATCTGCTGCTGTTGTTATTTCAAGGCACAACGGTATAAAAAAAAAATAAACGAAATGTTTAATGAATTATTACTTTCTGATAAAAGCGCATGTCGACGTTTTTCCGTTTTGTTAAAACGTTTCTTTTTTTTTCTGGTACTACATAGGTTAGCGAACAGCTGATGATTGCATATCTTTATTTGTTTATAGAAAATACTATAATAATATATTTTCGAATGTAACTATGAAGTTATTAATAAACCATTTTATTTAATGTCTATCGTAGTTTCAGCATTAAAACTTAGCATATATTTCAATTGACTTTAATTTGGTTGAATACTTGATATAAAATAATTTCAATAAAATAACCACATTTTATAGGAATGACACACTCGGCAACTGTTACCAGTAGAAGTAAACTATATCCGTTTACATTGATTGACAACTAGCCGGACTTAAATAACAATAATAGAAATGGATGAGATTATGTCACACTACTAGAAAATCGGACCGATTTATGGAGAGCCTTGTCTGAAGGTAAAAGTCCAAAACTTTAGGTTATTATCAAAACTGCAGAAGTTAAAGTATTCTGTATTTTTTAAAATATAACCTATCTAATACGCGAAGCATATAGCGAGTTGTTCACAAAAATCCGACGTATTCACGAGGTACCGAAGCCAATTTCAATTGAGCGCAAGAGCACAAAAACAAATTTTGATTGAAGGAATTTTTTCGATTTGTGAGCGTTTATTTAAAAAAAAAATGATATGGAAAAAAATGGATTCCGCGTCGGAAGAACGGCTCGTCTTTTGAGGGAATCCATGAATCGACCCATTTTTTGGTATCCTCGTAAGAAATAAAGCGCTGCTCAGCCAGGGCGTGGTTCATCGATCTGAACAAGTGATAGTCAGAAGGGCCTTATGTCTGGGCTATAAGGCGGGTGGAGGTGGTGGGGTTTTTTAGCACATTCCAATTCAACGCCTCCAACGTTTCCTTGACGGAACTTGCAACATGTGGCCGAGCGTTTTCATATTGAAAAACCACCTTGTCAAGTCTTTTGGCATATGCCGGCCGTTTTTGCTTCAATGCTCGGCTCAATTGCAACAATTGTTGTTGGTAATGTTCACCAGTGATGGTTTGGTTAAATTGCAGCAGCTCATAGTACACAGCACCCTTCTAATCCCATCAAATACAGAGCATGAGCTTGGCACCAAGAATATTTGGCTTGGCCGTCGATGTTGATGCATGGCCTTGTGGTTCCCATGATATTTTTCGCTTTGGGTTGTCGTAATGGATCCACTTTTCATCGCCAGTAATAATACGATGCAAAAAATTCTCCCGATTATGAAGTTGAAGCAGCTGTTCGCAAGTGAAAAATCTCCTTTCGACGTCTCTTGGCTTCAATTCGTACGGCACCCAATTTCCTTGCTTTCGAATCATTCCCATGGATTTGAGGCGATTGCCAACTATTGACAAGTCAACTCCCAATGATTCTGACAATTCTTGAAGGTTTGACACGATCTTCGTCGAGTAATGCTTCCAATTCTTTATCTTCAAACATTTTGGGCTGACCCGGACGTTCTTTGTCCTCCGTATCAAAATCTCCACTTTTAAACCGACGAAACTAGTACACACAAGTTAAATCGATGGATGTCCGTAAGCCTCAAAAAGATTCAGAGGTTTATCCGATGCGATTTAGTGCTAGTTACGCCATCTCTTATCAATCGTCTAAAACTAATTCCAACACCCAATAGTTGCGATTCGACATTCTCGTCACTGTTTGTCATGACTGCAGAAACACATTTTCACAAAATAACTCACAGATTAATACAGTCGCAAAGTCGTGTCAACCATCGCAAAAATCTATCTACGACACAGTAGCTAACTTTGGTTGCATTGTTTTAATGGGTCGTCTGCAATATTTTATCCTCCAAACTATGGACAGCAGATTGGTTTCTGGGTCGTATTTATTATCTCACTTCACATACGACGATATTATTTATTTATAAATATTTTTAATGACATATGAAGCAAAATTGAAATATGCAATTTTTTGAGTGTTTGTCCCTTTACGTGAAACGCATCGAGACGAGTTTCCTACATACTAATATATGTATATAGGTGTTACACAGAAATCTCTAGAGATTTTGGTTTCGTTTGGCTTGTAAATCGCTCAAAACAACCTTATCTGTCGCAGAAGTTCGAGAGATACCAAGTTTTTAACTTTTAATATCGAATCAGTAGTGAAAATAGGGTTGTCAGCACACAAAAAAAAATTTGGTTTAATATTTAATCGCATTTTTATTTCTATATTTGATAAACAAACTTAAAAAGTTTAAATGTTCTAAAATTTAACGTAAAATAATTATATTTATGGGATTGTGCTTGCAATCTTATGAATTTTTTTGTTTAATTTTTTTAAGTTTTCGTCCGCCAAGTTTAAAAATTTGTGTGACACTCTATTCTGCACACCATTCAACGACTGTCTGTGACTGGCGAATATCAGCAGTTTGGTTGTTTGCAAAAAAAACCTGCCAACTTACAGCAGTCATATTTTTGCTCCTACTTATACAAGTTAATACAACGCTGTTAATATCTTTTATATGAAACTAAACGTATTGAACCTTTCAACTATAAAAGAACACCAAACGTTTGCGAAGTAAATTTTAAGCAAGTTATCATCTCTATTGTTTGGTTGGTTTGTGCTGCTGACAAAAAACTGCATTTATTTTCTTTAGATTTCGTAAAATGCAAAATTAACAAATAAAATGTTACACAATTTTGATGCAGATTACTCGGAAAATGTGTTTCTTTCCATTAGTAAAATTGTTTCTAATGGAAAATTGTTTCAAAATTTCCTTAAAGGTGTATTTATCCAAATATCTTGAAAAAAAAACCAATAATTTGAAAGCAGCCCTAAGAGATTTCTGTGACACCGAGAATTGGAATTCGGTTGCAAGAGATTTCTGTGACACGCCTGTCAATGTACTACTCATGAGACAGTCATGTCAATCAATCTCAGTTTAGTGGACTGCATTTGTTGGATTAGTCTTGGATAAACGTCAATTCAGTATTTCAGTACCAAAGCAAGATTTGAATCGGTAGTAGCACATTTGGAGATATTCGTACTCAATAAATAACAGTTCTTTATAGATTCGACTGTGCGATATCTCAGTCAATCAGCACAAAACATTCAATTAATTTTGTAAATGATTTTGATATAATCGTACTTTTACTGTGCATAAGTTTTATTTCGGCTTTACCAATACAAATCTTTTTCGTAACAAAGCTTTCAATGCCGGAGGATTCCATGCAATTCAGCAAATGTAATTCAACTCATTTCAAATTCATGCGCTTTCATTCAAAATCGATGAAGAGGAAAAAGGAAAGGGAAATGTGAGATATAAAAATCGATAATAATAAAAAGCAAAAACAAAAAAAAAAGAGATATGGTGCAAGCAAGCATTTATATATTAATTTGCGAACAATCGAAAATCGACATGTGACACGCGTTTTTTAAATTTATGCGCTACGAATTGCATTTGCAATTTTTTACGCGAACATTGAACATCGACCACGAGAGATACCTTTTGTCATTTTCCATTTTCATTTCGATTTTATTGTTGTTGCAATGATATTTTCTGTTTTCTTTTTACTTTTTCTTCGCAATTGATAGGTATATTGAATATTTTTTTTTCGATTTCAAATTCTGCCGCTGGCACTGCCGCTGCCAATGCACCCAATGCATATTGTATGTTGCATTCACTCGCTGCGTTGCATATGAATGAATGGCGATTTTGAGGTGGTTGGCTGTCACCGCTGCTGCTGCATCCTTTCCTTTTTGTCACAAATAATAATCATGCGGTTCTGAAACAATTTTCGGTACAAAATTGCCAACATGAGTGTGCGGTTGAACGCAACAAAGCCAACCCAAAATGTATGTGCGTCTGTCTGTTTGTTCGTTTGTCTGCAGTTTACATCGTTTCCCCTGCAAGCATCAAAAACAATTCAACCTCATCAGCGGCAGCAGCATTGGTGATATTTTTTCGCAACTTTTTGTTTTTTATTCGCGCATACGCCATAAATCAATGTTCGATTTTTTACAAAGTAAAAAAAAAAAATCGAGAGTGCAGCGAGTGAAATTTCAAAAATCGAATAGACAAGCAAGGACGCAGGACATTATGTTCGCGCCATGTTTAAAATTTCACATCCTCCTTTCATTTTTTTTTCCTTCTTTTTTTTTCAATTTTTATTTCTGTCATGCGTTACATATTTCTCCCGATTGTTTTTGCTTTTTCGTTGTTGTTGCAGTTGTTCTGGTTTTTCATATCTCAGTTTAATTTCCTTTTCGGTAAATAAAAGGATAATGCATTTCCGATATTTCACTTTTTCCATGCGGGCGCCACGTTTCTTTGTTAGTTCGCTGTTATTTATGCTAGTATTGAAAAAAAGACAGAAGAAAATGTCAAGTTCAATGTAACAGAAATTTTAGTACATTTTATCCTTGATGTTCAAATAATTTGATCTTAATGTTTATATATGCTAAAAGGATTGAACATTTTATCGAACTCACTTTCGCAAAGTTTTCCCGAAAATGAGAACCGAAACACTTCGATCAGCTCGACGAGACGAATCGAACTAGCCATTTCCGTCTGTCTGTTTGTCTGTCGGTCCATCCGCCCATTTGTCCCCCTGTCTGTATGAATCAAAAATAGTCCCTGTTTTTATACACTGTCACCATAAGCCAAAAGGGTACACTAAGTTTATGCAAGTATATATAACTGGCAGTCATGCATGACTCTACGAAGTATGTATAGTCTCGATCAGCATGGGAAACTGAATCGATATAGCCATGTCCATCTATCTGAATTTTTTTGTTTTTGTTGTTAATTCGTTCCAAGAAATATTTTTGTTTATGTTATGTCCAGATCGTATAATACAAATCTATGGTTCACATAAGAAGCCATAGACAAGGTACAGGATATCTCGAAGTCGAGCACACTCGACTGAAGCGTTATTTATTGTTTACTACTGTATATCGATCTGATATTGGCTATAACGGACGATATAGCCCCATAAAAACCTATCGCCTACTTTACGATTTATGTATGAAAAACTTTTCTATTATAGGCAATATCAGTTTAAAATTCAATATGGTGGTCTTGGAGGTAGTCGCCATACAAACCCGGTTTCGGGTTCCTTATTAAAAACATATTTTGATATACAGTCAATATCAACTTGACGCTTCACAGGTAGGATTGAATAGGATATCTTAAATCTTTTTCGAAAGAAGCTACTCGCTCATTATCAGTGTATCAGTAACTATGACGGTTTATGATCAGCGAAAGCAAATTTTTACGCTTTCTTATGCCTCAGCTATTAGTTTTGCAGAATTGCTATTGACAATTTAGGATAAGTGCGTCAAGACTGATACTATTGACAATATACCGAAAAGAAAACTTATGTACTGATGTTTATACCTGTTTTTGATATACGAGTGGTATGCTCCTTTTCACGAATGATTTGACATGGGTTGCAGTGGACAAGTTTGACTTGACAATAAGAGATGCTCATTTTAAATATTTTTAAAGCATCTTTCTCTCTGATTCCATGATTATAGCAATCTACTAATATGTATCAGAATATAATTATTTTCTACTTCAAAGGAATAATATCTTGTGTTCTTTATTGAAGTTTATCGAAAGTCATGTTCCACATTTTTCATATTTTGTTTTGTTTTAAACTAAACCAAAATGTTTCATTGTTTACGATGAGTCTATTAAAGTTGGAAAACTTTGAACTCTGCACTTTTACTTTGTATTTGATTTCTTTATGAAGACGCTGCAACAGCTGCAAATGAGCTTCGTTACATCGTGGACAGCTGCAAGTTTACTTGTTTCGTACACTACACAAGTTTGAGTAAATAAAATGAAGTTCATAAATCGCTTCTTTTTTTTTTATTATAGATTGCAGTTTGAGATAATCTTGCAGATTAATAGTAAAACAAGAAATAATGCTAGCTTTGGGTGGTATCAGAGCTTAAATACTATTCACGCTTGCCATTGTCTGGGCAACGCTGAATTCTTCTTCAGATTTTATGTTTTGGAAATGTTTGCTTAGATTAAACAATTTTTTAATGCAATAAAATATACAGTGAAAAAAATGTAATACTATTCACACTACGTATGAAGAGTATAAAAACAGGGACGTAGCAGCAAAGTGTGAGTACGAGGCATAATTTTAAAATTTTTATTTGCACCACTTTCCTTGTATGAGTGTAGTATGATAACACTTAGATATATAAATTGTATACCTTTTTATACTCATTTAATGTCTTGCGTAAGCAGGTCATCCATGGTGTATACATGATAAGTGTATTGTGCCTCTTTGACTGTTTTAGATGAAATAGAGGATTATAAATAAAAATTGTTGGTCACACGAAATAATTTTCAAAAAAGGACAGACGGACATTGCGTCGCTTTGAGGAGTTATCAATTTAAACACCATTTTTATTTTTAAACAACTGACGGTTAGATACATTTTTTGGTCATTTTGACAGAGTTTAAATAAAATCAAGAGTCAAGGCCATATTCTTTAATTCGAATTACTTTCTAGGTTCATAAATGGAAAATATTTCAATGGAACTACAGCTGCAAGCATAGCCTTAAGATAGAAGTGACAAATTTCAAATCCATAAATTTCTCTCCCAATGAATGTGCTTGTTGGAGCCTCAAATAAATTTTAAATAATTTTAATAAATTGATTTTCACTCTTGATCTAAATTTCTCTAATTCAAAACTTAAACTTCCAATTCAATAGTTTTTTGCTTTAACTTTTCAACAAATTCCACACCTGACATTTGTGAGGAAAAAAGAACGCGTTTATAAAATGCAAACCACTTCCATTCGAAAATGCAGCAAACAAAACCTCAAAATGCGCTTCGGATTAAGTTGTAGGTTGTGTTTCAGTGGGCAAGTGTTTGCCTGGGGCATCCATGAACTCAACGCAGCGCAGCTGATCAGCGACAAGCAGAAAAAAAAATAATAAAAAAAAAAAAATTATAATAAATAAACTTGCAACAGTTGCAACGAAATGCAGCAACTTATGCCCAGAATGATGTAAGAAGAAAAGAGCAGCGGACAGTGAAGGAAATGTATGCGCAATCAAGCGCAGTCAGCGCGCAGTTCTTTTGGATTGCAGCAACAGAACAGAGTGGGAGGAGTCGTAGGCGGTGGTGGCGGTTAAAGGCAATAGCGACCAATGCGCTGTCGCGAATTATTAAAAGCCCCAATGCAAAGTTCTCTAACCTCACCCACCACTCACTCGTTCGTTCTATTCATGCTCGTCCGATGATTAACCCGTGATTACAATGTTTGTAATTTTTTCATACCCTGCACAAATTATTTGTGGGCAGAGTATATTGTATATCTTGAAATGTCAAAGTGTATGTAAAATAGCGAAAAATAAATCGGAGATCCCATAAAGTATATATATATATATTACTATTCAACCCGTTCAGCACAGACTGATTAGTGATTTATGCTGATTAATTTATTTGTCTACTAAAATTTTGTTTGGTTGTGTTCCCCTCAAAAGCCTTTAGGTTTGTTTTACTTTAAGCTTTCCTAAATTTATTTGTTATTTATTTGATTTATATGTAAAAATGGTCAGTAATGGGCATGATCTTCCCGCTTGAACCGTTGGATGACACTTATTACTATTTTTCGATCGTAAAAAGGGATACTTCGGTCAGCTCATTAGCTGGAGGCATCTAAGTTCTCAAAGAAAATTCAGAATTAATGAAAACGCTAGCATTTTCAAATGTTTATTACAAATGTTTTATTTGCTGCTTTGATGTATTAAGTTTGTACAAATGTTTATATAAAGGAGAAACTCCACAAAGTGTTTTAGTATTTTTATTCTTGAGGAGTTTAGTTAATATAGCCATAATCGTCTGTGCTACATATTTAGAAGCAAACCAATTAGTTTGTTAATCTCTTTTAAAAAATCTCAGTTAGGTTCCGATTGAAGTACTGTAGAATGGAGCCCTTTGATTCAAATAGTGATGCTTAGACTAGCTATAGGGTAACTCATAGTCAAGTACACTCGAATGCAGCGTTCAATCTTGTTTTTTGTTTGTTTTTTTTTGTAAACCTTGCGGCCAATTTGTACAAATTTTCAGCTCGGACAACGTAAAATGAAGCTAAATTGCGCTGGTGTACCTGTTCGACTCCAATCGTCGAAGCAGCTGTTGGCGTTGCAGCTGAGCATGTGAAATGCATTGCAAGATGTGGCGGGAACAGTGGCTCATTGGCGGCCTATGGCGACGTGTTCTTTTAAAGCTGCCACGTCTAAGGCAGTTCCCGTTCATGACGCTGGGCACTCATCGACGCTGCCAAAGTAGTTGAGCAATTTATTATTGCCGCAAATTGATTTTTATCTACGCTTAATCGATTGTTTGTTCCACACCATCTCAACCCATTTCAACCCATCCCATTCGAAGAAAGGAGTGGAGTGGAGCGCATCCACAAACTGCCATCGAAATTGCATGTAAGTAAGTAAGTATGTGTGTGTGTGTGTAAGTAAGTATAAGTGTGTTAGCTAGTACATGAGTAGTACATGCGAATGTGTGTGTTTCGCTGGATTAAGGAAATTATTTATGTTAGTTCACACGTTGTTTTACACGTAATTTATTAACAGCAGCATTCTACCGGCAACTACAACAATAAGAACAACAACAACAACAACATGGATAACAGGCATTTCTAGCGCAAACGTTTTGACCTTGGGGCATCGATTATGCTTGAAATCTGGATGCCACTTTGTCTGTACTGTCCATTTGTCTCTCTTTCTCTTTCACTCCCGGGATGCACTTCGATTATGTACGATATAAAATGTAAAGATACAAAACGTATTAGAAAATCGGTTTGTCTCTTTTGCTCTCACAGTTCGATTCGCTTTGTTGGCTGGGTGTGAAGGTGATTTACAATTTGTTGCAAATATGCATGCAATTTGTAATTTTTCACGAACCACAAAGAAAAAAAGAAAAAAAAGAACCGTGTGGTGAGCCAGCGAGAAATCTGTGCAAAATTTATTTTTGACAGTGAAATCAGCGCAATTGCCGCAATTATGGGCGCGTGTTTTTCCAGCGGCAATGAATCGCTGCATTTTGTAGATCATTATTGTTAACCGATGTAAAATGTTGTAGCGGAACGGAATAGTAAAATATGTGCTTAGATAATGCCACAATGCCTTTTGCATGAATGAATGCGTGTACGCGTGTAATAAGGTTAGAATAAGCAAAAATTTCCCAAAATGAAACATATTTTATTATTCAGCGAATTTTTTGTGTTAAATGTGATAAAGAACTTAGACTTAGTAAACATAAGCCTCACCTCAATGAAGCAATAGAAATTCTGTTAACAATTTGGAACTGGAATCGCAAATTTGACGCTTTTGGGCAGAGTGTAATCCACAGCAGTATCAAGAGTATATCAGGGCATCCGGAGAAACTTAGAGTTTAGTGTTCGTTTTTTTTTTATAGATCTGCACATAGCATTGAAATCGACACAAGTAACATGGAGTTTGAAGTAATAAACTTTATACAGTTTACATAAAAGTTGTATGGAAAGAATATTATTCGTTTGCTTGAAATTTTGTAACGCAGGCTTCATAGAACCCAATTTTACACATGCACACATATATGTAAACGAATCATGTTTTATACAAAAAGTGTGTCTCTTGTTTAACCAATACAATCCCTTCGTCTTTTTCCAATTGTAGCATATAGTACTATATAACCTGATATGGTACAGACAACTTCTTTTCTAGCATATAGTTCCTACACAAGCAATTGGAAATATATATTCTCACTTTCCTAAATGATACAATATAATTAACTGTTGTAAGTTACTTTCTGAAATATATTTAAAATGTTCTTTCATCTGCAAAAAAGAAAAAGAAAATCTTTTTTTACTACTTTTTTTACTGAGCCAACACTGAAATTGACATCGGAATAAATTGAACAAGAAAAAAATAAAACGTTGGGGTCACACCAATTGGTACACACATTGGCGGATCCAGGGGAGGGGAAGAACTGGGGAACGTCCCCTACCCCAACACCATTTTTGTTCAGTACAAAAATACTATTTTCTGCATGATATTCATAAAATAATAGGTTTTTCTTTTAGTAGAGTTTTCAAACCACACCCCCTCCACACACACAAAACGTTCTGGATCCGCCTCTAGTATACATATATCTGAAGCATCTATCCATAAGAAACCACCATGTTAATTTACAAAATTTATATTGAAAAATTATGAAAAAATTCTAAAAAATTCTTTTATTTTGACGAAAGTCTGCGAAATTCCTTTTTTAAATAAAGTTTCTCAATCATTTCTCATAATCAAAAGCTTAATAAACAATATGTATTAATTACCGACCAAATAAACAAACTCTGGTGTTGCATGACTTAACACACGAAACCTAATGAAAGAAATATGTACATACGTGTATGTACATATCAAATAAAAAACCTCTTGACGAGGTAAAAATCAAGTGACGAAAGCATACTTGGAACACACAAAACTACTGATATAAATTTTGTGACGCTATACTTATATTTTTCATTTTTATGGTTGGAATCGATTGTAATATGTAATTAAGCGTTCGTCATGTTGCGAAGTAGTGGTGAATTTTCAAGAATATTCTTGAGTAGAGAAATAAATTGATGTCCTAGTAAAATAGCTGTATTTTATAGCTTAAAAAGCTTAGATTTTCGGCAAAATCGCAAAAATGTACTTTTCAATATTTATATTTATATTATTATATAGCATTAGTTTGAAGGTATTCAAAAGACCTTCCCAACGAGCTATTACACGTTGAAAAATATTAAGCCGTTTGACCACAGTAACCAATTGAAGTTAAAGCTTTTTTGAGCTTTTCCCGATTTTTGTGATCTTGGGCTCGTTGGACTAGTCTCGGCGTCAAGAATAAATAAAAAATCAGTTTGAGGTGCTAGCCCCCCCCCCGCCCACGAGCCTCAATACCCCTAAGGGTGGGTATTTTTCAACCCCTTATACTTCGGACTAGGGTGATCCGACATTATATGTTTTAACATTTTCTGAAAGTATGTTTCAAGATCTTTTTAATTGTATGTAACACGGCTTACCAGTAAAAACTTCGATATTGCGCGTACAATATAGTGCTCGTGCAGCAGCCACGCTGAGGTGGGCTTTCGTCACTTGCGTGGACTACCGTCCACAGTGATATGGATGATTAAATTTACATTTCGCAATCGCTCTATAATAGTGCAAGTTATATTGAATATCGGTCCCAATAAACCTAATACATATGCAATGTCTAAATTCTGATCAGTTATATCCTTCTTTAGTTACATATTCTGATTTGTGTACCCTGCACAAGAAATATTTGTAAACAGGGTATATTGGGTTTGTTAAACTGAGAAAATGGTTATCACATCGGTTATTCCATTAAGTAAATAAATAGAATCGTCATTAGCACTATTACAACAGTAAATTTTCGGTATAGACTCTCCAGGTGCCGCACTGTTACAAGTTTATTTCAAAATTTTATAATTTGCTCTTGATCTACTGTTGTTTTGCCTACTTAGTAGTATAGCTTGTAGAAATCAAAATGTGGAGGCAAATGAAGGACTACTTTGAAAAAAATATGGAGTGTACAGGGTACAATATAGTACAGTGATTGGTATCTTTGTAAAGTACTCTAGATGGTTCATTAAATGGCCTTTATTTGCTATATATGCTCAACATTTTTTCAATGCAATATTCAACAAAAATCTGGAAATTAAGTACATCAAAATTGTTGTAATTTTTACCATAAATAACTTTCAACGCTTAAAAACTAATTAAATTGAATTTATCTAAATATTACCTTTCTTTCCAAATCCAGATAAAATAATTACTCAATTCTGTTAGAAAGCGTATTGAAAAAATCAATATCTGCAAAGCTCAAGAAACCTTTTCTTTTTGTCGCTATGTGTACAATATGGATATATAATTCTTTGGATCCGACGCGATCCGTTTGTTATTTCCACAATTTTTTCCGCCTTGTTCGCGGACGCAGTTTTCGCTTGATCAAAATTATTGTGGACAGCAGCTTCAGATGCGTTAATGGGCACATGTTCGATGGATAAAGCGACGCAGGCTGAAATGACCGAGGAAGGCGTAGAAGAAGGTGTGGCGGCTCAAATTCATTTTATAACATTGCGAATACAACAATAATTTGTGTCTTTGCTTGTAACACTTAAACTGGTAAAAATTGTTGGAAAACTTATACGCAAAAGTGCCGACGGTAAAAGTGAAAAACTTCCGCACAAAGTCAAACAAATCAACCAGGTGAATACGGCAATAATTCAAGTAGTAAATGAATGAATCGCACTTTGAATACGTGTAAATTTTCAAATCAGATTGTTTAAATAAACACAAATTTTTACTACGAATTCAGAAATATCCCGCCGTAATGGCTGTCGGCGACGCCAACACAAAGCACCGAATTTTCTCAACTAGACGCTCAGCGAATTTGCGAGCGAATTTTTTGCGCATATTTCAATTTGAAATTAAACAATTTTGTGGAAATTGTGGAGAAAAACGCTCACATGAAAAAGCCAACAACAAGTCGCCAAAATCAGAAATTATTGCGGCACTATAAGGAAAATCGTAAATAGATTGGAATCAAAGAGCAGACACATCTGGAATGGTTTTCTCTTAAATGAGATGGATTTCGTTTTGTGCTACTTGCAACATGCGCATTGTGAATGGCTTCTCTCGCTGCCACATGCCACATGTCGCACGAGGCAGCATCAGCAGTTCCAGCATCATTACTATCATCATAATCATCGTAATCATCATCATTATTTTTATTATTAGCAACTCACAGGCGCCTTCCGCACGCGCGGAGTAGCTAATAAAATTAAAATGCCATATTTCAGCCGTTGATAACAATAAGTGCAAAGGAATAAGTGCAAAGGAGAGTCCTCGACAGATCCTTCGTCTCACCTCGTCGCTAATGAAAATTGTTTGTTGGCACGAAAAGCTGCCAAGAAGACGTCGACGAGAATGAGAATGAGAATGTGAACGAGGTCGACAGGCTGCGGAACTGAGGAAGGACGGGCCGCGCCGGGTACAATGACAAAAATGGCAGCAGCAAAAAGTACCTGTGGAATTTTTCGATTCTGCCTGGTCGTTTTGGGGCTTTGCATTACAAAGAGTATTGATTTTTGTTGCGCCCAGCGGCGAAATTCCTTTCAAGAAAGTTATTATGAATATTGAATTTGCATATTCGTTGACATTGTGAGCTGTTGTTTGTTAAAAAAGTGTGCTGTGGAAAATACCCATCTATGTTTAAGAGGAGACTTTGAGTTTGTAATGACAAGCTCATTGTTTTTATTACCTTCCGTTGCTGAAAGTTCAATAAAATCAGCATGCCTCACGGCAAACCAGAATCACTTCACTCAATCTGATTATAATCAAAAGACAAAATTGAATTTTTGTTTAATATTTGGTTGGAGTTTTACCGAATTGGGAGAGCGAAAATGATTTATGCTTTGCAGGTGATTATTGATTTCTTATCAGAGACTTTGTTTGCTTTAGTTTAAATAAATTTCATTTGACGTTCTTCTTTTCAGAGCGCTGCAAGCTAATCAAACGTTCTGCTTGTTTTTCCCTTCGGTGTCTCGTTGTCAGTGTGCAGATTTAGCGTCATAGTCTTTGAAAGCCTTTGGAAAATTTGTAATTAAATTAAAATTCCTGTAACATGACATTTTCAGCAAAAGTGCCGACACAAACAGCCGTCAGTCGTCGTCCATTCTGTCGCCGTCGTCGCCCGCCCGGCAAGGCCGCCCACGGACTGCGTCGTCATGCCCTGCTCTCATTCTGCACCGACTAAGACAAGTTGTCAGCATTCATGTCACTATAACTCCAACTACTCCTACTTCTACTTCAACGGCTTCAGCTACGACTTGAGCAACGACTCCGGCTGCCTTTGAAGTGAAAGATTTTTCATTAAAATTTGCCACTTTAATAGTTACTTGTGTTGAAAGTGTCAGTGAAATAATGGAAAATATTTTTGTGAGAAAGAAAGCAGAGACCAGAATAATTCATATTTTTTTCAGCTTGGCTATATACTATATCTATATAGTTGAATATCAATTATGTTTATGGTGTACAAAAGATTATGGAATCTATTTTAAATTTTTGGTTACATATTACATGGAATTAGTTGGATCTGAAAGAGGATAATAAGGTTTAATTTTCTAAATTGGAGAGAACAAAATCATTAAAATGTTGCATCTATGGCATCATAAGTACATTTATAAAATTTCAGGGTGGTTGTGCTTGCGTCAGTAGAAATTTTTGTAAATGTCGTCCAAAATCGGTTGTTGTGCCAGAAAACATCGATACTGAGCTTGAATTGATAATACTAAATCGTCTTACAACTTTCCGCGAGATCATGGCATTTCTGGGCATTAATATCGCCTGTGTCTATATATAAGACACTGATAATCCCGGTACTGCTGTATGGTGCAGAAACATGGACCGTGACATCAACGAATACAGCGTCTTTGAGAGTGTTCGAGAGAAATATTACTCGTATTCGTAGGATTTTTGGTCCCCTTAGAGTTGGCATTGAGTTTAGGACCCGTGTGAATCACGTTCACATAGTTCAGCGCACAAAATTACAGCCGCTGCACTCAAATCATCTTGATAAACCCCGAAGCTCCAGCACAATGACGGGAACCAGAATTTGAGTGGTGTACGGCGTCCGAGCTTACGATGGCAAAACTTGATCTATGATGAAGCTTCGGGTTGCCAGCGGCTGACGCCAGCGACTGACGCCAGCGAGCACTAAACTACACGGAATGTTGAATGTTTTCTACGCGCGTCCTTGACCGAAAGACGGTTGTAGAGACACCTAAGTAAGTAAGTATCGCCAGTGTTATTATATTAAAATAATTGACCATGAAAATGCATATAATCTAACAAAAATGCTCGTGACAATTGTGGAAAGAAATTGACGACTGTTGAATAAACGGTCATTTTTTAATGGTACATGACCACTTCACCATAACACTGAGAGCTTTCACAAATCGGCTTAAAGAAGTGACATTTTCATACTTCATCTCATATTTTGTTTTGATTTTTGACATTTGCACAGGCTTAATATACCTATTTACCATATAGAGACTTCATAAAGTGTGTATATTGTTAATCAGCTCGACAAGGCGAGTCTGTCTATGCATGTTCGTCTGTATGTCTGTACGTACGTGTGTGTGTATTTTTGTTATTAGTAATTATATTTCAAAACCATTAGAACTACAACAGATTTTAAAACTAACTTAAATATCTTTCTGTCTGTTTGTGTGTGTGTCTGTGTGTGTTAATGCAGTTCATTCAGTTCCCATCCAATCTTACTAAAAATTGCTGTGGAGACTCTCTGAAGCTTAAAATGGACTACAAAACATATTTGAGGCATGTTCAGATGATCATACGTATGTGCCACATTTCTCTTATTGCGTTGAAAATAGTTTCAAAATTCTACTTATTTACTAATTAACTACCAGTGACCATAAACTCAACAAAAATTTATTGCAACTCCGAATTTTTTTCCACATGTTCATCTGAACGAGGCTTTATTTATTTATTTTTAATTTATATTATTTTGATACCTTATTGAAACTCAATATAAGTACATGTACACAATTTGTCTTATATTCTTTGCAATGCCAAAGTTTCAATTCAATATTGCATCAACACTTAAAGAACTATTTTCGAAAATCCACAACCACTTCATGAAGTTCATGAATACTCGTTTAGAACTTTACCAAAATACAACAACAGCAACAGTAAAAACATTGACTCCAACATGCTCGACATGTGCACTTCACTTCACTCCAGACCACTCTAAATTTCCCCGCCACCCACCTATACAAACTCCGCTCCACGAACTAAATCCAACACATCGCACCACTTAAATTTCCTCGAAAAATACGAAAAGCTATCCAATCCAAGGAAGGCGAGAGTGAGCTGTGGAAGAAAACAAAAATCTTTTTACGTCAGTTCTGCTTGTCTTGTTCGCTGGCATTTTCTTGCGTTGTTACCTTCTGCTCAGCCAGCGTCGTCGCTCCCGTCCCGCCATTGAAGTTGCTTCAGAACGCTGCTGCTGCTGCTGCTTCGCTTCACGCCGGTGCGTCATTCTGAGCTGTTATTGCTGCTTCCCAACAATTTCCTTTCCACAGACGCCGGCAACCAAGAGCAAAAATACACGAGAATAACACGAAATTTGCTTCTGCTTTTGCTTTTTTGCCGCGCATCCGTCCGTCCATCCGTATATCTGTCTGTCTGTCTATCTGTCTGCCAGTTTGGCACGCCGACGCCTTCTGTCTTGCAGCAGTTTAGTATATAACAAGCTAACAATCGAGTGCCCTACCACTCGTCCACCCGCCAGTTTTACAGACTTAAGGCCTCCGCTCCGCGCACATCCTTCGCAATCTGGCCCCATGGCGGCTTGGCTGCCACCAACTCGAATACTTCCATGTTCGTTTTTACAAAGTAAAACGGAAATGACAGTTCCGTAACGGAACGCAACGCCGGCGAACATCTTGCCATGAGACTTTAAAGCAGAATCAAGCCAAAGCGAATGAACCGAGCTGAGCTCCGGATTCGCAGCCGGAGTCAAATCAGCTGCAGTGAAAGAAACCTTTCTCGCATAATAGTCTGTCAAAGTGGCAACTACAGTAGCGACACGGATACGTCGCACATACCTTCTTTCATCCATTCAGAGCGCCAGTCAGTCAGTCAGTGAGATTCTGTCAGACCCAATCGTTTCGCTCCGCCGACCCTCTCTCTACCATACACCCACATTTTAAGGCAACCTTGATGGCTTCGCGTCGAGAAAATCTAGCAAAACAATAGAAACTCAAGAACAACTTTTGCCAACGCCATTGGATGCTATTATCCTTGCGTGAGTCCCTGTCTGTCTGTCTGTCTGTCTGTCTGTCTATCTTTTTCACTGTTTGTACGCAGGCAAATTTCTTAAACAGAGTTTAACCTTTCTCTCTGCTTCTTTGAGTTGAAAGTAAGTTTCTTGAGTATGCCAAACTAGCTTCCACTTCAAACTAAATAAATATTTTTCTGCTCTGAGTTTTTAGAATGGAGGATGTGGCCTTCTGCGTTTCTAACTGTATCAAATTTCGCTCTCATTTCCTCCAATTTCAAACTAATTTTCTAATTATGAGCAAACGAAACGAAAATGAAAATCATGTCACATCGTTCGCCCCCCGAGAGTGATTTATGTGCTTTGGAAAAATGTCAAAAATGTGTATTTGCTGCTCTGTATCTGCTTAAGTATGTTTGTATCACAGTTTCTGCTAGTGTTCAATCGCATCTTTTTTGTGTATCTTCACTTCAGTTCAGTATGAGAGTTTAAAAGTATTTGCGAAGCTACAATAGTAACGAAATGAGTGGCAGCGACATCCTACGCAAACTTAGTTATTCGCTCTGCCGCTTTGACTGCCCTTCGAAGCAGACAATAACTTTGCCGCCGATTTGATTTATTTATTTATTAGTATTTTGGTTTATTTGTTTTGTTGCTGTCTTCGCTTTGACAAAGTTATTTCATTACATTGTACGATATATAAAATGGCCTTAGATACTTCTAAGTCATTCGATAATCATGCATTGAATTAAAGTCGTGGAATGAGATAAAAAACTGTTTTGCCTAATCTAATTTTCTGCATGAATGCGATATGTCTTTTAGCAATTATTACGATAAATATTTGTGCTTTAAAGACACTTTTTCAGATTTTCTGATTTTAAAGCAATACTAAGGCAATATAACCTGTTAAAAAAAAAACATTGATTAAAGATCTTCTTAAACTCTGTACTCATAAATAAATGGCAGGCTACATTCCTTATGCTTATCACTTACTTTTAAAATATATATCTGTTATATTAAGATATACGACGGTGACTGTGTGGTTAGTTTGTCTGAATCTAAATGATGGAAGCGAAAGTCATTTGAATTCAATTGATATAAATAAATAGTCGCAAGGTTTACACTTTTCAATAAAGCATCAAACTTAAAAAAAAAATGTATAATAATAAGCAGGACATATTTCTTATTTTCAAAAATATTTCAAGACTTTTGACCAACTTTTACGTGTCTAAATATTTTATTCTATGCAGCAAAGTTGCCAAAATGTATCTTTCTCCATAATAAATTTTATTTTCCAAAATATATTTCCAACTTAAAAGCCAATGAAAATCGAACATTTTTAAACAATTCAATTCGACATAGAAACACTGAAAATAAATTGGCGAAGGTCACGTCAAGTACTTCTAGTAAACAGGCAGCAAACAAATGTATCTTAAATACTTTCTACAATGTTAAATTCAAAGCAGATAAGTGTTATATGAACTGAACTGTCAAGTTTCAACATTAAATAAGCTAAAAGTTGAAATACTCGTACTTGCGGAAGAAAAAACCAAAAAAAAAAAAAATAATAATTTTAGTTTATTCAGTAGATACAAATTCATATACGCATACGCTCAGGAGTCAAACAGAAAGTCGCTCAGAACTTGTACGAAATAATCCAAAAGTTTTTGCTTCGCAGAAAACACGAAAATCTCAGCGAAAAGAATGAAAAAGTAACAAAATAATGTCAAAGTTCTGTGCCGTTTCTGCGGTCTCCGAGGTTCTTAAAATGTTTTCGATGATGTTTTCTTTTTTCGGATTTCTTGGAATTTCCAAAAGGGAATTTAGCACAAAAATTGTATGCGATATTCTTATTCGTTTCATGTTTTTTTTTTCTCTTTTTCATACTGTTTGTCATTTTTGTGCTTCAACTAAAGATTTTTATGTTTTTTTTTTATTTTTATTCACTATTTTATTTTTATTCTTTCGAACGTTGTAGTCTACATTTTTGTACAGGAAATGTCAATGAAAGTTTTGTGGATGTGTAGAAATAGCATGAAAATAGTATTGGTAGCATTATTATAAGAACCTATAAATACGTTTCTAGGTTTTATGTTGTGAAAGATTTTAAGCATGTTTTTGAGTATTGATATTGATAAATTAAAGTGACATAATCGAGCACAATCTAGAGATAGATGAAGATTGAATGTTTAAACACGCGCCAATACAAACAGAACTCTGAACACAAAAAAGTGTACTTTGCTCACACAAATATATCTTACGGTTATTTACCAGCGTACTTCTTGCGACTCTCCTCGTTGCGGAAGAGAGAGAGAGATAGATAAAATCTAATAATTTTGGAACTGTGGTTTAACAGCACAAACTCTTTGCACATCTGAGAGATAGAGATAGATAGTGAGAGAGAGAGAGAGAGAGAAAAGAGAGAGCAAAAATGTGTACGCCTATAATTTTTTTAATCGTTGTCTGAGTGAAGTTTGTTGATGCTTTCTACTCCCAAAATATATGGTTTCCAGATTTTTTGGAATGTATTTATTATTTTATATTTAAAATCTGAGGCTACAAGTGTATGAGAAAGTACATATGACTTAAAATATCGCCCCTAGTTGAAGCGTAGGTCGAAATCCGTTTCTTATATGGGTTGGGTCCCTAGTTCAACTAAACTTATTTTCTTTCCACCCGCGCTGAGTTGACCCAGATTTTCTGGGAAGAATCCCAAATTATAATCCAGAAATTTAATTTTTATTCCATCCCATTTTTCCATACGCCGTCAGAATTTGGCACTTCTCTTGTTTCACAAAAGTTCTCGCGCAAAGGAATGAAACTCGGCCATGCTGCTTTTCCTATTGGTTAAATTTTTGCAAATGAAAAATAAAATAATGTAATTAATCTTTACTAATAGAATTTTTACCTATTTAAAAACAAAATTCTAATGGCCACTCACTACACTTGTAATGACATTTCGAACGGAGGTCCAATTCACAAAGATTAATTAGATAAATGTGCCTTATTACAGAAATTAACTCCAAAATTGGATAAAATTGAATAGCTTCGTAAGTTTTTATTCGATGTTGGGGTTTGAAAAGCAAAGTGCTACGGTCTTGATTAAAACAAGCCTACTTCTAACAACTATGTTTACCAATTACATTAAAAGTAATGTTATTATTTGCGCTGAAGTTATTCCACCCGATACCCAAACTAGTAAGATACTGGCTTATCAGTTGCACCTTTTATGTTCGTTTTATAAATTTCCGGTGGTGATTGCGGATTACCTCGTGTATTTAAATAGATGTTAACAATGAACCTGCTGGGAAAAAAAAAACCATTCCTCTTGAGTAATTTAACATGGTTGCAAAGCGTACATTAACTGGTTCACTCACAACTCTAGTCATGAAGTACCATGTATATTAAGCTGAGAATGGTAAATGGTCGCTCGCATTAAGTATAACAGATCAATTACGCAACCTTTAGACCATTAGAACTTATATACTTACATACATATTCTCATTTAACTAAGTTTTCTTTAATTTTGAAGTAAAAATTATCTAAGTATTTATTGTACTTCTATTTTTAAAATAACTATTTTTTTCTCCCTTTATGGATCTATTTTCTCCCTCTAGTTGAAACGCTTCCGCGCTCATGAAAAGGAAGTGCACGTCAAAGCTCAGACACAAACCACGAAGCGTAAAGGTGCAACTGAAGCTAGCAATAACAACATCGCATACATTCAATAGCAATTGCACTTGCCACCAACAATGAAAGCGGCAACCAGAGTAAAAATGTATCTTCAATTTGGTAACAAGAAACCTAGCTAACTAACTAGCTTCAAACTAAAACACAAAAACAATGCGTGCAAGCGAAAATTTGTTAAACAATTTCGCTAAACTTAAAACGAAAGCGAAGTGGACGAGAGTGCAAATGAATGAATGAATATTTGTACGTCTGTCCGTCCGTTCGTCTGACTGTCTTGAAAAGGGAAAACAAGCTATGAAAAACCAAAAAAAAAAAAAAGAAAATAAACGTAGACAATGCCACACTCATTCACTTACTAGCTCACAAATTACAACAATTAAATGGCGAACAAAATAAGCCAAGCCGCAATTATCACATCACATGTTGAGCTCAACTGAGCTGAGCCAAACGCTACTCCAGCTGCAACATTCGCTGCCCCTTTGTCGTTTTATACCCCACCCAAATGTTGCCACAGTCATTGCCGCTCGACTTGATTTTAATTTATGAACTGCTTTGCAACGCGCCTGGTGGCCAACTCAGCGCGAACCAGCCACAAGAACAACAACAACAACAACAACAACAACAACAATGGAGACTAAGACTTGCAAGCTAAATAAGCTAAATAACACTGGAATTTCTTCAATTCCGCATCTCAGCTCGATTTCACTTTATTCAGCGCAGCAATTAAGCTAAAATTTACAATTGCTTGACTCTGTAATGCTTTTCTTGTATTCACATTTTTTTCTTTTTATTTTTTTATTGTATATCATCCTTGCCTTGAATTGTGCTACTAAAAAGCAAAACATTCAAGGTGTGCAGCTATGGCTTGGAAAAAAAAAGAGTGATAAATACCGAGTTTTCAAATTAAACAATTGTCAGTCACTGAAGCTAAAAGATTCACTCGCAGATATTTTTACAACAAAAGAACTTCAGCTCGAGAATAACAGAGCGAGAACCGAGTTGAGTTGAGTTGACTTGAGACCCTAACAGGTGTCGGCGGCATAACTCGCAGCCAGAGTTCAATTTTCAGGCAACACTTTTGCACGTTGACAGCTAAAAACAGGCAACAAAAACAGCATTAACAACCGAACCGAGAAGAAATGGGCAGAGTGGAACTTGCCGGCCATAAAAAAAGGTCGAACAAATGCAACCAAATGCATCGCAATCAGAAAAGTATTTGGACCGTAGGCGAAGACAAATTTTTATTATTCAAAAACAACTTCTTTACATGTAGTCTAGGAAAAAAGAAAAAGTAATATGTACAGCATAAAGGAAAAACTTCGCATTAAATACGCAGCGTTCCATTCCACACAATTGAATTTTATTTCATTTATTGAAAACGATCCAATTTCATAATGAAATTTTTGCTCATCTACGGCTGTCAGTCTGCGTTGCATAAAAAGAAACGACAACAAAATATTCAAACTTTGTAGCGCAACAAAATCCAATAGCAACACAGAAATTCTTAGCTCCAACTCCAAATTGAATGGATTCAAGTAGCAATAGCTGTTGGCAGCACATTATTGGGGTAGATGCTTCTTCGTCTGTATCTTCTCTCATCGCAGAAACGACAAAATAAAAACTTTTTTCCACTCGAGTAACTTAAGTGCCAATTCTCCCCCGAAAAAAAAGAACAAACAACAGAATAGAATGAAATGAAATCGAAAAATAAAACAAAAATACTTCACAAAAAAGAAAAATATAAATAAATAAAAATTTGTTATCCTTGAAAAGAATTGGCAGTCGCATGAGCAAAGTGTAGAAGTGTAAAGCTGAATAGTAGGCTTTAAGTTTTTGTTCCACAATGTGAAAATTTGTATGCTAATTAAAACAGATTAAAATACTTCATCAAATGTGTACTTGAAAATGTTGCAAATTTTATAACACATATTTATAAACTGGTATAAATATTGATTTCGGTTAATACAATGAGTCAAAATGGCAAACTTCACTTAAAACTTTATAATCTGAAGGCCTACTTATGTATGTTGCACGAGAGCTTGTGTCTAATGAATCAGCCAGCATTTTGTCTGAAGGTTTTTGTTTTCAATCGTTTTTATGCCCTGCACTAAAAATATTTGCAATTGGGTTTGTTGGGTTTACTGAATTGTCAAAATGTATTAAACAAATTACGAAGATACCAAAAAGTATATATATTTGTGATCAGCGCGACCAGACGAGTCAATTTAACCATGTCCGTACGTCCTCCCGTATGTCTGTCTGAGAGTAAAGTTCTCTGTTTAGAAAACTTGGACAAACTAAACTGACGGTATAGACTGTCTAGATACCGCTCTGCTTCAATTGTAACACGAAACTTCATAACTCGTAATCGTTTCACCGCAGTGATAACAACAAAACAATTTCAGTTGGAAATTTTGTTACAATTATATAGTACATATGTATGTCATGATTCGTATCAAAAATTGTTTAGCCTTCTTTGTAATATAGCTTGTAGAAACCAAAATTTGGAGGCAAATCAAGGCCTACTATGAATAAAAAATATGTCTTGTTCAGGGTATAATATAGTCGAGCACTTTGACTATAGCTAATACTTGTTTTTTTATTGTTTTATAATTTTATGCTACTTAAAATGTATGTATGAGTATCGCTACTAGTTGGAACATAGGGCGGAATCCGTTTCCCGAGTAAATAGTATTTTATGGTTGGGACACTAATTAAAACCTAAGGAGTGCCATATTGAACATTATTTAAAAGAATTTATTCTCTCCGCTCGATTACAGAGATTAAAATAAATGTCTAAATGTCTATTTCCAGCAGCACCCCGAAGAGGATATAGTCGCATTACCGTCAGTGCACATGGAAACAGTAGGTGTGTGTATGTTATATGATTCGTCTTGTACAACATGCCTTTTTCAAAAATTTCTAACACCCTTAAAAATATAAGATATTGGTTAAAATTGTGGAGCACTTCGACCAATTAGAATACAATAACTTAGTACATTTTTAACTGATTTTAGAGTTCTCAATGGGTATGGAAAAATGAATAGATCTTTCATTTTTGTAAATTTTGTTGAAATGAAAATTTTATCCAAAGTTACATGGTACAAAACTTAAATACTCTTCATACTTGTAAAAAAGGTAGTCCAATCGTATCTATTGAAGTCTCAAATCAATTTTTCTGTTAGTAATAATTATGAACAGGTTGCTAAATTTTACCAATGCACAAATGTATTTGATATTAGTGACCACATCACGGTCCTTTTAACAAAATTGTTTTAAGAAGTTTCCATACTATGCTTCAAACAGATATCTCATGAATTACAGACAGCAAACAGACAGACGGACTCGCCTCGTCGAGCTGATCAATAATATATTTATATTTAAGTCTCAGAAGCTACCATTCATACAGTATGTATGAAGAGTACAACAAATCAAAATTTCTTCATGTATTCGCCATACAAATTAAATTAACAATATAATACGGCAACTTTAGCAGAGAATTGTACAATTTAATGCTTTACACATTTTATTCAAATTTCCTTGTTGCACTAAAGAAACAATTTAAGGAATTTAAAGTTAAAAATGTGTGCCTTTTGCAGGTCATCGTGATTAAATCAATTACTTTGACCGCAACAGAAAATAATTACTCAATTTATGTGGAATTCCTTCGGCCGACGGCATTTCGGCAGCCATAAAACATAATTTCTCAATAAAAAACAACGACAACGACAACAACAACAACTGCTGCACGTCTTCTTCTATTGATGCTGTTTCATTTTAACTTGATGATGACGTTGATAATGACGTATTTCAATGTTTTTGTTTTAGAGACAAAAATATGGAGAAAGAGATAGAGTGAAAACAGACAGACGGACGGAAGGACGGAAAATGTAACGAAAATGAATAATGGCTGCACGGCCGACCTCCATAAAACAACAACAAGCGTATTGATCTGCCCATAAATACTATGCACACTCTTTCTCTCTCTTAATCCAACACACACACACACACACACACAGTTACACATATTCATTTGTTCTCTCTCACTCATTCGTTTATAACTACAACGGAATACACACGTGGTAGAAGAGACCGGCGTATTGTAAGGCACAGAAAAAGAACAAGAAGAACAATGGCAAAGCAGGAAAGCCATTTTCCCGTCGGCAAAGTTGAAATTCACACACAAGACAAGCCAAAATGAGAGTTAAAGTTGAAGTTGTCGATTCGAGAGGCGAATTCAAAATGCATGCAAAGCAAAAATCAACCACTAAATTTAGACCGTTCACGCTCTTTGGTGCTCAGCGCTGGAATTGAACAGGCTAAGAGCGCAGCTGAAGAGCGTACGTACAGCATACAATACTCTTATCCTTTTTTTAAACAAACTACTTGCTATCCCTTTCGAACGCATTACTATTATAGGCAATCAGCTGTTTCCCGCCAAATTTTTATTTTGCGCTCCAAAACAAAGAGACAAACTGGAAACATTTATGCTCTTTGCTTTGCTGGCATTGGAAAGTGAATGGAAAGTCCTTAGCTTAACCCAACAAATTATTTGCAAATTCATTCCGATTTATTAAACCAAAACAAACAAATAATTTCGTTTATTTACATCGAAATGCATGCAAATTATTTAATTGCATTTTTTGTTTTTTGTTTTCTATAAATTCTTTCCAACCAAAATTGGTCGCTGTCCGCATTCCATTTTAATAACAAATTTAACGAATTTCGTTTTTTTTTTTGCAAACAAAGTGTCAAAGTTTTTTTAAATGCGTCTGCGTGTCTGACCTTCTTAGAACTAATTGATTTTCGCCATTTCATGCGTTTATAATCGCAGTCATAAACTTGGCCATTCGCTTAGTGGAATGAGCCATAAAAAATGTTTATGCAAAAGAAATTTCAATTGTTCGATTCAAATTAAAACGAAAAATTTACGAAGCTAGTAAAAAATATTTGAGTAATATAAAGAAAAAAAGAGATAAAGTGAGATAAACTTTAACTATGATAAATATATCTGAAGCATACAAACATACAAGAACATTTCTATTTACCAATAAGGTAAGAATAATGTAAGAATAAGAAACATTTCAACAAAAAATTATTTATTTAGTTTAAGAACTTAGAAAATATTGCTTGAAATAAATGTATGTTTGCACTAAATATAAAATATTTATGAGTTTAATATGTTATGTCAGGTAAGCTTGTAATGGCAAGCAGGTGACGGCTTCACATGTTGGCTAAATTGCTATAACATATGATCTCATAATTCTGCCGGCCATCTCGAAGAAATAGAGCGCTCTCTCGAAATACGAAGATAAAAATCTATAAGACACTGATAATCCCGGTCCTTCTGTATGGCACAGAAGCATGGACCCGGACATCAACGGATACAGCGTCTTTAGGAGTGTTCGAGAGATAGATTCTTCCTAGGATTTTTGGCCCCCGTTCAGTCTGCCTCGAGTTTAGGACCCGTATGAACCACGTGATGTGTGAGCTGCATTATGAGGTTGACATAGTCCAGCGCATTAAATTCCTCATACGGATGAAACCCGAAACTCCAGCACTAAAGGTATACGACGGAAAATCGAAATTGCAGGCGACGTTAGTTTAGATACAGCGCAGTCTAAACTTCCACACGTTCCACCGTTTTTGCGCTCTATGTGTTTGTTAATAAGGTTCATCTGCCTTTTTGCCCATCCCAGTTACATTCAGCATTCAGAAATAGTTTTCGAAATCGAAAATAACGCATCAAAGGATTTGAGAGAAGTTTGGTTGTCTGAGTGTAAATAGATGGTCTTTATACTAACTGCACATCTACTTAGGCCGACCAAGGCGTCCTGGATAGCTGCAAAGCTCTGCCTGGTAGACACTACAGTGGTCGGGTAGTCTGAAGGACTTTTGAAGGTTAAGTTGTATAAAAAATTTCCTTCGCCTACTATAACAAATTGTCTGTGAAGCTTATTGATACAATCCTCTCCAGTAAGTATTGCAACGCAATATCCTTCGAAAAGTTTTGACTGGAGACACAGTAATCCGTTGTTTTCAGAATATGGAGTAGCTTTTTCAGTATATTTGGGTGACGTGAGTTCGAATATTCTCGAATTCTGAGGGCGGATGGGGGAAATATTTATCTTGCAATTTAATCGGACTCTCTCTTAATGAGTTCTGATATTTCATTTTCATTTTTCAATAGTCCCATTCGTGACGAATATAAATTATGCATATTATCAAGTTTTTAGGATTTAATAAAACAAAACTGTTTTAAAATTATTCATTTGAGTTTATTTTCAAAAACAAAACAAAAAAGAGTACAAAAATATATTAATGCCCTGTTCAGAAGATCCTAGATATGTGAGACATTTTTCATATTGCATTGAAAATAGTTTCAAACCTTTATAAATTTGAACTAGAAGTGACCAAAACTATATTCATATATTGGATATATCCGGCACATCGCGACTTCTTATTCATATAAACTAAAAGTTTGACCGAAAGAGTTGTCAATTTACAGCTACTTCATATGCTTCTGTATATACGAACATACGCTCTCCAATACAATTTTCAATATTGGTGACTTATCTTTTTAGAAATGTTATTAGGCTAAAGCTTCTGCACTGCAGATGACCATGATGCGAAATAATCGCAAAACCAAACATTTCAATTAAAAGCAATGCGTATGAGTATACTTCGCTTCGAGCACTTTTACGTTTCTCCAAATTACAAAAATGCAGCAACGAATTTTATAATATATTCTCAGAAGTCAATCATCGTTTAAGTAAATTTCCTAAATTTCCGTATCCCATCCGGCAACTCATACAGTATGTCTTCAATTCCCAAACTTTAACACACGAAAACCTGTAGGTACACTTCACATTCCTACCTCAATGAGCTGCCTGAAAAAAAAAAATAGGTGGGGAGGGGGTGCCAGAGCTGGGCTCTGTAGCTGTCAATAAGCCAGGCATTTCGATTTCGTTTCATGGCAAATGCGTTGACCACAATATTCGTCGCTTATTCGTTCATGGAGGAAGGAAAAAATAATTAAGTTCTCAAAAGATAAAAATCATGTTAGCCACAGATCAATTAGTAGATTTTTCAATCTGGGCTTATATTTCATCTTCGCAACCACAACCGCCGCCGGCTACTCCCACCGCTCGCGCTCACATGCGCTTCCAGCGCTGCACAGCAGACACGCTCGAATGCAGCAAATGCATAAATTTACATATGAGTCGGGCTTAAAATGATTTTGAAGGCTGTTGAAATGTTTCACTGCAACCTGCTGCTTCAGCTTCGATAGCTGTCTGGTGTGGACTGGTCTGGAAAGCTCCTCGCGACGGCAGGGACTCGATTCAATCCGATACATTTGCAGCTCGTTGAAGAAAGATAGAAATATCAGCCGATTGAAGCGCAGCACTGAACACGCTTTGAATTTGGAATGGCATCGAAGAAATCGAAACGATTGGACTGAAGTGAAGTCAATTGAACTGCTTGGTTGTCTGATTCGCGGATTCGATTCATTTCTGGTGGACATGCGCATGCAGACGCAGACACAGACGTCAGTAACTCATTTATCTCTTAACTGGACTTGAACAATTTCCCGACACCAACTGCCGATCGAATGACTGCCTCTTGAAACACCCCCTTTCCCCTTGAATCTTTGCGTTGCATTGCGGTTGCGTTTGGGTTTAGTTGCATACGCGTCCAAATTCTGTTCTGTTCTTATTTTGACAACGAATTTGCATGCATTGAAATTGTGTTTTGAACCTTGTTAATTTTGACTAAAGTCGCTTTGGTTGTTTCTGTTTGTGCCTCACTCCCAACTCGCTTGAATTTGGCATTGCGTGACGCTAAAAACGAAACGAAAAACTTCGGTGTACGCATGCGCGCGCATATAATCTTTAAACACATACAAGCGACTAACCTAACAGCGACGCACTTTACTCCAGAAAACCTCGAACTGAACCGAACCGCATTGACCGACCAACCGTCCAAAATAAAAAAATATAAAAAAGCCCGGCAAGCGTTGATATTACTCGTAAAACAAAAACAAAAACAAAAAACCAAAAAGAAAATGTGAAACAAGATCCAAAACAAAGTGTTCGATGTTTCCGTTTCAAATTCTGTGGAACAAGACATTTGCGCATGGGCTCAGCTCAGCTCAGCTCTGACCGGCCGAGTTGATCAGCCGGCGGGACAATCGGTGAGACAGTAGGACAGATAGAGAGGAGAACCGAGCCGCACTGACATGGTCAACAGTTGCGTTCACATTAGGCCAAGTTAAGCATTTCGCTTACAATCCATTGAAGTCTGAAGGAGGCAGTACCATGCCAGCCCAGCGTCTGCGATGCGCGTTTAACTTATCGGACACAATTGTTGCGCATGTGCGAACAATTGTTCTGTTCTGTTCGCGTTTTGTTGACCGAAACAAGTTCAGCATTTATTGGGCTAATACTCTGCGCACAGTGGTTCAATGTGAAGTAAATTGAATTTAAATAGATAATATACTCAATGCAATACAATTTTAAAATAATATGAGTGTATATGAGTGTTTTCGACTAAGAAAAAGTAAGTGCTCGCTAAAAATATTTCAGATAAGTCTCACATGAATCCATAGAATTAAATGAGCCGTTCGGAATGGTCCTTTTTGTTTTGTTTTAAAATGCTAAAATAGCCAATATTTATTTACAGCGAGTATCAGTGCGATTTCTACTGTATGTAAGATCTGGTTGAGGGAAATTAGAGATACGAGGTGAAATACTCGTAATACTAGCGTATTTCAAGTTACCCGAAATTAATCACATTATACAACTATATCTACCGTATGCAATACGCAATGGACGTCAGCAATCAAACAATGAGGCCTTTTTTTAACTTTGTATTGCGTGCATTTGACAAAAGTCTTCAAAGTATTTGAAAATTGGATTAATTTGTAGAAGTTGCGAAGTTGAAATTTATTTTGAAAAATCAGAATATATTTTTGTTAAATAATGAACTGTTAGCTACATTAAATAGGTCATTACATGCCCAAAGAAAAAAAACGAGTATAGGATAATCGTATATTTTACAAAATGTCCAATTTACTTGTATTATTAAATCGGTCCACTATACCATATAGATTTTTTTTTTTTAACTATCGACCTTCAAACATAAAAATAATTGTAGTCATACAGCTCTCACTTGGAACCCAATGATCTGCTTTTGTTGAAGCCTTCAAACAGCTCGTTTTGGACGTACCCACTTGTGAGTAGCAAAAGTGATTCGAAAATTGGTTCAAAAACATGCAACAGTACATTGATCTTCATGGAGAGAATATTTAAAAAATCAAAAAGTAATTTTTAATGATAAATTGCAATTTCGTTTTATTACGCGCACAATAAAAAGGCAACTCTCGCACCTACATACATGGTCGTCTTTTTGTTATTACTCGATTTTTTTGTTATGGAGTTCAAGTATGTCAAAGTCTGGGTGGTATAATTATATAGTCAACATACTAAAATATATACACTAAAATTAGATAGTACAACAACAATTTAATTGAAATGAAATCGATTTTTACATAATTTATACTCCTCAGCACCATTAATCTCAAATTTGCTCATGGTTTTCTATTTTTTCCGCTTCTTTATTGACAAATCTATGTATATCTCTGCCGGTCGACCCATGCTCGTAGCTAGGGCGGGAAGAGTGGGTTGGCGCCTACCTTACAAAACTCATTTCCCCTCTCATATGCTCTATCAAAAAGTAGCAGCAAAATCATAGCCATATTATGTATGCGCTATATGGTCACACATCTAGTTAGTTAAAGGTTATAGTAATTTTTTTCTACTTACAGACCACTGTGCGTCGCCGCACCTCTTCATCTTTAGTTGTTTTTGTAGACCATTGAGCATTTGACCAGTTGGTAACTCCTTTGGCCGTAAGCAAAAGTCTGCGGTTGTACTTTAACTTATTGTTGAGACTATTGTTGTTGTACATGCCTGCTGTTGTTGTTATTGTCTGAGGTGGTTCGCAGGCGCGATTGTGACGCAGATAAAAACCGAAGCGATACAAAGCGAAGCTGCTATATAGGCAAAGCACCAACAAGCACAAACAGCCCAAAAGCGCGATCAGAGAGCGCAACCAAAATTAACAATTCATTTTATTCTTAACTATTCATAGAACGTTCACTTTGTATTTTCTAACAAGGTTGTCGCCGCTTCGACGGCACTCCACCCAATCCCATTGCCGCCTAGTTCATTGCATTGCCTCGTAGAATGAGACTGCTGAAGGCAAAACGTTGCCTAATAATGCGATAATTTCATTTTCATTCAGTAAAGCCTCAAATTGGCCAACAAGGAACAACTAAAAAGCCAAAAGATACAAACTGAAAAACAAAGTATCTGCAACAAAATAAAAATAAGTTGCAGCTGCAGCATGTTGCTACTGTATTACTTTATGTTGTTGCTGCTGTTGTTGTTGTTGTTGTTGCTGATGCATGCGCAAAATTTAAATTATGTTGTTTTGTCGCATGTTTTTCGCTCTCTACCCTCCACTTGAGCTGCAATCTTCTTATTGCAACAAAACTCATTGAATCGACGAGCCTTGATTCATCTGCGCTGAGCTGAGCTTGGATGCTGTTTCAGTTGTGTTTGTTTGTTTGTTTTTGGTTAAAGGTTTTAACATTATCAATGAATAAATGAAAATGTCTTTTGTCAGTGGAAAATTGTACATACGATCGCTCGTATTCGTTTTTGTTTTTATTGCCTTTTGGTTGGTATGCAATTTGAACATCTTCTTCTGCGCCTTTGCTTGTAAATATCTTGAGTTGCATTGTCGCTTAAATCGCTGCTTAAGCGCTGTTTTATGTCACAGCCAAATGTCATTTGTACATTGAAATGAAATTTGCATAAAATCGCAGGAAGCACTTAACGGATTAATAGGGATCAGAACCCTTTACACATGCAATGAATTAGCGCGCAATTGAATACAGAGTACGGATATATCGTAGAGTAGTTGATATATTGATTTGATTTTAAGATATTTTAGAGACTTACCTTTGAAATAAATTTATTTATGTGTTTGGTTTTGAAATCCGTTGTAATTGTTAAAGTAATCCAAAGTGAAAGCTACAAAAAAGAAAAAAAAATGAAAATTATTAGTATGAGCTGTAAAATAATATAAATGAAAATGTTGAAATACTTTTTTGAATGCCACGTTCCGTTAAATATTGTATCTATCGTTGCGCGCCATCTTTCGATAAAAGTGTGAACATACACATTTAAATTCTCATCAATAGATACAGCTACAAAAGAGACTCGATAGCAAAGCAAGCAGATGTATCTCAAGTGGCCGTTTGCTTGTATCTAAAATTATCTGCACGAGTAAAATTCATGTGTAACATTTATGTTCAGTTCAGTTCAGCTTTTCATATATCTTTAAAATTAAGCAATTTAGCAGCTGTTAATGTTAATAACATATTATGTTAAAGATTAATGTTATTTGCCGTGCTACTCATAGAAATCACATAAAACAGAACGGAGAAAAGGTTTTCTCTTTAGAAACTTCTCAAACATTTTATAAACTTTTTAAACATTTTTTAAGATCTTTGCAATAAGTTCAGAATGCATTATGTTAGATACATAATACATTGTTTGAAATTTATATTTGAGTTGTCCGAAATGTTTGAAAGTCTGTAAAGGATGTGTTATTTTATTTCTATATAACCATATTTTCCGAGCCTATATTTTTGCTATTGTACATATCAAAATGCGAGTATCAAGAGTATGTACTCTGAACCTATATTGTTAAAGATACTTTGTACTTTGTAATACAAATTTTATTGCACCCGGTCCCTTGGGAATATAAAACTTATAGTATGAAGATACTTTTTTCTGCGACAATATTTTAAAGAAACAAAAATTTTAACTTTTACTTGTTCTCTAATATAGGTTTCAACTGATTCTAGTCTAAATATAGAATCATTTCATAAGTGTGATGAAAATAATGAAAAAAAAAAAAATATGTAAATTTGAAATGAATTCATATTTGGGATAATTGTACTTGTAGAAGGCTTTAGTATTTACCCCAAATATGAGCGAATTTTGAGTTGACATACTTTTGCCTTCTCCACTTCACTTAGTAAATGTTGTAGAGTTCGCTAAATTTGATGTGGAGGGCTCAAACGTCAATCGTAATAAAATTTGACACAAATATGTAGGACCTCTATAGAATATGTCACCATATAATCACCATATAATATATGGAACAAATAAAGACTCTTCGACTAGGTACAGATTCTCGCGAAGTCGAGCACACTAGACTTGTTTTTGTTGCAACCATGTAGAGTGATTGTACAACACCTACCATAAATCTATGGACTACAAGTTTAAAATACATATTTCCCACATAAAGTATTTATTTATTTATATCAATTTGTTTAAATTCAAAACATGATAATAAGCAATTATTTCATATATGTAAGTACACAACTAATTATAATTATAATTTAGCAACTAATCCGTAAACTAACTAATTATAAGTTAGAATTACTTATTCACAGAATTTAAAGAAAGGAGTGGAGAGATTAAATACAAATTATAAAATCTGATATACGTAGAACATAGAATGTGAAAAGGATCATTAAATTGTATACGAATGTAAGTAGAACAATGAATAATTTCTCGTTATTCTGAAGGGAATCGAAAAATTTAATAGTTGTCATAAGTAGGGTGAGTAAATAGAATCAGAGATAAGTTTATGGATAAACAAAACTCCTAGCATATGTCTCCGTTTCTCCAGTACGGAAAGCTTAATTAACTCAGACGGCTGGTATACGGTGGCAAATTAACACTTGGTTACCAGCCTTAGTTACTCAAATAAAAAAGAAGAAATTTTATCTGAACAAGTTCTACCTGAGCATGATGAACCATACTTAAGTATTAGGCGGACCAGTGAAGTAAATAATCATTTAGTGGTATATGGATCATTAAAGCAAGCAACTCCATTACCTTATTAGACATGACATTAATATGTGTAGTGAATGAAAGTTTTTGGTCGAAAAGAACACCAAGTTCATTAATCGAGAGAGCCCGCTCTAGGAGATAATTATCAATAAGACATACAGATAATATAGAGATTCTACGACAAAAAATCATTATTTTGCACTTAGATCAATTTAAAACATATCAGCAATGAAGTGCATTTAAGTCAGTTTCCAGTTTATCATGCTTAATTGAACCATTGTAACTCAAGCATAAGATAAAACATCTGTGAGATTTAAAATTATGATGAGGGTCCCAGGTGACAACCCTTTGGGGTTGTTATGAGAGTCCTATAAAACATAACTAGAGCGTTGGTTTACATCGAGTCACCACAGAATAAATAGTATTTACAGAACAGTGGATAATTTATAAGATTATATATATATATATATATATATATATATATATATATATATATATATATATATATATATATATATATATATATATATATATATATATATATATATATATATATATATATATATATATATATATATATATATATATATATATATATATATATATATATATATATATATATATATTTAAATATATATCATATAAACAATTTGGAATTTTGTGAGAAACGTCTGCACTTTTGTTGCTTAGACCATGCAGATCAAACCAAATCAATATTCCCATGCACCACTAATCAATTGATATACTAAAAACAATGAAATAGTTTTTGTTGTAAGGCGCGAAAATGTTGCATTATTTGACATTTTCCCAGCTTTTAATGTCAACAACGACTAAGTTCAAGTTCAGCTTCGGAAAGATGCCAGTTAAAAGGAATAAAACCCAGATGAAGAAGAATAATATGCCGCCAGAAGAGAGGGGGAGAGGAGATATTGGGAACCCGGCAACCAGACTATAGCGGCAACGTCGGCTGTCATATCCTTTTTGAGACGTCTGCGACGGCGCGGCTTGCTCGGAATCATGCTTGGGATTCATTTGCGCCAATTCAATTCTCGCCGCTGCCGCCGTATTCGAAATGTCATCATTGTTGCTCGTTTGTTTTGTGTGCGCGTTGAGCATGTATCTGAATGCGAGGTCTTTTGTAAAACTCCCTCGTTAAACAGATTATTTTCGGCTTTGGATGACAGTGAGACTGCAACGATTTGTGAAAACGTTGAGAGGAGAAGAGGCAGATTTTTGCAGGCGTTAATAATGTGATACTACAACAACAATCGTTGCTATTGAACTGCAACGATTTCAATTCAATTGAATGCTATCCAAACCAAACCAAAGCAAAGCAAAGCAAAGCAAGGCAAATTCAAAAGCAAACCAAGCCAATTCGGTTCAAAGCTAAAGCCGAGCGGAATCTGATTCGAATCGCAATTTCTTCTACTGAGACTGCTTGTGTAATCTCGCATATGAAAGTGGCCAGCAATGGCGAAGGTGGCAGCCGGGATGAGAGATGCTTCTGCTGACTGACATATGTATACACTCGGTTTGGACACAATCCCGTATGGCATCAGAGCAGAGCAGTTCCATTCCGGTTCAACTCCAAGTGTTAATTGCCATTTGAGAACAATTGCGGCGCGAATTGGCAGACATCTTTAGCCGCTTCCTCCATCTCCTCCTCTTTGTATACCAATTTAGATGCGAGCACCTGCGCTGCTGCACGTAGACACCTCTGCCTAATTATATGCAGCACTTCTTTTATCTTCGTTGCCAGAATTCCTTTTGCGAATTTCAATTTCAAATCCATTTGGAGACCGACCGACCCCACAGGTGTAACTGAACGCGGCATGTCATGCAAATTGAATGACTTCGAATGGAATTTTGTTGGCGACTTTTTGTTTACACACTGTTCAAAATTCATTTTTCATAACACACAAGCGAAAACATTTTGTCAACAACTTGAAGCGAGTGTTTTGAGTTGAGTTGCGCAATTTTAAATAGGCGAAAATAATATTTGCAAATTTGCATCTCCCTTCCACGAATTTTAGATCGAATTCGAGTTTTTTCGTTAGCTGGGTGCTTGATGCGCGTATAACAATGGGTGAGCGTGTGTTTTTTCCTCGTTGGTACGCCTCAACATGGTAAAAAGTCGTAAATTGGATTTGGATTTGGCACAAAGTCGTTAAATTTAGCGTAAAAATAGTTTGTCGTTCGAGCGTTTAAAATGCAGTTGTGCTCAAAATAATTAATTAATTGTACATTGGTCGATGCGATTTCAATTGAATTCGATACGTTTCGGTTTGGATGTCTGTCGTGGCGTGGGTGGTCTTGTTTTGTTTTGATTTATACGCGCCACTTAATGAGCGGCATTTGAATGCGAAAGCGAATCTTGGCGTTTGACGCTCGCCAAGTTGCAGCAGTTAAAAATAAATTGATGAATATGGTAAGCGATAATTGACTCGTGAGTTATTTGCAATTGTCAGGGATAGACGGACGGACGGACGGACAGACGGTTGAATAGTTCAGAAACAATTTAACATTTGCGTCGCAGCAATATTTTTAGAAGCACTGGAACGCATAAGGTGACAGCGCCCTCTCTTGGTAATTTCATAAAGTAGTATTAAATGTTTTGTTCTGCGCACGGATGAAAGGATAATAGCATATATAGTACCACGCGAGGATATAAATAAGGTTGCTGTACTTGATAACAGTTTTAGTTATGCTGTTGGACTCGAAAGTGACAGTGATGTTAAAACTGTAAGGATAACGTATACTACGAAGTTTTCTCGCTTACGGCGCTAGTGTACAGCAAAGGACATGTGTGAGGATACATATGCCAGACGGATAAAACGGGAGCACGTTAAAATTGAAACAAATCTGCAAAACTGCATATTATTTCTTATCCTTTAAGTACGACTAGAGAAATTAGTGGAAAGTACGAGAAACGAACACTTGAATCTACAGTTTTCAAAGTGTTATCAGAAGAAAACAAGCCTGATTTATGGAGTCGTGACGTACAACGTGTCTACGATTGACTATACAGGGGTGCCACAGAAATCGATAGCGATTTGGCTACTAGTGATTTGCCAAATTGCTCAAAAAGTTTCACCATGGCACAGAACTTCGAGCGATTTGATTTTTATAGATTTTTCACAAGCATTTTCGAACTTAGCAACACTTAGGGTAGACACCACACAAGAATTAAGTAGTCTAATGTTTGTTCCGCATTAATATTATTATTATTATTTTTTTTTTTCAGTAGAAAAATTAATATTTTACAGTGATATTTTACAGTGATTTATTGCCCGTCAAACTAAAAAGTTTACTCGACAACTGTAACATCTGCGCGCTACCTGTACGGTAGTACTTGAAAGGCAACACAAAGCTTAATCAAACGAATCACGGTGAATTTTAAAGCAGTATTTAGAACAAATTACAGGCAATTTGCATTTCGCTAGAAAATGAGGTCTGTGGCATGGTGAATTGGAATTGAAGTGAAATTCAAGCGAAATCGATGGCATCCCTGATGAAGAAATGGACTTCTTGCCCATTTATGAATTTTTATACCATTCACACAAAGTGTGACATGGTATCGTCAGTTCGTTTGATAGTTTGCTACGCATTAAAGGAGACATCGCAGACCCCATATTCTTGATCAACTCGACGCGACGAATCGATCTAGCCGTGTCTGTATGTATGGTCGTCTGTCTGATAGTTGCTGCACATTTTTAAGGATTAATTTTTTAGATATTTGGCTGAACGCTGAGTTGGAGCTACCCCACTTTTTGGGGTAGCTCAATACAAACTCTCCGCCCACATTTGTGTTTTTGTTTGAAAAATTTCTTTATTTACAATAAGTCAATATCATTTTAAAATTCGATGTGATCGCCGTCCAGGCCGCTCATATATAAATGGACGTGTTCCGCCCACTTTTTGAGGTAGTCCCTATACAAACCCACCGCCCAATTAAGATATACCGAGGTTAACGTTATTTTTTTGTTTACTAATCTGTTGTTAGTCGTTTATGTGTTTCAATTAAAATAAATACGTCAGAAAGATATAATATTAAAGAAGATATAATCCGAAAGAACTTGTCGGGAGCGATTTCGTTAAAATGGTTCGTTTTACGGTTTCAGCAAGATTTCGCGATTCGCATCCATTTTGAATAGCGATACTTTTTTGAACAATGAAATCGGGCTATTTTATGAGAATAAATTCCGCACAATTTTTTCGGAAAGTCTCGACTCCAGAAGGTCTGAAATAATTATTATTGAATCTTATTAGGAGTCGATAGTGTACAACGAAAGAGATCCGAGAGAGAATTACTTATAAATTTATCAGCCTTTTGTGGTCCACTTGAAAATGAATTACGTCGGGCAGGTGGACAGTTTAAGAAAGGGATCGTGTTATGTGATGACAGCATTTTTTGTGCTATTCCCGATTCATCGTAACACTTGAACGTGTTATTCTAGTTGGACTTTAATTGTGCTAACATTGTCCTCGTTATACGAGCGAACAGAATATTGTTCCTGTGAGCAACTTTTCAATTATTTGTTTGTCCATTAATTAATTAATTTAAGTTAGATACTCTGGCTGGCTGATTTATAAAATCTCTATGGAAACGTCATAGGTAAACCTCACTTTCAGTACATTTTTGCTATGCTACATATGTATATTGTCTGTTTCTCTTTTCCAAAACATCGTTTAGCTAAGCTGCTGCATTGAGATAATTTTTAAAGGAATAAAAATAATGTATACGAGTGCTACAGCGCTACTATATTATAACATTATTCTAATCACAATACATATTGTATATACACATGTATAGTATATTATATATTGAAATAAATTTAAATATCAGTTTTCTATCTATAATCCAAAGGACCACACATGAATTATTTTCAATTTATATAAGAAAATAAAATTATAAATAAACATAAATTTTACAAAAGTAATAAATAAACGAAAAACGACTTTTTATTCATGTTAACTTCCTTTTAATTTAACGACTTTGCCGACACTTCATAAACTGAGGAATAAAAATAAAAAAACAATTTCAAAAACAGAAGGCAATAAAGAGCTACTGCTCATCTTATAATCAACTTGCTAAAACACTTTTTTTAAATGAGTTGCCAACTTCGAATTGCGAACAGATACTCGTACTCAATGGGACAGACACACAGACAGACAGATACTTCGTCACTTCAGCAGTTTCACTTTGATTCGATGAAGTTTAGTTAATTTTAATTTGTAGACAAGATTTGCATTTTGATGAATTGAATGTTGATTTTTTGTGTTATTTTTTTTTTCGAAAAAGCGGTTCTCTTCTTGAGTTCGAGTTCTGTTTTCGCAGTTGTAATTCATTTTTTTCGACACTATCGCGACGAATTTGTTGTTCGAAACAACAACAACAAGAACAACAATGTGCACGAAATGAGGCAGAATAACAACAATTTGTACTGTTTTTTTTTCGGCTTTTGATGTGACTTGAAATTTTAATTAACCTTTAGAATATTTTTCATTACTCTTTGCAAAAAAAAAAAAACCATATAAAAATGTTTTTTTTTTGTCGTTTTCGTTTTTCTTCAAGTTTGAATTATTGTACAAATTAAAATGAACGATGTGTCAGCTTTGAAAAGGTCGCCAGTGACTGAGCTTTTGTTTTCATACGAAGCGCCGCCGCAACTGAAACCCCCTACTGCCCCATCTGCTTATGCGATTTAATTTTTTTTTTTTTTTTCTAGTCCCTATGCGACTTTGGTATACGATGTCGTTGCATATGTTAACCAAGGGGAGGCAAGTAGCTCGGGCGGTGGATACTACTGACGCCATAAGCGTCGCTGGCTGGCTGTCTGACTAGCAACGAGTATCTACACACATACCTAATATTGTATCTACTGCGATAGCTGGCGTCTGTCCATCGCCATGAATTCTGTCATGTCCAACTCGCGTAGATTGGCGATAAGAATCGCTCATCGCTCTTTACGGCATCGAGTGTTTTTTTTCGGTAACCGCTTTTATTATTTGTTATTTTGCAGGCGGCTCAGATGAAACAATTTTTACAAAATATTGACTCAAAAAAATAGCAACCAGATACGTGAGCAAGGTTTTTGCATGTCAAAGCGAAAAAAAATTCGATTATTTTTTTTTTAGAAAATTCACACCGCAACTTCTACGAAAAAAAAAATGTAAACTGTAAGTGATTAGTTTACCTTTCAATGGTCGCAGATGGATGCACAGATGGATGGAAAGATGGATGAGTAGTTGGTTGAAATAATGGCTGAGTGTGTTCGTGCTCTGGTAGACAAGCTGTTTCAGCGCGTATCTCGGAGCGACCATCTAATCTAAATTCATAAGTTGATGTGCAAGACAATGACGAAGTTCAACGAGCGCGAATTGATAGACTGATGGAAGTATGAATGATGGAAAGCGGGTGTGAGCACTGCCTTTGACCGTTTAGAGCTTAGATACTCGCATTCTATTATGTTTCATAAACAAAATATTCCTTCATATTCAAGCATTCAAGCAGCGACTGCAAGTGTAATCAAAGTGGCCATCACGATTTATTAATTTTAAGTGGTTGTCCACATCGAGCGAAGAGCATTTTTTGCATTTCTACATGTAAAATTTTTTGTTGTTCTTGTTTTTGTATTACTTAATAAAAGTTCACTGATCCGCATAGAAAAAAGAAATCTTTACTTATTATTTACTTCCAGTCTTTTACGTTTATTCAAGCTTGTAAGTACTTTTGATTAAAAGTAGTATTTGAAATTTAGAGTTTATTAAACAATTTTTTTATTAATGATTTGGTCGTGGCCCACGGGCCTCTGCTGGTGATCGATTGTTCATGAAATGAAAATGCGAGCTCGGGTCGAATCTTCGAAGCATGAAAATCAGAGGCACAAAAGACACGAGAGGCACGCTAGAATTCAATGGACTTAAATGAAAAAAGTGGGTTACTTACACCATCTAAAAATTGCTAAAAATTGGTACAAATTTGTTTAATTAACACTTTCGATTCAGAACTAATAAATCAATTAAAATCTAAAACGATGGAATTAATCAAACGATTCGCACTTACACTGGCTATTTAGTGGGCTTATTTCTGAATCTACCTTTTAAGAAGATGAATCGTTTCGCAAAGCAGAAAAGGAAAATGTACTAAGAACTGCTAAAGCAAAGCTCTACGAAAGAAATGGAGCAAAAACAGATGCTGGATCTCCTGAAAATTTTACACTGAACTAAAATGTGCTGACCACGAATATATTTAGGCGGTCTCCGATACCCACTTCAAGGCGTTCACTGTGTCTAATTTCTAATACTTCTCACATTCTGTGTGAAGTGTAAAAAAAAAAAAAAAAAAAAAACTGGTTGAAAGGCACGCCCCCAAACTGGTCAGGCATGTCCTGGTTCTCACTTTAGGGAAATTTTTGCGAAAGTGAATTCGACAATATGGAATATTTTTCATGTATGAGTCGATTTCGCGATTTGATCAAGTGCAATTGCAGGAGCCATGTAATATAAAGGTGACATACTTACTTACTTAGGTGGCTGTACAACCGTCTATCGGTCAGGAGATTAAAAAAGTCGCACGATAAAGCATCACCTTGTCGGAAACCTTTCTTGGTATCAAAGGGTTCGTAGAGGTTCTTTCCTACTCTGACGACGCTTTGGGTGTGTGACAGCGTCATCATGCAAAGCCGAACGATCTTTGCTGGGATACCAAGTTCAGATAGGGCTTTGAAGAACTTCGTTCTTATCGGCGTGTCGAAAGTGGCCTTATAATCGACAAATAGGTGGTGTGCGTCTTTATTGTACTCGTGGGTCTTTTCCAGGATTTGGCGTAAAGTGAAAATTTGGTCACTGGTCGACCCCTTTGGTCTGAAGCCGCACTGATAATGGCCTATTAGTGTATTCGTGTATGGCTCCAGCCGTTTACACAGTACGAGGGACAGAATGTTGTATCCTATTGAAAGGAGACTTATTCCCCGGTCTCCTTTTTTTTTGAAGATAGGATAAAGAACACTGAGATTCCAATCGTTGGGCATGCATTCATCGGACCATATTTTGCATAAGATTTGGGGCATACGCCTTACCAACTCTTCGCTTCTCTATCGGCGGTATTATTCTCTTCATCGCCCCCAAGTATATTAAAGAAGGGACTTCTCCAAAGTCTCAGTGATTCCTGTGGATCTGTAAACAGACTTCCATTATTGTCCTTGCAAAAAGACACTCCGGGCTTGAAACCTTCGGTCAGACGCTTGACCTTTTGATAAAACTTTCGAAATTCATTTCTATGACATAACACCTCAACATCCTCAAGCTCACGCCTTTCTTCTTCCTTTTTTTGCGTCTGAAAAGGCGCGTCTCCTCTCTCTCTGTTTCTCACGATATCGCTCTCTAACAGCTCGCAATATAAAGGTGACTTAGAATCGCAAAATCATCTCAAACGTGAAAAGTTGACTATTTTAGCGAATTCATTTTCGCAAAATTTTCCCGAAAGTGTGAACCGGAACATGCCTGTTAGTACAATGTTTTTCAATAATAACATAACAATTTTGTAATTTTATTCTAGCACACTCTTAAATTTTTACAAGGATCTGTCAACGTCAAAAAGTCAAAGTTTAAATTTTTATCATGGTGAAGTTCACGAATCAGCAACGTTTCAAAATTAATAAAAATTACAACCGAAGTTCTGAGTCGGTGGTCGCAAATACATATGTAAACATTTTTGATCGGCTCAACAAGTTTATGTAGCTGTGTTCGTATGTATGCATATTAATTACTATGCCAGTGTGCCAGTTTTCAACCAAACGTTCTAAAGTGTTGTGCTGAGATTTCTAGGTTCATTATTTATTTCAAATACCGAAACCTATATGTCATGTTTGTTAGTTAGTTCAGCAGCTTTAAGAATAAAAAAGGCCAAGTGCTGGTCAACCAGGTTGGCTCGTTACTCAACAATGCTTACCGAAAATACTCTCATACCTGTAGTAAATGTCTACGATGTAACCATATAATAGATAAACAAATCTTTCCTTGGATTTCTGTTTGTTACCCAAATGCGATCAGAACTGATTACTTAATTCGACGTCAATAGGTACTTCTGGCTTCCAATTGATCTTACCAATAAAGGAAGCAGTTATACGTCTACTTATCCTGAACGTCGAATTGATACACATCAACATTTTCTCAGGCAGCTAGGCTCACATAAAATCATTTCACACATTGACAAAAATTGTAAACAGCTGCCGAGCTGACGAAATCTTCATGGACTACTTGAACGCACTACGGTTAAAAGATTTCCGGTAATACTAGTTATCAGCGAAAATTTTGAACATGAAGCGAACTCAAGATGATCAACTGCATGAATACGCAACAACATGCGGCTTATATGGCATACACGCCAAATAAAACCTCCAGAGTTTATGCTTGGCAGTCGTCCGAGTCAGCACTAGGCATTAAATGACTGGTATACATGACAGCAGATTACTATTTCTGAAGAAGCAGTTGAGGACGAGGAGAATTCGGTCTTCCATTTGCTATTCTTGTGTCCAGCTCTCACTAGGATAATACTGAAGTTCTTAGGTAGTCCAAGAATAGTCTGAGATATGTATCTAACTTCACACAGGTCACGGGGCAGGCTTAGTGTCTTTCTCGAAAGGGCGGAACATGAGATATCTGCATCTAATCGCATGTTTGACTATCTGTTTCAGTTAGTGCTCTTCAAATTTTTTGAATTAAAGCTATATTTAATAATTTCCATACAAATTTTCGGTTTTGAAGCGAACCAAATTTTGTGGTTTTTAAGGAAAAGAAGGTTGTAACAAACTTGTTTTTTTTTCAGTTGCACCAAGGCTATGGTTTTCTCTTGTTAAAATCGATTGGCTTAGTTCCAGATGCAAAGTTTATACACCCCAACGAAAATGCAAATCCAAAACACAATCCGCAAAGCGGAAAAACTAATTTCTGTAATTAAAAAGTCATATAAAATGGCAACATTATGAAATCTCTGTTTTCACTCCTTTTAAATTAACACAATTTTTCCAGTTGGCTGCTGCAACCCTTTTCGGCGATTCATTTATTTGCACAACGCACACAATCAAACGCTCTCACTCGTCATACGAGTACACAACAGTCATATGTGGCATGGCGGACCGGAAAAAGGGTTAGTCAAGGGAATGAAGTGAGTGAGTGAGTGAGTGGTGGTAGGGGAAGAAGAAGCGACAGCGGCAGGATATATGCGGCAAGGTAGTTAAACAGCCGGACGAGCAGACAAATGCCTGCAGGATATTTTATATGGCGTCAGTTGCTACTGCTTTAGCTTCTTCGCCTGAACTTCACTTATGCTCACTCATATCCTTATACATATGTAGGGCTGTCTCTGAGAATGCGTGTTGTTGTTGTTGTTTTATAATAAATGAGCTCGGTGGGTTAAAGGCGTAGTTCTGTCTAGTAAATTAGCAAAATACACGCAGCGCACCGACACAACTCAACCCCATCAGACCCAACCGAAACGAACCCAACCCAATCTATCTTGGCCAGAATGAAGCTCAGCTCAGCGTGCATGGTTGGACTAATGGAGTTTGTTGTTATACCCAGAACTGATTGAGTTCAGCAAATTGAGCATGCGACACTCGCCAAGAGACTCTGAATACACGCACATCCTGACTGAGTGAAAGAGAAAGGGTAGGAGTTGCGATATACGAGTTTATTGCATGTATTCGTATATGTGCGATAGCTCTTTTCTTGTTTAAATATTTTGCTTGCCTTTATTTTTATGTCATATTCCTGTCTACTGCCAAGGTCATTCAAAATTCAAAACAAGTGTTCGACTTCTCATCTCCATAAAATTCCAGACCTGAACTGAGTCTATGCGGCAGATACAGAGGCAACGGCACATATCCTGGCAAATGGCGAGTGTTTCTATAGAATGTATTCTAGACAAGTGACATTACATCCTCTGTACTCTGCGTTTATGCAGATTTTAAAAGTTTGTTCAGAATATGCAAAAATTCGCATTGAAACACATCATAAGTCACCTAGACATCTTTTATTCAACCATATCCTTGCTGCATAGTGCAATTCCAGACTCAAATTAAAGTTCAACTCAATCAGTTGATCACATGATAATTATTTTGTTAGACAAAGTGTTTAGGTTCCAGAAGCAAATATTTTAAATCATAAGCAAACAAATTTAAGAATATCATTCAAACTATTCTTATCTCTTTAATCATAGTCGAGCTTCATGACTTTCTTACATATTTGGTTGAGACCGGCGAGGACGATAAAGTTAGCGAGCTAGTTTATACATGTGTCCAGTTTTAAGCATTTCGCAGTTTCTAAATTTAAGAGAATACAAGCGATTTAATTGGTTTAAGATTTTTTGTAGGTACTACTCTTATATACGGTGTCCCAGCAAGAGTGCATGACATAATTTAAAAATATAACACTTATTTTTTGAACGAGTGGTGATATTTTGACTACATTTTTCCAATGACCCACGAAGCTCTGAACACAGACCCTTGCTCTTTTCCCTGGATCTCGGCCTTGAGCTCAGGAATTGTTTGTTGATGAACCCATTCAAACGAAAAGGCACCTCATCGGTGAAAAAGTTTTGTTTCAAAAAATCAGCTCTCCATTTTTTTTAATAATCGGAACAATCGCAGATGCCAATCTTGCACTCTTGGTGGGACACCCTGTATATACAACACTTTTATAAAAATTCATTTCTGCAGTTGTTGTTGTAACAATGCGTTTAAATTTTATGCGCTAAATCGTGTGACTGAACCTTGACTGCATTAAGTTTATTATTGCTCGATTTTTGTTTATAACAGAATCGATTTAAAGATAAATTCATAAATGCACTTGTTTAATTTTTAAGTTGGAAAAATAAATTATTCACCTTTTTTATTTACTTGAAGACTAAAGAGATTTTGGATAAAATACTCTTCACACTAACTAAAGTAACTAAAGTAGTTTAATCTTTACTATTAAACTAGTAAGAATATAATAGACATGAGCTCAAATATCCGTCAACCTTTCTTATAAACTTGTGCATATTTAGTAATTAAAAAGAATAAATGTTAGTTTAAATATTTCGTAAACTCGACGTGTGTATGGATACGATGTATCTATGTATGTAAATATCCAGACAGACGGACGGATGGACGGGTGTAGAGACGGACATGGTTATTTCGATCCGCTTCCGATGATCAAGAATATATGTATATATTTTTTGGGTTTGGTACGCTATTATAGCCTTTTCCCTTTAGACACCACGCAGAGTTATGCATTTTTGCATATTGTATACCACTAAAACTAGCGTTTCGACGCGCTGCCTCGAATAGTTCCCGAGATATGTAAAATTTACTTTGGGATCGTCATATAGCCTATTTTTCTCGTTGAACTTTTTCTTAATTTATACAGGTTTGGGCAGAGAGTTTAGTAGACTTGGAAAATTAATAAACAAAAGAAAAGCACACGAAAAAATATATTATAAAATTAAAGTAAAAATCTAGAACATTATTAATAAAAATTACATCTTCCAGATATGAACCATCTCGCAACACCATAAATATGTAACAACTCACCGGCATATTGCGCATGGGATAGAGGGTTTCTCTTCTTGGATATTGGTCTTCAGCTGGTCAATCGTGGTTGGATTCTTCAGTAAACTCGACCACACAGAAAAAAGGTTAGTAGTGACAGATCGGGACTCACGATATAGTTTCCCTGCACACATCTCATTTACGGTTGTCAATGATTCATTGGTTGTATGGTATGTCGTACTGTCTTGTTGAAACCATGTCGCATAATTATACGCTTTCAATTGTTGCATTTGTGGAAAAATGTTCGTGACGTGGTTGTGTATGGGTTGGAATTTTCGATCACAAATATTCCCTGCTGATTGTCAAAGAAATGGGATCGATGATTCCTTGTTCTTAAATTGCCACCCATGATGTTCTCGATATAGCAAGCTCGTTTGACCGCTTGCGATTTGATATTGTGGCATCGAGTTGTAAGGAAGCCGTAGCTTCGTAAGTTGTTTTGTCTGCTCTTGATGTTCTTGGGCATTCCGCTGGTTTCTGATTAAGAGTGGAATCAGTAGACCCTAATTTTTGGATTCATGGTCGAATCACATTTTCACTGGGATATTGATTTAGATAATGCGATCCAAATTTGGAGCAAAAAAACGCTGTTCTATAGTGCACGAATCGCCATTTTTGTAATAATTTTTAAAATGGCATGCACAATGCGCATCCGTGAAACACTTCATGGCAGCTAAATTTCCAAGAGTCGAGCTACTCAGCCCCAACTCCCCAAATACTTGTATAGATGTATAATCTAAAAAACCGGTTTTATTTTAAAAGCAGAATACTGCGTACCGCACTGAAAAATATTAATTATTTTTATTTTTCTTATATAGTACAATTTTTCCTTCATTATTTTACGGAGTTTCCTATATAAAATATTTCATAATCGTAGCAAAGCACCTTTTTTAATATAAGAGCACTGATTTGATATTAAAAATACTGCTTCAAATTATAGTGCCACGATTTGGAGTTCCTTACTGGAATAAAAAAAGAGGCAGCCAATGCGACCGAAGTTTTTTGTCACACACTCTCCATAAAAAATCGCTCACCCTGCTGTGCCGCAAAACAGCTTCGCTTATGAACCGCTGCAAGACGCTGTATAGAACATATGTATGCAAAAAATTTCACCAAAGTCAAATTTATAAAGAACAAATTTGTTTTTAATATGAAATTGTTAAACCCTTTCGGAAAATCTATTTTAAACATAATTTCAATCCTTTAAAAACGATATTCCATACAATATCAATAGTTCTAAATATGTTTTTTTTTTGTGTCTTTGTATCTGTGTGTGTGTATATAAGTGTGCTTAGTTCTGTATGGGAAAAGTTCCAATTTAACATGGTGTCGTCTCAGTAATGATTTATGAACATTTCGAAAAGCCAAAATGCCATTTTGCTTTTGCTTTCGACCATGCTTGCGCCCTAACATTTTCTATGAAGCGGACAGAGTGTTTGTTGTTGCTTCTGTAGCTACTGCCGCCACTTTATTGAGCGAGGACACCGCATGTGCACGAAAATTTCTAACAACCACCAACACCACTGGCATTATCATCCGAAACAGAATCGAAACTGAGAAACATTGCCATTGTCATTGTCTGCAATGCGCGCCATTATGAGTCCGACCGTTCCGTCGACTCCACCGACAGCAGCAACACTAATACAACTACAGTCACAGATGCACCGTAAACGACCTGACGCCATGAACGCCGCCTCAGTCGCAGTCGCAGTCGCAGCAGCCTTTGGCCATCGGCAACACATGTTGGCATTTGGATACTGAACTCAACTTGGCCGACACCTCCACCGCTGGCAAAGGACACACAGAACGAACGCGCTCGGAATGAGTTTACGAATTTTTGGTCTGGGTATCTGTTTCTATTTCTATTTCGTAAGCGGTTTCGAATTTCAATATCACACACAAGTGACAAAGAAAGGCAGCTTCACATACGTTACACTCTAAGCACTTGAGTCCTTTTTTCAATAGCCATGACAGAGGACAATATCGTGGAGCAGTAGCGGCGAAAGAAAAGAATTAGAGGGAAAATGATGGTTCTCACCCACCCTTAAAACGAATCCAGTAGCGGCTGTGAACACAAAATTACCGCAATCAAATATGCTCGCGGGGCGAGACTGTGAACGAGGACGATGAACAAGTGAACGCAAGTTCATTTTGATATTATTTATGGCAGTGTGCAAATCACTGTGCGAGTGAGTTCTACAATTCGTTTTATCAAACCAGTTTCAGTTTGATCCTTTCCAAGGATGTGCTGCTTTACAATTTAAATTATAAAAATATGAACTTAATCCCTTAAAACTTCATTTCATTCCTCTGATGTCGCACACAATTCTTCTTTTGAGAATGTGTGTGTGTGTTGCGTGCACTGCACTTGTATGCGTGTGACTTTATACTGTATATTTCTCTGTGTTTGTAACTGTATCTATGAATGTCAGTGTGTGTGTGTGTGTGTGTGTGTGTGTGTGTGTGTGTGTGTGTGTGTATATATATATAGATGTGCAACTATGATTAATTACTCCTGCATACATTTACATGTGAAATTCGTTGCCACTTTGTCTGCTTTTTCTGGGGGTTATTCCATTCCATTCAATTCCATTTTTTTATCCCTGAGGCAACTTCTCGTTTCTGCTTTTTTGTTCGGTGGAAATGCTGTGATTGGGGTTAATTTCATATAAAATGTTTCATTTCGTTTGAACTGCAAATTTGTTTGCCAATTGTCGGCGGAAGGAAGTTGATTTGACAATTTTTTTAGAGTTAAACAAGAGCGATTCGCTTAATTGCATATAAATTGTTTATGATTTTATTTTGAAAGAGTTGTTAGATAACCACATGAAAAAAGTGGCTTTCTTAAACCATTGTGGGATAAGGAATATCAACCACCAAATTTACAGGTTGACAAAAAAAAAATACCAGTCCAACATTTTTTTTAACTACTAAGTTGCACTAATGTCTTAGTAATATATATTTTATATTTCGCATTTAGTAAACAAGTGTGCGGACCATTGGTGTGCGGACCAATTCTCTCTGCAGAGTTTTTTTCAGTATCTTCAAAAGATACAAAAAGAACCAAACACTGTAGTTCGTTCGATTAATTGATTAATGGAGAATATTTTTGTAACGTGATAAAGTCAATTTTGATGAAATGCACATTGTCTATTGTCGAAACGCTTTTGAGCTCTGGAAAGGACTACAGCCCTCAAAAAGTCGCAACGATATATTTGTGGCATAAAAAGGCTATAACGGTTCTCACTTTCGAGAAAACTTTGAGAAAGTAAATTCGATGTATGAATTCAGCGGCCCTTAGATCTCCGGATAAAAAAGCCATAGCCATTTTTTTTCTTTTTATGTTACCCTTTACCAGTACATTCTTTATAATGGGTTATTTTAGTATCTAAATATAAATAGGTGAGTGCAATAAGTTCACACCCAATTTAACCCCCTTAAACACAACATGTTTTGGTTTGACGACGTAGTAAACACACAATGAAAAAGAGGAATTTAATTTGTCCATTATTCATCTTTGTATGCACTTTAATGCTTAGCCCATGGTAGAAGAATATAATAATGTAGCTTGTTCCGCATAGCTTCTCTCTTTTTTGTTCCTTTCGGTTCCTTTGTTTTCAGTTGGCAGAATATAGCAAAAAATATTCTCTATCTCTGTCGCGATCTTGGTGGCGATTCACATTGTAGAGCATGTAGGCCACGCAGCTCGACTTTAGGTACGAAATTGATGTAGACGCACTTGACAGCATGTTAGAGAGCTTCAATTGAGTTTGTTTTTGATAGTATTTTTGTTGGTAAATTTAAATATTAAAAACAAAAGAGCAAAAACTTTCGACCCAATGTTTTGTGAATGTAATTTGGACATTTTTGCAACTATAGCACGCGCCTGTCCAAGCTCAACATCCAGACACTCTGACGCTGAAGAACAGTAAAAATATAATTATAAATTTATAAACGTAAAGAGAGCGACCGTTCACAGCGCAAAGTTCACTTATCGCCGCTCTATTTCTGGGCGGCCCTGATTTAGAGGCGAAAGAATTTTCCGTGACAATCCTGAATTATTGATATTCTTATTATTAGGTACTTTTAATTCATAATGTCGAATTTCGACCACTGGGAGAACTAACTTTTGTTATAATTAATGTTGAGGAAATAAACATATCGGAACGGTTAAAGCGGTTTAATACCATATAGTATTGGAATTTGGAATCACAGTATGGGGTACCGAATTTATTATATAGAGACTAAAATTTAATATTTATAAATAAGCTCAAAAATTATTCCTATGATTTATGTTTTGTGAATTAAAGGATAAGCATAGTCTTCAAAATGTAAGGGATACTCAAAGAATGACTGGCGCCACAAATTAAAAATGCAACACAAATTCTAGCACCTTTCATATCGTGCCACAAAACGAGGAATACAAGAAATCAGCTCGTGTGTCTTCGACATACAAAAAGGTGTTGATTAATGAGGAAAGACTAATGTAAATACAAATGCAGTATGTTGCATGCAAGTCGCCGTCATCAAATCAGTCGCTGTGCGCGATTTCCCGCCGCGCTTTCAAATAAGGAAGCACAATTGAATTAGGCGCAAATGTGGAAATTACTTACAGCGAAACGAAACGAAGCAAATTGCTAAGCTGCCGATTAACAAAAGACTTAAATGCCACACGAATTAAAGAGTGAATGAATGCATGAATGTGGATGCATGAATGAACGTGTGAGTGAGGTGAGTAAGTACATTAAGTAAAGCGATGTGGCAAGTAGCAATGCAAACGTGCCACATCGTCGCGCATTCGAGGCGCTGCTGAAGGCGTTTGTAGATACTTAAGTTGAAAGCATCGTCTAAGTCACGTTGCACGACATGCAAGTGCACCTGTACCATTCAACATACTCATACTGTGGGGTGAAGAGGGGAGCAACAATAGTACCCAGTAGTAGAAGTTGTAGTTCAGTTGATGGCATGCCGCGCATATGTTGCACGTTGAATTTGTAATTAAATGCAAAGGTGCACTAAATTGTAATGAGGTTGGAATTTATTCAAGTCCAAAAAGGCATTAACTTCTGAATGAATCAAAGGTCATATAAATTACTATATGTCATAATTCATTCTTGCATGCTTTTGATTAAATGTATTTTTGCAAATTTGGCACAAAACAAAATAATTTATATATTGTACAACACATCTCAGATACTACTTGGTTAGTTCCCTTAATAAAGCGAATTGTATGCTTCTACATAGCAGATACTCTTGGGACTATTTCGCACAAATGTTGACTCAGACAGTTTGCCACTTCAGCTGTCTCTTGTTCGTTTCGATTTGGGCTACGCTTTTATTTATGCAACTGCTACAAAAACAAACAAAAAAATTACTTCGTGCCACAACTGACGCGAGTCTGAACTTGCAACTGTCGCCCTTACTCTTCACCCCCGTCCACGCTTAGGGCAATAGCTACCGACTGACCAATACGACTGGCTACATTGTATCCTCTTCTCTGCACGTTATCCAAACAGAATTATTAAATACTAGCAAAGGTACCCGGTTTGGTACGGAGATTTTTAAATATATACAATTAAATTAGTTTGCAGCGAAAAAGAAAAGAAAATGGAAAAAGGGGTTCTCAGGATATGTGGGGAACATTTCTTCCCTTCGATTGTTTTGAAACTCTGTATACTATATATTCTACAGAAGAAATAATTAAACACTTTGCTCATTTTAATAAAAAACCAACCCAAGAGAGAAGGGAGGGGAACATTTTTTGACGTAGTTTTTCAGCTATTCGAATATCTTCAAACTATATTTGTATATGGAAAAATCGATCAGGGCAACGTAGGATAGAACTTGCTTATTTTTTGGGTTCTCAGACCATTGTGCCATTTGATTTGCCGCTGTTTAATTGAAAAATCTTAAAATTCAAATTGCTATATTTAGCGATAAAAAGGAATAAACAAATGTTTCGTAATGATTGCAAAATTTGGAACGATGCCCGAACATTTTTTTGTTTTTAGATTTCGTAGATAATCGAATTTTGCCAAATATGGCATTTTTCAAACGGATAGGTTTGGAATATTTAAACATTCTGACGTGATGGGGCAATTAGAAGTTGAACAAAAATGTCTCATGACCGTAAGAGAAATGGAGTCCTTATAACACAGCAGATACCAAGTAGAAATCGAAGTAAGTAGTTAGATTGTTCGGATGAATCGTTACTGCACCCATCTGGTCTCTGGCCGTCTTTTTCAATGTGTAGCTGTTTCTTGAAAAGCAATTAAATTTGTGATCTACCCTCGAATAAACGATTTTGTTCAATCTCTTTAGAAATTATAAAAGGAATTCTTAGGTACAAAAATATGCAATACAATAACATAGGATTTTTATGGGATCTCTACCTTTTAGTAATCGTTTCACTGACAATTTCAAAATACGACAATTTTAAAAATGTGTTGCTCTGGCTTATAAAACGTATCCATACTAAGTTTCAAAGCAGTATCACAAATACTGAAGGAATAGTTTGGTATTTAGCTGGATAAACACGTCTATATAAGTATATGAATACATAACTTACAACTTCCACAAACAGTTTACATCTTACTCAGGTTTATTATTTACCGAAAACTGTTCCGATTGCTTCACACTGACCGCTCGTATATTTATGTTGTCTCATTCCTTTGTTGGTCCTTTTATATAAATATAATTATATTATTGAAGCTACGATTCAATGGTTCTTTTACATTATTCCTGTCACTCGTTTTACACTTTCTTGGTGCAATGGAGTTATACCAAAGGTGGAACTCGCGCTCAACAAACTAAATAATGAACAAATGAAACTAAATAATGAATTAAAGATACGATACGATTTGATCTATAGATTTAAATGAAGACATCGATTTTTTAAACCCATAAAAATCTATACAAATACGATTTTATTTTTACATATGTACAATAGCTTTATTTTTAGCTACAAGAAATAAAAGAGAGAAAGGGAATGAGAGAGACAGACACCCGCGCGCATATTCAGCAATTTTCCACTTGACGTTGCAACCATGAGGGAAAATGTGAAAAATAAGCAAAGAATTTCAAAAGAAAAAAAAAAAAAAGAAATCAGCGGAATCCGAATTGTTGTCCGGTCTGGGTCGAGTGCAGTCTGCATGGAGTTCGCTCGCTCACTCTCGTCCAGACCGGCTCAGCTGTGCCACAAAGTGGGCAACAGCGGTGTTCTCTTATTTGTGTTGATACAACAGAACCAGGCAAGACGTATAGTTTGGGGTTAAGTGGCTCAAACAGACACACACTCACACATGCACACACAGTACATATGCATATGCTAAGATACACACACTCGAACACCCACAGCTCAGTGCAGCTCAGTGCAGCTCAGTTTGACTCGTTGCGGCTGCATAATAAATAATTGCAATGAAAATGCTTCTACGTTTCGCAGCCGTCGCCATTGCCATCGACGCTGTTGTTGCACTGTGTGAGAATTGCTTCGTTTGCAGTATAGTATTTGTTGTTGCAATTGCAATTGCAACTGCGAGATTGTGGCAGCCACATGAAGCAGAGCGCGGGAGCTGCCTGACTGACTGACTGGTTGCGAATTGTTGCCTCGCGTCGAGTTGCGCTGCACAGCGCACAGAATGAAGAGATTTTTATCGGCGATTCTCACTGATTTCATGGCAAATAAATCGCTCATTTTCGCTTAATTGGAAAATTATGGCTTTTTGGCGAGAGTTTCGCCTTTTTTCCCCGCTTATATTTTGTGGTCACCGTCGTCGTCGTTGTATGAGAGTGTGTGTATTTAAGGTTGTATCTTTTATTTATCCATTGGTACATACATGCATAGGCAGCTGAAAATACTCATATAAAGATATTTGCTCGTAAATATTTATTTAAATCCAAAATAATGTTAAATGTGTGAACTACAAAATTATAAACACAATTGTGAAAATTTCAGTCGGCATTCTAAGTGCTGTGTATATTTTAGCTATACATTCAGTACAGTGGTGACAAGAGATATCAGGACCGCTTTATGCAACACAAGTGACAAAAATTATTTAAACACGAATTAAATAGATTAGAAATATATAACTATTTGAGAGATAAGATATATTTGAGCCAGAAAGCGTCAACAATACCACTTAAACGGTGTAAACACTTAAATCTAAATGTAACTCCATCAAATTATTCTGTGCAGTAAGATTATTTATAAATATTGTATCGATATAACGTAATTGTTAAACCCAGAACCCATAGGGTAAAGCGATATATTACGTTTGTACAAATATATGCAACAGCCGAAAGGAGCAGTTGCATACATTGGATATCATGGACACTATAAGATATAGATACTTAAGCTTGGACACTACTATTCCCTACTCAGTAAAAATCCCCTATTCTGTGAAAATTTTGTTGCCATTGTTATTAATTCAGTTAGAAATTCCTATTAAAATATCGCACCGAGATCCGGATCGGATAACTACTCGTATAAAATTTGGCTCGCATACCTATGGTTGAAAAGAATCTTGGGTAAGGTACAGGGTATCTCGAAGTCGAGTACACTGACTGCAGCGTTCTTTCTGGTTAATTTGCGATACGATACTATCTGCGCTATAACTTTGGGTCCTATTATATCGATATTTTCGAGCTGATATATCGAAATTTGTATTTGCATTTCCCATTACTATTATAGCGGTCCTGCAATTTCATTGGTATAGAACATCGTGAAATATTTAAACATTAATCATAACTGAAAAACAACACTGGAAAACTTAGAAAATTAATTTAAAATAATAGAATAAAAAGAACAATACAATTTAATACTGTCTGAACAAGTAACAAATCATGCCCAATATCTTAAAAAATGTGAATAATATATGGTATAGTAATACTATTCACACATACCAAGTACACTAGTTTATTACTTACTTAGGAACGGATGTTCACTGGCTACCTATAGGATACGTGACTAACGAATGTTTGTGAGCAGCTTGGGATGTTTTGGGCTATTTCAAAATATTTTTCATAATCTATGATATCCCCCAACAAATGTTTTACTAAAGAATGCACCTGCCAATTCTTCTGTTCGAATTATTGTGATATTCGAATTGTGAAAGCTTAAGTTATGGAAAAAACTTTTACAGAGTTATGGCTCTAATCGTGAGCTGGTTCTAGAAAATTGGAGTTATAGAAGTTTGAGTTACGGAAATTGGACTGATACTTCGCATATATGTATCTACCATTGTAAAACAGACTAACTTACAGCATTGCTAACAAATAGGTCACATATTTTTATTCTAATACATTCAGGTTAATATTTCGACCACTACTGTACTTTCTCGTGTGGCTAACTATTTGAGAGGTGGCTGCGGTGGCTTTTTCAGGCTTGCATCAAAAATGGTCGCCTCGAAAAATGCTCATAAATTATTTGAATTTTCATATTCAACACACAGAATACGCATGGATACGCTCGCAAAAACTCTAGTTGGCGGCCGAGCGGTTGTGGGCGGAGGCGATTACAAGTGCATATACCTATATAGTATGTATAATGCGTAGGTGGAATGCATTAATTTCATTTCGTTTTCAGTTAATTTTGAAATTGCATTTTGCAACGCGCTCGACTGGAAAAAATCCCGGACTGGGGTCAAGCTAAAAATAAAATATTCGCAGAAGTCTGTGGATGTTGTTGTTTTTGTTGTAGTTATATTTTGCAATTTATACAAATGTCGGCATCACCAACGGTCTATGGAAGAATATATATATATATATATACATATATGTGGAAAAATATAAACGAAATAAATTTAATGCAAAATTAATTTCAAAAATTTTTAATTGAGTGTTTATTACTATTGAAAATAGTGTTGAATATTCGTATAAATTGCATTCGTTGCATAAAAATTCATAAATTATAAAAATATTCTTATATTGAATGCAATTTAGATAAAATAATATTCTGTAATCGATATATCGAAATGTATATAAACATTTTTAGATATGCGCAAAATTTAGTTGTCCATTATCGCCGCAATAAAGGCTTAAAATTTCAATGTGCGCCTTTTATCTAAAAACAAATGCAAACAAGTTGCAGTTTAGACTTCACCACCGACTGCCACCTGATCTCCTGCGCACACTCCAATCAATTCGTTCAACACTTCCCCGCCAAGCTTATCGCAGCCTGGTGCAGCACCCTCTGCGAATGTCAGTCAGTCTGAAGTCAATTTGCATATGAACTTAAATCATTTTGTCGAGTATATATGTTCGTTTGCTTTTACATATATATAATCAACGCTTTTTGTTTCTCTGCGAGTGTACGAGAGCACGAGTGTGTGTGTGCATTTGTATCTGTGTAAATGTGTTTGTTGCGATATAAGCGCATAACAAGAACAAACAATATTTCTCACATAAATTCACACTTTAACCAATTTGCATGCAATCTGCGGGGGTGAAAAGGTTGCCCGCCATGCGCCAGACAACTGCCAACCGATCCAAGTCCGACTGAGTAACTGAGGCGGCAAAGAGTACAGCGTACTTTTCATGCATTGAACCGAACCGAACCGAACCGACTCGACTCAGCTCCAATGCCGCCGGAGGGGCTACAGGCGCTGATGTGGATCAATGGTTATGTGGAGAGTGGGGTCTGGTCTGGTCTGCGTGCATTCGCTGCAGTTGAAACGCATGCATATTTTATCGGAGTGCCAGCGCACTGCACCAAAGGAGTCAGTAAAGTGAGTGAGTGAATGAGTTTGAATGAACTCGGCGCGACGAACTTCGAAACAAAAAAATAGGAAAAAGCTTATTTTGTAACTTGAGTACTCAAAAAAAGTATTGCGAGTATAACTGAATCTGTGTGTTAACTTTAATATGGCACAGTGATCTGAAGTTCAGAGTGAATTTATAATATTTAAACAGTATTGGAACTGGGAGAGTTTATATTATTTATTGCAAAAATGAATAAATTAAAAAAAAAACTAATAGAAATATCTTTAATTTTTGTAACATCAAAGCTTATAATTCTTTCGTTCCAATATGCAATAAATCGATTATATTAAAAAATTACAGATTGACGACAAAAAAAAAACGATTATTAGTAATATTACTTATTACTATAATATTTCTTACTACTATTATTCGTTCTTAATCCCTTCCTTCTTAATCGAGACCACGTCCTTTTTTATCACTGCTAAAAAATCTAATTAATGGCCAGCTTTAAATTCTAAAATATATGACAACATGTATGAAAACACTAGTATACAACAACAAAACATACAACTCTAACACTTGTTTAGAGTAATTTGGATGCGATGAACACGAAAACAATCTGACATTTTTCATTTAGGGCATTCATATAGATAACTGTATATTTGTGTTTTTTACATACAATTTTACTTAAACCACCGTTTAGCATGAATGGCAATTAAAATTAATAAAAAATCGCTAGAAAGGTGATTACATTACCTGTAAAATGGTATTCGAATCGTTTCGATCGAATGATAAATAATTGAGTTACAGCTGATGAAATTTAAAACAAATAAATAAATGGATTGATTTAGCAGTAAAATAAAGTACTATTTTCATCTTTCTTCTACAATATTTTCAGTTTTACTCGACCTTGACCACAAATGATTAAGCTATCGATTAAAAATGCTAAAATTCGTTATAAATTGCTTAGTCTCAGTCATTTTTCAATCGATCAAAACGAGTTGTATACCATCACACGAACACTTAATTTAATCACCTTTGTAGTGATTTCGATCAGGTTTGCCATTCACACTGTAAGTAAAATCCTACATAAAAAACATATAGAGAAAATTGAAAAATTAATATGTTTTTCATGTTCAGCGCACTCAACGTACTCTAGAAAAGTGTAAGAGAAAGTTTCTATCGTTTTAAACTTGAAATTTGTAAACTAGTGTAATGAACAGCAAATTCCAGAAATCGCTTTAAATTTATTAATTGGTTAATAATATAATACCATATCCCTTTTGGAGTACTGGTGTGATTTGGATTAAATGTAATATTTTATGAAAATTAAAAAAAGTAATACACATATCGATTTAAAAGTTTCAACCTTTAGTAATATTATTAAATACCCTTCGATTTAAATCTTAACAAAATAACGTGGCAATTTTTTATATAGAAAATATTTACATACATAATAGAAATCCGGAATATGGAGTATGAGTGAAATAATGCTCTGCACCAAACAGACAGTGTCATATACGGACGGCCATGGATAGATCGCATTTTGTTCTTCTGACAAAATGACTATCCCTTTTATCAAAATGTGCTAAGGATATTAAGAAACAAAATGTATATATTATATATATATATATATATAGAATAACTATGACAAAATCAGGCCAGTTTCAAGTTCCCAATTCTATGCTATCCCGTAAAAATGTCAAAACATGACATTCGAAATTATTTATCGCTAAATGTTTTCATTAAAACTTAATTATGCAATTTGATTATTTGTCCCACTGTGCATTTGTGTCATACATGAATATATTTTCAATTGAAGTACGAGTTGAGCTACATACAAGTAAAATGGTGCTAGGATAATATAAAAGCAGGCCTTAATTTACATTATATGTGCTCATTTGCCTTTGACCAAGAAAGCTGAAACTTTGCTGTATGTAGTTAAAACTGGTAAAGCAAAACTAGCCCTGCGCCAAACTTTTACTTCCATGGACTTTATAATACATACCAACATATGCATACATTATTCCTTGGCTGACATTGCAGCTTTGCTTAGTTTAAAATCAAAAGGTGACTAAACGAGAATTTCCTTTTTAAATTAATAATCTCGGGCGGACAATTCGTGCCGGCAATGAAGTCTTGTTTATATTCACTGCATGTAAAATTCTGTTCTACTCCGTGTAGTTTTTCCCAGGTACACTACACTACGCGCTTATAAAGTGAATCCTTAAACAGTTTACGGAGCTCATAAATTGTGCTGCGCAAAGTTTTTGACATGCAGCGGCTGCATTTTTTATGGCTGACAGCACTGAAAACTTTCTCAACTACAATTTTTATACATCGAACTTCCATTTTATTTTTTTGCAGATGGGTAGTTCGCTGTGTGAACTTCACACATTTTTAATCATAAACTTTAACGGTCAGCAAAGTTTTTAGAAGTAACTTACGATGCATTTAGAAGTCATAGTGAATTGACATTGGTGAGATTCAACTTACCTGAAAAAGAGAAATAAATAAATTAATTGCATTAAAATCGTGGATGTATTATCTGTACTATAACTATTTTTTTAGTTTAGTTTATTTTTTATCTGTTGTATTTATTTACTTTCAGCAGATTGCGAAATATTTTATTGCATTTGCGCAAGAGCCAAAAATTGAAAGGACTTCGGGAAAGGAATGAGAACCCTCAAAACAAGCTGCTTGCGATAAATATCACCCTAACTGGCTGCACTCGCACAGGAATGGCCTGCGGAATGTCCTGCGCAGCACATGTCCTGCAGACCATTTTAATTAAACGCGATAGACGTATTAAAGGAGTTTTACCAGCGACAGCATAAAGTAAAGTCAACCCTCGCTCAATGCGAAAGTATGCGCGTCGCGTGGCAGTTGCGCGCCAGAAAGAGTCCTTTCCGCCCCGCCATGTGCTTGTTTCATCCTACTGCGCTTGACTTGACTTTTTATCAACGCAACGCAACATATTCGCATACACATAACGTATTCTTATCATATTCGAGGCAGACAATTTAAATGCTCGCCAACAAATGTGACGCCGAGAGGCTCAACTGCCACCAACAACGTCGCTTTCCGTTCCTTATACGGGTAGCAAAAGGGAGGAAGGAAGTTCTCGTGCCCCAAGCTAAGTTTCGCTTTGGCATTTATTCATTCATGCGTTACACATTGTCAGATAAAATTCGCTGATAACAACGCAGAAAAGGATGTTGATGCCGAATATCTGATTCGCAGCGAAGGAGAACACTTACAGTGCAGCTCCGCGCCATACCGCCTTCCCTCTCTTTCTCTCTTAGGTTCTTAGTCCTTCGTTATTTTGTTTATTTGCTCCTCGAGCGTTCTGTTTGCCCCAGTTGCCAAGTAAACCGACTTCTTTGTCGCTCTATCTACGCTTGTACATACTAGTTCCAAGCAAGTGTATACACAAGTATGTGTTAGCTTCAGATACTATGCTGAGGGTGTCTTAGGCTTTACTTTGTGTCTAGCTAAATCAAATTAAAGTTAAAATAGTTTTCATTCAACATAGTAAGCTCATTTGTTGGTATTAGCTAATTAAACATTGGTTTAGAAAGCTTAAAAAAACAAAAGAAAAAAAGAATACAATTGTTGTGATGATGTAGCTATCACAGTGGACGAAAGTCGACGGAAGTGGCGAAAGCCCATATCAGTGTGTTTTTAGCACGATATATGTAATACGTGCAAAAACAAAGCCTCCATTAATGGATCGAGATATAGAATGGCCTTTACATCAAGATTCATGAAATGTCAACTTGAACGGAAACGGACCAATAAATAAATAAAGGGGTTTTGTGCTCTTAGAGGATCTCTTTATTCTACTAGATTCTGAGTCTAATCCGAGATCATGCTAAGCAAAAAAGCTGCTTGAGAAAATATAGCAGCGCACGGCTTTAATGTCTGGTTGCAAGCATTCAAAGACCACTATTAATTTTCAGTTTTATCTGGAACTGCATCTGATGGTACAATTAAAAAACTGCAATGAAAAATCCATTAAATAACATTTAGCAGTCTTGGTAACTTAAAAAATAAACATTAATAACCCATTTTATATTAAACTATATCCACTGCTCATACGGGGTATAGTGAATAATAAGTTCACTCGACCTCGACTCTACTTCACTTTGAAAGTTAAAGATCACAATAAAATTTCGAAGGCCACATTCGGTTATTTGACGAAAAGTGAAAACAGGGTTCGTTTTATGTGATAGTGTTTGAACATATTTATATTTATATTAAAATGCAATTTTGTAAAATGAATTATACCATTTGTAAGTATGTCTATATAAAAAACAAGAAAGAGATATAGTCGGGGTGCTCGACTATATTATACCCTATACACGCATTATTGTGGGCGTGGAATCAAAAATTTGTTCTAAACTTGGTCTGCTTTCATACTTGATTCCAAAAGTTGCTTACTATAAACTATTTTATAATATTTACTAATACATTTTTCGTACGGATGGACGGGCATGGCAATATCAACTCGTCTTGTCCCGATGATCACGAATATATATACTTTGTGAAGTCACCAACGCTACCTTCGCTACATTCATTTTTGACAGCTCATCAAACCTAATGTATGCTGTTACAATTGTTTTTTGTACACGGTACAACAACAGCTGTCTCTGCTATAAAGAAAAACAACTCAAAGAAACAACTCAAACAAAACAGCGAACAGACAAAGGCACAATACCTAGGGTATAAGGTATAAGCCATTTCCTGATCGATAGAAACAAACTTTATAAATTTCATAATTATCGGTCAGTTCTTCAGAAGTTACACGATAACAAATCGTGCTTACACGAACGATTCCCTCCTTTACTTACATATAAAGATAGATTTTTTTGTATGTACACAGATAATGCACGAGAGCCGCTATTTGGTGCAGACAATTGTTTTGTGGATTTTTTAATATTTGTCTGACTGCAGAAGCTAAAGTTGCTGCATAAATATAGTAAATTAATAAGTATTGATGAGCGCAGTTATACACATATCAATATTTTACTTTGTATCAAAAAGCCTTTGTAACTTTGATAATTATTAGAACAATTTTATTATAATATACGTGGGTGAAACAGAAATATTTTTCTCCTCAAAGTGTCCAAATTTCATTCATTAAACTAAATTTTATGAATGAGATTAGAGATTTTGAGGCAAAAGAGGTTTCAGTGTTACCTCCGACAGTGTTCCTGTTTGAAGGTAGGATACGTTTTTTTTTTATAAAAAAAAGGTCATGTAGTTTGAGCATATTGTGCTGATAATAAAGAACAAATACAAAGATGTTTCAGAAAACGCTTTCGCTTCAAAATATTCAAATTTTATTCATAAAATTTAGTTTTTGTGAATCAAATGTGGAGATTTGAGGAGAAAGCAATTTCTTTGACACACCTGACAAAATCAATCAGTTTTCCTTAATATTCTCGATTATTAAATAAACGTGAAAATGCTTGAATTCTCATCACTTTAATTAATTCCATTCATTATTCTCACATTTCAATATACCAAAGTAAAAGTCTGCAAGGACCAAAAGAACGGAAAGAACGTGTATCTGTGTTTGTGCGTTTGTGTATACGATTCTTATTAAGAGTGCGTGTGTGTGTGTGTGTGTGTTTTTGTGTGCGTAGGCTAGAAATGTGAAGTGAAACAGTCTGCAAAACGGAAGCCATAAATGAAATTAAGACAAAGAGTAAGCGAGAAATAAAATGAACAAAGGACGAAGGACAAAATTAGGGTCACTGGGTGTGTTTTTCAATTTCATAACACAGAAGCACAGTTACACACAAACCCACACACACAAAGTCCGAAACACAGATACAATTGCAAAGCATGGAAAACATAGCCTACCGCTGGGCGCACTCCATGCGAAGCGGAATTTCTGTCGCTGTGCTGCTCAGTCGAAAATAATACCAAAAATAGAAAATGTTTCCAAGCGCCCAACTGCCCAAAAATTTCTTGAACTTCTATTTCGCTTCTGCTGTCTTTTCATGTGCGGCGCCCATTTTTTTTATTTGTTTGTGTTTCGCAGGAAAAGCGCCAAATGAAGAACCGTGAAAAAAAGTTGAAAAGTTTTCTGTTTTTCCAATTTTCGTGTAAATTTTTTCCTGCCATTCATTTGTTATTGTTGTTGGTTTTTTTATGTATTTTTGTTTTTTTTTTCTTATTGTTGTTTTTGTTGTTGTTGCCGCCCGCTGTTTACCCATTTTTTATATTACCACGCCATTTATCATTTTCTATCCAACAAAAATTCGAGACAAAAAAAAACAAATATGGCGTATTTACTCTTTGCTCCATTTTTCTCTGTATTTTTGTTTTCGTCGGTTGTATATATATATATATATATATATATATATATATATATATATATATATATATATATATATATATATATATATATATATATATATATATATATATATATATATATATATCTCTCTCTCTCTATATATATATATATATATATATATATATATATATATATATATATATATATATATATATATATATATATATATATATATATATATTTATATTTATATTCATGAATACATAAGCCTATATATCCAATGAGAAGTGTATAACAAATTTTTTTTTTTACTGCTCAACTTTAATTTAATATATTAAACTTTATTTTCACCTGCCGCATCTGATTTTGCGTGTGATTTTTTTCTACACTTCATATTGTTTATAGGTAGTTTCTATAATTTAATATTTGTTTCCATTTGAAACGCAATAATTTTTAGCCGCCATGTCAAATTTTCGGTAGTTGTGCATATATTTTTATTCAGTCATTCATTTCAGAGTTGAACTTGTTCATTTAGTTTTCGTGTTCAGTTGAATTCGTTCTTGACATTTCTCTCCATTACCATGAGTCTTTATGTAGGTACGACATAATGTGTTGTATTTATGTAGTTTTGTGTTTGTATGAGTGCGTTTATATGAGTGTGTTTGTTTGTGTATGTTTGAGCTGATTTTGGTGTGCGTGTTTGCTTTTGACATATCAAATTCCCCTCACGCCCGCTGTTTGATTTATTAATTATTAACTAAAACATGAAATGAACTTGAGTTCTTAATTTCGATGTCCTCTGGAAACGATTATGTGTGAATTTGTGCTCAGAGTTTTTATCGCGTTCGGCTTTCGAAATGTTAGGAGTGAGTTCAAATTAAGTACAATATGAGTATTTCATAATCTTAAATCAAACTTTATTAATATTTCCTATAGTAAATTTATGTACAGTAGTGCTCTCATTTAAATCTTTTTAAAAAACTAAACTAATTTCTACAGAGAGTGACAGCAAACTCAATAAAATCTAAATAATCTGATTAGGCTTTTACTAAAATCGCAAATAGTAATAGTAAGTGAAACCACAACACACAACTTATAAAACATTATAATAATTAAATTATTAATTAATATAAAAAAAAACACATATAAACAAATAAAAAATAAAATAATACGATACTACTTTAAGTCTGGTTGAAATACTGTAAAAAAAAACACAGCATCTAATGTATAGTTTAATTAATGAATCTTGCATTACATGTTTTAGGGAGAATGGCTCCAAATAGTAGAAACTGATTATTGATTATACTTTTGTTGGTCTTCGTTCCCCTGAAAAGTCATAAGGTTTGAACAGTGGTACTTTACGCTTCCGTAATAGAAATAGTAATCAAGAATCATAAATCATAAATCATAAAACACAAAACACAAAACACAAAAGTAAGAGATTGGTTCTGCTGAATGCTTCCAATAAAATTAAATTACTCGTAGTAGATAGAAAAGTTCTTAGTACCTGATGTATATCATTTCAATAAAAATTCTATTGACGTTCGATGACTTTATTTCTCATGGGCATAAAAGTAGTAATTTTTTTTACTGAGCATCATTACATAGAGAAGCAAAAGCTTAAGCAGCAATTTTAAATGCTTTTGAGATTAACTACAATTTGACTACTTAATCGAGCTATAAATAAAGAAAACTTGTATGCATATATTATGAACAGTTCCTTTAATAAGCTCACATACGGAACATCATACTATTCAAACTTTCTTGAATATCACCTTAATTGCGCAGATAATTCTGTGATTCGTAGCTCTAAGCTCGAATTTGTATTTGTTTACAAGTTTAATCATGAACTGTACTCTTCTTCCATCAATTCAGCGAAGGTGTTAAAAAATGCAAATCTCAAAACACAATTTTCATAAAAATGTTTTCCATAAATAAACGATCCCCATTGACAATTCCTTAGGCTAGAAAGTAATTTATACACGCACGCTTGCAAATGAAAATGTTTCAAAGTACTCTGGCAACTCTGGTCGTAACATGTTATTAGCACATTTTGTCATTTGCATAAAAGTGTAGCGCATATGAAAACCCAAAGTAAAATAAACAAAATTGGAAAAAAAAAAAATAAGAAAAAACGAAGAAAAAAGCTGGGCCAAGCCTTGTCTGTCATTAAAACATTCCGATTAACACTTCCTGCGACAACAACAGCAACAACTTCAAGGGGACTGCATACAAGATTGTCGTCAATGTAAATGAACATATTAAAGCTGTTAAAAAATTCTGCAGATGCGATGCTGTTGGGAGTTGTTTGCGGCTGGGAACGTGTAATCAAAATATGTGTGTATGTGCACAAGTACGGTTGAGTTGGAGAAGCAAGAAGCTATTTTGTGAAAGCAAATGAAGCACAGGCACTGAGAATGAAACTAGTTTCTCAATTAAACAACGCACACATGTAAATACGTACAGGCATGGTGATGTTCAGAACGCATATGAGAAATCGGAATGACATACAGAGCATCCAATTCGTCAAAGGCACCCTGAGTGCTAACAGCCAACTCAACTCAGTGCACCGACTAGTCAGAATTTGTTTCTGTATCTCCATCGCTAACGTTGCCATCATTGTCCTCGTGGTTGTAGTTGTGGTCGTCGCTATCGTCTCGCTTGTAGAAAACATATTTATGGCTGTGGCATGTTATGAATACACCCAAGAGACATTTTTCTTCTTCTCACTCGCGCATTGAAGTCGCCTCAAGTCCACCATACCCGCCACAATGAGTCCTTCTCACCACTCAACTCGGCTGCCCGCTCTTCGGTGCTCAGATTGATTTTACGCAGACCTAAACTGAAAAATGAAAAAAAAAATAAGGAAAATGCGCTTCTAACAAGCCAAGTAAAAATTTTTGTAAAGAAAATCTAAAAATACGAAAAAACAAGACGTAAAATAAGAAAAATGAAACGGGAAATTCTTGATCAACCATAAATCTTGGCAACGAAGCAATCTATCTCGAGCAGAAAGCACAGAAACATAGAAAACAGAGCAGAGCACCGAAGCAGTATCTTAAAAAACAAGAAAAAAAAAAGAATAGAATTTAAGAACCTCGTGCGCCGAGTTCCCAATTTCTGTTTGAGAGAGTGTGTCTGCTTATGTTCTTCTTGAAATTTATTTCACACACAGCAGCAAATAAAACGAAATGTTTAAAAACGAGCACGTGTGCGGCTTGAAATTCAATTTAGATTTTAATTAATATGGATTTTGTGATTTTCTTTTCTTTTCTTTTCATTTATATTTTCTTTTTCTTTTTAGCCCATAGAAATACAAATTTAATTGAAAGTCACCATTTTGTTTCTCATTTTGTTTAAATAGAGTATGTGAGTTGTTCAAATCGAACGCTAACAAATCATTTGAAAACGATGCATAACAAAGATAATTCAGATGCAAATTTAAAACTTATTATTATAATTACGCTGCGTAAGTGCCTAAAATATTTTTTCCACTTCTACATAATGAAATAAGAAAAACCGCTGCAGTCGAATATGTTCGATTTCGAGATACCCTGCCTTAGGGCTTTGTATGTGGCTACCCCATAAAGTGGTCCGATCTGGGCTTATATGGTATATTTTATAAGGATTGACATAAGATTTTAATACCAAAACTTAGAATCCACTGATAAAACATTACCCTCATAATAGCAGTAAGTTAAAAACTTAAAAATGGGGCATGTTTGTAAGGGGTATATTCCACATAATGTCCCGATTTGAACCTATGTGGTATAGTATTTATAATTTAGAATTGGCGTAAGGTGCATCAATTAACAAAAACAAAATTGTTTTCAGAAACTTAAAAAAGGGCTGCTTACTTGTAATGAGGCTATCCCTTTCGAGAGAGTTCGTGAGTATAAATATCTCAATATATTCTTCTGAAAATACCTCTATTATTTTGAATATTCTACTGCAATATAATATTATTTTTAAGGCGGTGACACTACCTCTAAATAAACTTGATATTTACAACTATAAGCAATACGGATTCGGATATATGCAATATATTCGTTCAATTACTTAAAACAACCGATTATTTAATGGGCTTAAAAAATAATCAATTATTTGTAAATTATTGTTCCCCTTATTGATTGAAATAAGCCAAAAAAGTCGAAAGATAAAAAATCCCAGGTGAATTCAAAAAAATAAATCAAATATTATAACTTCCAAGAATTTCCACAATATGGCATCTAGGATTATTAACTATTCTATGAAAACTTCCTAGTCTTGACGACCTTAAAATCAAGTGACGAAAGTCCATTTCACAAAATTTCTGATATCAAATTTGTGAAGCAAGATTTATATTTTTCTTCTGTATTATTGGGATTAATTGTAAATTGTAATTGAGTATTCGGTTTCACCAATTTGAAAACTATTTCAACTATTTAATAGACAAAATTACTACTATCTTTTATAACCTATGTCAACCATGCTCTTTGTTATTGTCTTAGTTTTAACAGCTCTTTCGCCTTTATGCGAGTATGTATTAATAACCAAGGGAAATAATGCAAAATAATGCAAAATCATACATATGTACATAAGTATATGCAACGAAATTAAATTCTGATGTGTACATTTCCGTTCATGACAATTAATATGCAAGATTAAAAAGCTAATTTCATTTCTTGAAGGTATACTGGTGTGTAGGGCGTTCTTTTTTTGAAGATGTGCAGAACTTTGTGACTTGTGCGTGTGCGAGACAAAAAGCAAAAACTGTACAATTTGATATTTGATTATTTCTGTTGTTAGAATTTTCACAGAAAAGTATAATATACCAAAATTTTCCCAATCACAAAGTATTATGACTCCAAAAATATGCGATGCCAACTAAGCATTCGTTTGAAAGTCATTTGGTCACAGTAGCCAATTGTCATCTGACCTTTTTTATTTCAAATTGTGTCATTTTGAAAAAAAAAAATGTCAACAATAGTTTTAAGTGTACTAAAATCCTGTTTTTAATTTATGTTTTTGAAAGTATTGAAACACACATACAAGCACATCTACAAAACGACAAACAAACAAAATATTTCATTAACTTGTGAAAAATTCATATCCTATGAACCGTTGCACTCGACTCGGTGGCAAGAATAAATGTAAAACATATCCCATACCCCCTAGGTGTAGGTATTCTCCACCCCCTAAATTTCAGACTGATCCCATTTTACATGTTTACGTTCAAGATATTTTTAATGGTATAAAACTCTACTCGATCGGACGGACTTATCAGTAAAAACTTCGTTATTGCGCGTATAACAGTGTTCGCGTTGCAGCCACACTCAGTTTGGCTTTCGACACTTTCGTGGGCCGTTTGCAGTGATACACATATGTTTATATTGAATCTCTTTTGTCTGAATAACATAGCATATTAAGTCCATGGTTCATCCCAATGCATGTATCGAGCAGGTGCAAACAGTTTTCTCCAAAATTAAACTTGGATTTAAAAAAAAAAACTATAAAAAAAATATTGCCAAGAATTATAACACAAAAAGAATAAACAAAAAAATCAACGAATAAAAAAAAGATTTGCGTCAAAAACCAAAAATTAAAAAGATGAATGTAGAACAGAATTACACGAAAGGTGATAAATCAGGTGACAGAAATTAATTGAGTTATTCGAACGAATGTTCGATATCGATGGATATGAGTGTTATATCTATCTTCCTCTCTCTGTTTCTTTCTCTCTCTCCTTCTCCCTCTCGCTCTCTCTCTCTCTATCTTATGTACCTTGTTCTTTTTGTAAATGTTCTTGTTGTCAATGGTGTTATTGGGTGTTGGTTGCATACACAATTTTTGCTGTTCGCTGGCAAAAAAACTACAACAGCATAAACATCAGCATAAGCACAACGCCATCGTCATCATCATCTGAACACGCCGGGCACAGCCCAGAATCCTTAGCAACGATCCTTGCATGCATCTTGTTCATTTTATTTATTTTTACTTGTCTTATGCCGATTTTGGATTAATTTGTTTCGTATCAAGCAAAAAGTCACACAAAAAAAAAAAAAAGAAAAAAAAAACGTAAGAGATGAAGTTGAGAATTCAAGCCTTATACAATACATAACTTGTTTTCAATCGCCTGCAGTTCAGCTTTTGAGCTAAGTCGCTCGTTGGCATTTTTGTGATGTGATTCTTTTGGTTACAGCAGGCAACGCTCGTGTAAAAAAAAAGGAAAAAGATAGTCACCAAATACCTGTGCAGCTCGTGCTGCCTTATTTACTTATTTTTTTTATTTTTTTATTTTTTTTTTATGTATTTGTCTGTCTGTTTGTCGCTGCATCCGACACTAAAGCAGCAGTTCAATGGAAGAGGAAGAAGAAGAAGCGCTAAGAATGATATATGAAGTATCTCATGGTATGACATTAACAGGCACACAGACAGCTACAGCTGCGTTGCATTGCGTACTTGTGCTGCGGTTATTTATTGAGTTTTCAGATATTTTGAAGGTATTAACATTGAAACAAATTATTATGATTACAAGATTTATTGCTGTCTTCTGCTTCTCAGTGAAGTTAAAGCCCGATTTGGATTTTGTTTTTTTCCTTTTTTCGTTTTTTTCGTTTTACGTTCTCAAATAATAATAATGCAAATAATACTCAAATTGTCGTTAAATATATTTGCAATGCGCATCTAAAAGAATGTTGGAAAGAAAAAAATAATATTTCTGATAGAAAATACAATCACGTTCTCAGTTAACAAATCGCTCATGTTGCGCATAATAATTTCTGAAATCGAAAATTGACTTGATCAAAGTCGAACAAGCAAATTTTGATTATCATCTACGTACTCCGTTTATGGTCATTACTTATTGCGGGCGGTCGTAAAAATGTCTTCATAAACATGAATTGAGCTTTTTATTGCTTAATATATTGATTTGATTTCAAAGTTATTTAAGCTGGTGGGTGTAGCAGGCTTCTAAGTGAAATAGAAGTCCGGAAATGTACTAAATATATTTATATTGATTTATGTGTTATTAAAATGGCAACATAACATTCTATGATAGATTAATACTGACATGAGTGAGTCATAATTTTTAAATTGTATTTGTAAGAATCTTGCAAATACAGAAAGGCATGGTTATATAAACTCGTCCCGTCAAACTTTGATCAGTTATATTTATGTATCGTAGTTTTTATTATCTCCAAATTCTTATCGGTGTTTAGGCCTGTTGTCGCATACAACAGAAACAGAAACTGAAACGAAACTGAAACTGATTTTCAGTTTCTGTTGTACATTTATTCAGTTGCAGTTTCAGTGGGGGGTTGCCACATAAACTGAACTGAAACTAACAAAAAACAACAACAACAACAACTCGAAAAACTCGTGTTGCTAATGCGAATGTTGCAAATAGTGAATGGCAAAACAGCTGATTTTCTGTCATTCAGTAACAGAAAGAAGTCAATAGTACTTCTTTCAGTTTCAGTTGCTGATGTACTGAATTCAGTTTCAGTTTCTGTTGGATGCGACAACAGGCCTTTACATACATTCAGAGAATCAGGGTTGCCACAGAAATGCTTTTGCTATATATGAGCAAAGTATAATTATAAATTTAAATAGAAAATAAATATCAGGGGTGTGATAGATATCGATAAAAAATTTCCGACAATCAAAATTGAATATCGATGGAAATGTTTCATGGAATTCAAGAATTCGATTTAAAGATACAAGTTCAAATCCAATGTTTGAATCCAACGTTCGAATCAGTGTTTCCCAATAAAATCAGCTATTCGTATTTTGTTCACAGTTACTCAATACATTTTAATTTGTATCTATACACAAACATTGCAATACTAAATGCAGGATATGCTATTCGCAAATTTATTCCTAATTGAAAGTATAAATTTTAAGAAATAATAAATTGTAAGAATAATAAAATAAAAATGCAGGCACAATTTCGATTTTAATTTAGATATGATTTCGACGAATCGTTTTGTTTGTTGTTTTCATTTTAAAAAACATTTTTTAAATTATTAATTTAATAGAATCGTGGCCAGACGGTCTAATATTTGCGTATCTGATTGCTAGGATAGTCGCGCCACCACCTCGTGTGACCATGAAAAAATTGATGTAATAACTCCGTTTCTATTTTGTTGCTGCTGTCAAATTTCTTGCGCACTCGTTTGACCACAAAGAAATATTTTTAATGTGATATTTTGCCAGCAAGTAAAAATTAGTTTTATTGATTTTTGGACAACACTAATACTTCAATACTTTAGATCAATGGTTTATGCTACTTTTGTTGTGCATAATTGATTCAATTCAATGTCAAACAAAGCCAAATGTAGTCGAATTAATTTCGATCAAAATTATGACAAAAAAAAAAAAACAAAATTTTCGAAACTGGGTCGAAATCGGAAACCATCACACTCCTGTATATATTTTATATATGTATACCCAGAAAGATTTTGACGAATTCCCATTTAGTAGTGATCACACACAAAATCGAGCCAGATCAATTAAACATCGTCGGCTTTATATGACTTGTAAGCCATGTTTTCTAAGAATTACAATGTCGCAAGTGAATCAATATATTTGCAATTGACAACGATTTACGGAAATTCCATAATCGCACTGATATCGCCTAAAAAATCGCAACGCATCGTCCCTCGAAGCGTGACGAGACTGCGACGCATTGAATGCAATCTTCATCAACATCAACATCTCTTCTGGCCTGTTTGTAATGCGTCGGTGCGAAGTGTTTTTTATTGCGGATGCATTTCGCAGACATTTATGCTACACAAGGCGGCATAAATGAAGCGCCTTCGCCTTTGCAATGTGTGGAAATCAAGAAGGCTAGAGCAATCGGACGGTGAGTGGTAAGTGCCGCTAATCTCAAATATTGATTAAAAGACAGGCGACAAATTATGAGCTGCGAAAGTGTGCATGGTATGTGCGGTGCGTGCGTGGTCGCTGGCGAGACGCGGACGGACAATGACACCTGTCGCAAATGGTCAACCGATATTTGAACAGACTGTGGGAGAGAGAGAGCCCAGGGTGCTCACGTCCCAAGAGGGGAATTCTACGCTAACGCCTTCGCCGCTTTGGTGCATTGCAAATTCAGCTCCGGTTGTCCGTCTGTCTGCCTGTCTGTATCTATGTTGCGGCATCGAGAGGCACTTGTGTCTGCTTGACTGTTCGCCAAATGTCAAAATCCGTCTAAGAATTTCTGCACACTCACCTCACACACTCCCACATACATTGGACACACGTGTCTCTACGTGCTCTGCAATTGTTATGCTGTCTCAGTTTCTAATGCAGCACGGTCAAGTTTTATCACTTGGGCGCAACTTTATTGCTTTACTACATGTTTATAAATGCGTTTTTATTGTTTTCCACACAGACTTCTCCCCGTATCTAATTGCAGTTGCACTTGTCGCCCTCGTGTTACTGCTGCTGCCGTGTGGCAACCTATTCCATGTGATTGCTTCGTGGTGCATGTCCAACGATTTGTCGCCTCCAATTCTAACTTGGCTTGGTCACTCTTCGTTCACTGTTCGAGTGCCTCTCCATAAAAGTGTAATTTTATTAGATTTTTCTTGCAAGTTGAGTTGATTTTTTTATCGTTCTGAGTACGTTGCAACCGTTTATCACTTCCTTTGATAATTTATATGCAAATTTAGAAACGTTGGCAGCTTTAGTTGCTTGTGGCTATTTTGGTGCTGAAGCAATGGAAATTTTAATTTTTCATTTATATGATTTCTGATTTAAGTTTTTATGATATTTGCACAAAGGTTCAAATTTAATAATTGGTTTATTACTTTTATATTGGATTTCGTTTTCCTTATTCTTTTCTTTTTGTTATTTTCAACTCATCCCTTAAAATCATGGCAGACAACATGGAATACAGAAGAAGAAGAAGAAGAAGAAGAAGAAGAAAGAAGTAGCCATGCTATGTGATGTGATGTGGCAGCCATTGCGTCTACGAGTGGCCTGCTTAAATGCATGTGTAAATGAGAAAGGCTGTGTGTGAAGAGTGCAGCTAATAAGCTGCGCATCCTTGCACCCCTAAAGAAGTAAACGATTAGAGAGCGAACAAATTGCAATAAGAATTTCAGAAATAAAAACTCAGACAATCGTAAGTATCGTACAATTTTTTATGGTTTTGTATAACGCATTGAAATTTATTCTTGATCGTGTATTCGTTCGCAAATTTTTATACTCTCCACACATGTTTAGTTGGATTGAGAAAGACTGATTGAATGAATGCTTTATAGCTAGATTAGTTTTCTGATCTTGATATTCTCTGCCAATCATAGGTTGACTCTATTTACTTCATATACAATATTTTGCTGAGCTACAGTTGGTAGCTTTTAACAGTGTTCTATTTCACCTTCTCTATGCTTAATTCTTTTATTGCTGCTTGTCATTACTCCACCTTCAAAGTATTTCAGATAGTTCAAGATTTATCTGACAACGCCAGTGTAGAGCCAGTAAACCATTTTGGGTTTGAATCTCGGGAAAAACGTTTATTATCACCTTATAATCAGTAACGGTTCAAGGAAAAATACTGCATAGTTGCATTTGTGCAACTCTGTGATAATATCCAACTTTCATGGCGGAACACGCCCATTAGTGTATGTGTGCGAAACAACCACCTTATTGAATTTCAAGCTGATATTGACTTACACATAGTGCGAAACAGTTTGTGTGAAAGTTTGAAAGCATTGAAAGAAACATCGTAGACCCTATATAGTATATATATTCCAACTAGCCATATCCGTCTGTTTTTGTGGCGCATTTTTTAGATATTAATTTTTAAAATATCCAGCTGTAACCAGGGACCCAGATATATTTAATTGCAGTCAAATATAGTAGCCCATATTTACATGGCACACCCACTTTTTGGGGCAGCCCCCATACAAACCACCCGCTCACTTTTGACTTTTTGTATGGACAACTTTTTTCTTGCAGTCAATATCAGACATCAACTTATGGACGGACGCTTAACAATGGGTGTGATCCTTGTGCCTTTTGGGGTAGAGTCCATATAAACTGCCCTCCCACTTTTGACTTTTCGTTCGAAAGCTTCTTAATTTAAGTCAATATCAGCTTTAAATTTGATATGGTGCCACTTCACATAAATATACTAATGGGCGTGTCCCGCACACTTTTTGGAGTAGCCTCTATACAAAACCGCCACACATTTTTATGTTATACTAGACGATTTTCTAAATTTCTTTTGAATGGCATTAGAAATTCGGTTTAACCGAAGACAACGTTTTTTGACGTGATTAAATCTATTATCTAAAACTATCGTCTATTAAATCAATTTACGCGAAAAGGCCATGCCCATTTCTGACGTTCCGCCTGCACAAGCGATAGACAGGCACGACCGCCTGTTCTGCTCGCATTGGCTTGTGAAAAAGCTATAGTTATGTGTGTGTGTGTGTGTGTGTGTTTGCCTTTTAGTGTTATCTAGCGGGCGGTGGGGTTCGGTATGCACATGGTAGAATATATGAAAATTACATTGGAAGCGTATAATAAGTTAGTATCAATAAAATATTTTTTCTGAGTTCGTCCGAGGTTTGAACTCGCAACTTAGAAAACTGCTTATGAATTAACGCAGCCGCACTTTAGCAAGCAACGCCAAAAACTTATTACAGAGTTAAAGAACTAGGAACCAATATAAGCAACACAAAGCAGAAATAAAAAAATACTTGCTGCGCACACAAACACGAACATTAAGAGCGTGAGAGCGAGAGAGTGTATGAGTTGGAGCTCACTAATGTGAATGAAAGCGGGAGGGGGCGAGATACAGCGATTAAATATGCACGAGTTATATTTATTTGTAGTTGTATTCAATTGAAATATTTAAAAATTAAATTTTGCTGTGTTTGATGCCGGCAACGCCAAACTATATAGAAACGAGTTTTATCTCTTTCTCTCGCAGCATACATTTATAGTAGTTGGGACAGGGGAAGGAGTGACAGGGAAAGGGTGGCAAGGGGAAGGGCAGAACGACGTCTGCCAGGGTACAGCTAGTCAATCAAATATAATAAATACACAAAGAGTGATAATTTGAGTATTGTGATCGAAGCAGACATCAACAGGCACGAAGTCAAAACGAACAATTGTTAATAGCACATTGTTACTTGTAATTAAACTGTATAATTTAAGTAAATAAATATTTGAATTAACAAGTGCAAATAAATGTGAATTTATCGAAAAAATTTTAATTTTCAATTAACTCCTTCTTTGTATTATACAAAATAATGATAATTCAGTGATAATAATACCATTATGACTTTATCACGTAAAATTGTCGTCCGTAAACCGACTTTACAGACAACCAATTTTTTTCTTGTTTTTTTTTTATCTGTTTCAAGTTAATCAATATATTTCAATATTGAAACTTCTTCAGATTTGAATTTTTGTAAATTTTTTTTTTTGTAAATAGTTGCGTTGAGATGCCATATCAAATTTTGGGAGTAACCCCCTTACGAACCCATCGGTTGCTCTTGTGTTTTGTATTGAAAACTATGTATTACAAATCATTCTCATTTGAAACAAAAAAAATTAAAAATCATCTTTTTCTGCTTAACTGGTTTTTTGTGGAAATAATTGTTATTATGTTCAATATCATCCTAAAATTCGGCATGGATACTTCTTGCGGATGTATTGTACATCTAATAATCTTATTAGCCCCTTTAAGAT